>JAWNZC010000402.1:295000-835978 GCA_035771165.1 Paragorgia papillata
GGAGACGGAGACGAGACGAGACGGAGACGGAGACGGAGACGACGGAGACGGAGACGGAGACGACGGAGACGGAGACGGAGACGGAAGACGGAGACGGAGACGGAGACGGAGACGGAGACGGAGACGGAGACGGAGACGGACGGAGACGGAGACGGAGACGAGACGGAGACGGAGACGGAGACGGAGACGAGAGACGGAGACGGACGGAGACGGAGACGGAGACGGAGACGGAGACGGAGACGGAGACGAACGGAGACGGACGGAGACGGAGACGGAGACGGAGACGGACGGAGACGGAGACGGAGACGGAGACGGAGACGGAGACGGAGACGGAGACGGAGAAGAGACGGAGACGGAGACGACGGAGACGGAGACGGAGACGGAGACGGAGACGGAGACGGAGACGGAGACGAGACGGAGACGGAGACGGAGACGGAGACGGAGACGGAGACGGAGACGGAGACGGACGGAGACGGAGACGGAGACGGAGACGGAGACGGAGACGGAGAGACGGAGACGAGACGGAGACGGAGACGGAGACGGAGACGGAGGAGAACGGAGACGGAGACGGAGACGGAGACGGAGACGGAGACGGAGACGGACGGAGACGGAGACGGAGACGGAGACGGAGACGGAGACGGAACGGAGACGGGGAGACGGAGACGGAGACGGAGACGGAGACGGAGACGGAGACGGAGACGGAGACGGAGACGGAGACGGAGACGGAGACGGAGACGGAGACGGAGACGGAGACGGAGACGGAGACGGAGACGGAGACGGACGGAGACGGAGACGGAGACGGAGACGGAGACGGAGACGGAGACGGAGACCGGAGACGGAGACGGAGACGGAGACGGAGACGGAGACGGAGACGCGGAGACGGAGACGGAGACGGAGACCGGAGACGGAGACGCGGAGACGAGACGGAGACGGAGACGGAGACGGAGACGGAGACGGAGACGGAGACGGAGACGGAGACGGAGACGAGACGGACGGAGACGGAGACGGAGACGGAGACGGAGACGGAGACGGAGACGGAGACGACGGAGACGGAGACGGGAGACGAGACGGAGACGGAGACGGAGACGGAGACGGAGACGGAGACGGAGACGGAGACGGAGACGGAGACGGAGACGGAGACGGAGACGGAGACGGAGACGGAGACGGAGACGGAGACGACGGAGACGACGGAGACGGAGACGGAGACGGAGACGGAGACGGACGGAGACGGAGACGGAGACGGAGAGACGGAGACGGAGACGGAGACGGAGACGGAGACGGAGACGGAGACGGAGACGGCGGAGACGGAGACGGAGACGGAGACGGAGACGACGGAGACGGAGACGGAGACGGAGACGGAGACGGAGACGGAGACGACGGAGACGGAGACGGAGACGGAGACGGAGACGGAGACGGAGACGGAGACGGACGAGACGGAGACGGAGACGGAACGGAGACGGAGACGGACGGAGACGGAGACGGAGACGGAGACGGAGACGGAGACGGAGACGGAGACGGAGACGGGAGACGGAGACGGAGACGGAGACGGAGACGGACGGAGACGAGACGGAGACGGAGACGGAGACGGAAGACGGAGACGGAGACGGAGACGGAGACGGAGACGGAGACGGAGACGGACGGAGACGGAGACGGAGACGGAGACGGACGGAGACGGAGACGGAGACGGAGACGGAGACGGAGACGGAGACGGAGACGGAGACGGAGACGGAGACGGAGACGGAGACGGAGACGGAGACGGAGACGGAGACGGAGACGGAGACGGAGACGGAGACGAGACGGAGACGGAGACGGAGACGGAGACGGAGACGGAGACGGAGACGGAGACGGAGACGGAGACGGAGACGGAGACGAGACACGGAGACGGAGACGGAGACGACGGAGACGGACGGAGACGGAGACGGAGACGGAGACGGAGACGGAGACGGAGACGGAGACGGAGACGGAGACGGAGACGGAGACGGAGACGGAGACGGAGACGGAGACGGAGACGGAGACGGAGACGGAGACGGAGACGGAGACGGAGACGGAGACGGAGACGGACGGAGACGGAGACGGAGACGGAGACGGAGACGGAGACGGAGACGGAGACGGAGACGGAGACGGAGACGGAGACGGAGACGGAGACGGAGACGGAGACGGAGACGGAGACGGAGACGGAGACGGACGGAGACGGAGACGGAGACGGAGACGGAGACGGAGACGACGGAGACGGAGACGGAGACGGAGACGGAGACGGAGACGGAGACGGAGACGGAGACGGAGACGGAGACGGAGACGGAGACGGAGACGGAGACGGAGACGGAGACGGAGACGGAGACGGAGACGGGAGACGGAGACGGAGACGGAGACGGAGTCGGAGACGGAGACGGAGACGGAGACGGAGACGGAGACGGAGACGGAGACGGAGACGGAGACGGAGACGGAGACGGAGACGGAGACGGAGACGGAGACGGAGACGGAGACGGAGACGGAGACGGAGACGGAGACGGAGACGGAGACGGAGACGGAGACGGAGACGGAGACGGAGACGGAGACGGAGACGGAGACGGAGACGGAGACGGAGACGGAGACGGAGACGGAGACGGAGACGGAGACGGAGACGGAGACGGAGACGGAGACGGAGACGGAGACGGAGACGGAGACGGAGAACGGAGACGGAGACGGAGACGGAGACGGAGACGGAGACGGAGACGGAGACGGAGACGGAGACGGAGACGGAGACGGAGACGGAGACGGAGACGGAGACGGAGACGGAGACGGAGACGGAGACGGAGACGGAGACGGAGACGGAGACGGAGACGGAGACGGAGACGGAGACGGAGACGGAGACGGAGACGGAGACGGAGACGGAGACGGAGACGGAGACGGAGACGGAGACGGAGACGGAGACGGAGACGGAGACGGAGACGGAGACGGAGACGGAGACGGAGACGGAGACGGAGACGGAGACGGAGACGGAGACGGAGACGGAGACGGAGACGGAGACGGAGACGGAGACGGAGACGGAGACGGAGACGGAGACGGAGACGGAGACGGAGACGGAGACGGAGACGGAGACGGAGACGGAGACGGAGACGGAGACGGAGACGGAGACGGAGACGGAGACGGAGACGGAGACGGAGACGGAGACGGAGACGGAGACGGAGACGGAGACGGAGACGGAGACGGAGACGGAGACGGAGACGGAGACGGAGACGGAGACGGAGACGGAGACGGAGACGGAGACGGAGACGGAGACGGAGACGGAGACGGAGACGGAGACGGAGACGGAGACGGAGACGGAGACGGAGACGGAGACGGAGACGGAGACGGAGACGGAGACGGAGACGGAGACGGAGACGGAGACGGAGACGGAGACGGAGACGGAGACGGAGACGGAGACGGAGACGGAGACGGAGACGGAGACGGAGACGGAGACGGAGACGGAGACGGAGACGGAGACGGAGACGGAGACGGAGACGGAGACGGAGACGGAGACGGAGACGGAGACGGAGACGGAGACGGAGACGGAGACGGAGACGGAGACGGAGACGGAGACGGAGACGGAGACGGAGACGGAGACGGAGACGGAGACGGAGACGGAGACGGGAGACGGAGACGGAGACGGAGACGGAGACGGAGACGGAGACGGAGACGGAGACGGAGACGGAGACGGAGACGGAGACGGAGACGGAGACGGAGACGGAGACGGAGACGGAGACGGAGACGGAGACGGAGACGGAGACGGAGACGGAGACGGAGACGGAGACGGAGACGGAGACGGAGACGGAGACGGAGACGGAGACGGAGACGGAGACGGAGACGGAGACGGAGACGGAGACGGAGACGGAGACGGAGACGGAGACGGAGACGGAGACGGAGACGGAGACGGAGACGGAGACGGAGACGGAGACGGAGACGGAGACGGAGACGGAGACGGAGACGGAGACGGAGACGGAGACGGAGACGGAGACGGAGACGGAGACGGAGACGGAGACGGAGACGGAGACGGAGACGGAGACGGAGACGGAGACGGAGACGGAGACGGAGACGGAGACGGAGACGGAGACGGAGACGGAGACGGAGACGGAGACGGAGACGGAGACGGAGACGGAGACGGAGACGGAGACGGAGACGGAGACGGAGACGGAGACGGAGACGGAGACGGAGACGGAGACGGAGACGGAGACGGAGACGGAGACGGAGACGGAGACGGAGACGGAGACGGAGACGGAGACGGAGACGGAGACGGAGACGGAGACGGAGACGGAGACGGAGACGGAGACGGAGACGGAGACGGAGACGGAGACGGAGACGGAGACGGAGACGGAGACGGAGACGGAGACGGAGACGGAGACGGAGACGGAGACGGAGACGGAGACGGAGACGGAGACGGAGACGGAGACGGAGACGGAGACGGAGACGGAGACGGAGACGGAGACGGAGACGGAGACGGAGACGGAGACGGAGACGGAGACGGAGACGGAGACGGAGACGGAGACGGAGACGGAGACGGAGACGGAGACGGAGACGGAGACGGAGACGGAGACGGAGACGGAGACGGAGACGGAGACGGAGACGGAGACGGAGACGGAGACGGAGACGGAGACGGAGACGGAGACGGAGACGGAGACGGAGACGGAGACGGAGACGGAGACGGAGACGGAGACGGAGACGGAGACGGAGACGGAGACGGAGACGGAGACGGAGACGGAGACGGAGACGGAGACGGACGGAGACGGAGACGGAGACGGAGACGGAGACGGAGACGGAGACGGAGACGGAGACGGAGACGGAGACGGAGACGGAGACGGAGACGGAGACGGAGACGGAGACGGAGACGGAGACGGAGACGGAGACGGAGACGGAGACGGAGACGGAGACGGAGACGGAGACGGAGACGGAGACGGAGACGGAGACGGAGACGGAGACGGAGACGGAGACGGAGACGGAGACGGAGACGGAGACGGAGACGGAGACGGAGACGGGACGGAGACGGAGACGGAGACGGAGACGGAGACGGAGACGGAGACGGAGACGGAGACGGAGACGGAGACGGAGACGGAGACGGAGACGGAGACGGAGACGGAGACGGAGACGGAGACGGAGACGGAGACGGAGACGGAGACGGAGACGGAGACGGAGACGGAGACGGAGACGGAGACGGAGACGGAGACGGAGACGGAGACGGAGACGGAGACGGAGACGGAGACGGAGACGGAGACGGAGACGGAGACGGAGACGGAGACGGAGACGGAGACGGAGACGGAGACGGAGACGGAGACGGAGACGGAGACGGAGACGGAGACGGAGACGGAGACGGAGACGGAGACGGAGACGGAGACGGAGACGGAGACGGAGACGGAGACGGAGACGGAGACGGAGACGGAGACGGAGACGGAGACGGAGACGGAGACGGAGACGGAGACGGAGACGGAGACGGAGACGGAGACGGAGACGGAGACGGAGACGGAGACGGAGACGGAGACGGAGACGGAGACGGAGACGGAGACGGAGACGGAGACGGAGACGGAGACGGAGACGGAGACGGAGACGGAGACGGAGACGGAGACGGAGACGGAGACGGAGACGGAGACGGAGACGGAGACGGAGACGGAGACGGAGACGGAGACGGAGACGGAGACGGAGACGGAGACGGAGACGGAGACGGAGACGGAGACGGAGACGGAGACGGAGACGGAGACGGAGACGGAGACGGAGACGGAGACGGAGACGGAGACGGAGACGGAGACGGAGACGGAGACGGAGACGGAGACGGAGACGGAGACGGAGACGGAGACGGAGACGGAGACGGAGACGGAGACGGAGACGGAGACGGAGACGGAGACGGAGACGGAGACGGAGACGGAGACGGAGACGGAGACGGAGACGGAGACGGAGACGGAGACGGAGACGGACGGAGACGGAGACGGAGACGGAGACGGAGACGGAGACGGAGACGGAGACGGAGACGGAGACGGAGACGGAGACGGAGACGGAGACGGAGACGGAGACGGAGACGGAGACGGAGACGGAGACGGAGACGGAGACGGAGACGGAGACGGAGACGGAGACGGAGACGGAGACGGAGACGGAGACGGAGACGGAGACGGAGACGGAGACGGAGACGGAGACGGAGACGGAGACGGAGACGGAGACGGAGACGGAGACGGAGACGGAGACGGAGACGGAGACGGAGACGGAGACGGAGACGGAGACGGAGACGGAGACGGAGACGGAGACGGAGACGGAGACGGAGACGGAGACGGAGACGGAGACGGAGACGGAGACGGAGACGGAGACGGAGACGGAGACGGAGACGGAGACGGAGACGGAGACGGAGACGGAGACGGAGACGGAGACGGAGACGGAGACGGAGACGGAGACGGAGACGGAGACGGAGACGGAGACGGAGACGGAGACGGAGACGGAGACGGAGACGGAGACGGAGACGGAGACGGAGACGGAGACGGAGACGGAGACGGAGACGGAGACGGAGACGGAGACGGAGACGGAGACGGAGACGGAGACGGAGACGGAGACGGAGACGGAGACGGAGACGGAGACGGAGACGGAGACGGAGACGGAGACGGAGACGGAGACGGAGACGGAGACGGAGACGGAGACGGAGACGGAGACGGAGACGGAGACGGAGACGGAGACGGAGACGGAGACGGAGACGGAGACGGAGACGGAGACGGAGACGGAGACGGAGACGGAGACGGAGACGGAGACGGAGACGGAGACGGAGACGGAGACGGAGACGGAGACGGAGACGGAGACGGAGACGGAGACGGAGACGGAGACGGAGACGGAGACGGAGACGGAGACGGAGACGGAGACGGAGACGGAGACGGAGACGGAGACGGAGACGGAGACGGAGACGGAGACGGAGACGGAGACGGAGACGGAGACGGAGACGGAGACGGAGACGGAGACGGAGACGGAGACGGAGACGGAGACGGAGACGGAGACGGACGGAGACGGAGACGGAGACGGAGACGGAGACGGAGACGGAGACGGAGACGGAGACGGAGACGGAGACGGAGACGGAGACGGAGACGGAGACGGAGACGGAGACGGAGACGGAGACGGAGACGGAGACGGAGACGGAGACGGAGACGGAGACGGAGACGGAGACGGAGACGGAGACGGAGAGACGGAGACGGAGACGGAGACGGAGACGGAGACGGAGACGGAGACGGAGACGGAGACGGAGACGGAGACGGAGACGGAGACGGAGACGGAGACGGAGACGGAGACGGAGACGGAGACGGAGACGGAGACGGAGACGGAGACGGAGACGGAGACGGAGACGGAGACGGAGACGGAGACGGAGACGGAGACGGAGACGGAGACGGAGACGGAGACGGAGACGGAGACGGAGACGGAGACGGAGACGGAGACGGAGACGGAGACGGAGACGGAGACGGAGACGGAGACGGAGACGGAGACGGAGACGGAGACGGAGACGGAGACGGAGACGGAGACGGAGACGGAGACGGAGACGGAGACGGAGACGGAGACGGAGACGGAGACGGAGACGGAGACGGAGACGGAGACGGAGACGGAGACGGAGACGGAGACGGAGACGGAGACGGAGACGGAGACGGAGACGGAGACGGAGACGGAGACGGAGACGGAGACGGAGACGGAGACGGAGACGGAGACGGAGACGGAGACGGAGACGGAGACGGAGACGGAGACGGAGACGGAGACGGAGACGGAGACGGAGACGGAGACGGAGACGGAGACGGAGACGGAGACGGAGACGGAGACGGAGACGGAGACGGAGACGGAGACGGAGACGGAGACGGAGACGGAGACGGAGACGGAGACGGAGACGGAGACGGAGACGGAGACGGAGACGGAGACGGAGACGGAGACGGAGACGGAGACGGAGACGGAGACGGAGACGGAGACGGAGACGGAGACGGAGACGGAGACGGAGACGGAGACGGAGACGGAGACGGAGACGGAGACGGAGACGGAGACGGAGACGGAGACGGAGACGGAGACGGAGACGGAGACGGAGACGGAGACGGAGACGGAGACGGAGACGGAGACGGAGACGGAGACGGAGACGGAGACGGAGACGGAGACGGAGACGGAGACGGAGACGGAGACGGAGACGGAGACGGAGACGGAGACGGAGACGGAGACGGAGACGGAGACGGAGACGGAGACGGAGACGGAGACGGAGACGGAGACGGAGACGGAGACGGAGACGGAGACGGAGACGGAGACGGAGACGGAGACGGAGACGGAGACGGAGACGGAGACGGAGACGGAGACGGAGACGGAGACGGAGACGGAGACGGAGACGGAGACGGAGACGGAGACGGAGACGGAGACGGAGACGGAGACGGAGACGGAGACGGAGACGGAGACGGAGACGGAGACGGAGACGGAGACGGAGACGGAGACGGAGACGGAGACGGAGACGGAGACGGAGACGGAGACGGAGACGGAGACGGAGACGGAGACGGAGACGGAGACGGAGACGGAGACGGAGACGGAGACGGAGACGGAGACGGAGACGGAGACGGAGACGGAGACGGAGACGGAGACGGAGACGGAGACGGAGACGGAGACGGAGACGGAGACGGAGACGGAGACGGAGACGGAGACGGAGACGGAGACGGAGACGGAGACGGAGACGGAGACGGAGACGGAGACGGAGACGGAGACGGAGACGGAGACGGAGACGGAGACGGAGACGGAGACGGAGACGGAGACGGAGACGGAGACGGAGACGGAGACGGAGACGGAGACGGAGACGGAGACGGAGACGGAGACGGAGACGGAGACGGAGACGGAGACGGAGACGGAGACGGAGACGGAGACGGAGACGGAGACGGAGACGGAGACGGAGACGGAGACGGAGACGGAGACGGAGACGGAGACGGAGACGGAGACGGAGACGGAGACGGAGACGGAGACGGAGACGGAGACGGAGACGGAGACGGAGACGGAGACGGAGACGGAGACGGAGACGGAGACGGAGACGATAATCGCACACGATAATCGCACATGTGAGATTATTAGTGGCGGAAAAATCAATAAAACACTACGGTGGCTGAGAGATGACATAAACACTTTTTTTATTTTCGGGACTTTTTTCGCTACTTTTTATTTTTTCGCGCCTTTCTTCGCGACTTTTTTCGCGACCTTTCAGATTCACGAGAAGGAAATAGCCCTTATAGGTGTTTTCATATAGCGCGTGGTTATTCCTTTCGAAAACACCTATAAGGGCTAGTTACTTCTCGTGAATCTGAAAAGTCGCGAAAAAAGTCGCGAAAATAAAAAAGTGTTTATGTCATCTCTGAGCCACCGTACTGAGCCACCGGTAAAACACTCTATTTTATATTGTTGAATTGAATTGAATTGAATTTTATTAAATAAATAGACTTTGCAACCATAAAGGTTGAAATACATCTATCATTTACAAAAAGGGTTAATTAAAAAAATATATAATTATTTACAAGGAAGTAATATCACGGATTTTATCTAATATTTCATGCGCCTAATATAATATATTATTTACAAATAAGAATATATCTAGAGTTTTTAACGAGTCAAATATTATTATATAGCGTTACAGATGAGGGAATGAACGAGTTTTTGTAGCGATTTGTTCTACATTTAATTGGAACGAGTTTATTCGATACGCGTAAATTATAGCTATAGTGGTCAATAGATTCTACTAGGTCAGAGAGGGGACTAGTTTGAGGAACAACTTTATTTCTAAAAAATTTCGAACATAACAGTTCGCGCCTAGAAGATAATGTTGGAATGTTAAATTCAGACAAGGATTCGTTGTATGGCGTTGATGCAATGGGTTGATTATTTTCACTGACGCCCTTACCTGGATTCTTTCTATTTCATTGGATAGATATTCAGGGATATTATAATGCCATACTTGGGCGCAGTACTCCAGAATGGGTCTTACACATGAGGAAAACACTGAAATCAATGTTTTAGAGTCAGCACGAGCTCGTTTGAGGAGTCTAAGCATGTAAAGGCGTTTCGCGGACTTTTTCACGATATAAGCCACATGGTCATTCCATTTTAAATTATCACTGAAAATTACGCCAAGTAGTTTTGCAGATTTCACCACCTCAATGGGATGATTGTCGACGATCATTGGAGGGAAATTTGGATTATTTTTCCAAAAACAAACGAGGAGTTCTTTGCATTTACGGGGGTTTAACAACATATTATTTTTTGTACACCACTGATTAATTCCGTCTAAAATAGTTTGAAAATTTGAATCTTGGTTTCTGGAAAGCGTTTCTGATAAAGACGAATCGTTGACGTATTTCCATCTGTCATCCCAATCCGTCAACAAGTCGTTTATCATAATCATGAATAGAATCGGACCTAAGACAGTGCCCTGGGGGACTCCACCATTCACTGGTTCAAAACTAGAGGTGTGTTTACCTATCTTCACTCGTTGTTTCCTACCAGTAAGGAAATGTTTTACCCATGTGATCAAAATGGGGTCAATGGCCATATCCTCCATTTTTTTTATAAGGATGTAGTGATCAATCCTGTCGAAGGCTTCACTAAAATCCAAAAGCAGAACCCGCACACATTGGTCGGGTTGGTCAGTAGTTTCGTACAGATGGTGAGCAAAAGACAGGAGAGCATGGGTTGTAGATAGGCCAGCTAGTGATCCAAATTGTTTCCGATCAAGGAGATGTTTAATTTGTAACATCATCCACTCAGCAACAAAATGTTCCATAATTTTTGAAAGAATTGGTGTTAAGGGCGAAGGTCGTTATTAATTTCATTAACCTTATCTGATTTGCGAATAGGTATAACATCTGCTTCTTTCCATGAGGTGGGAACAATTCTCTCTTGGATTGACGCATTAAAAATTTCAGCAACGGGTGATGAAAGTTCCATAGCGAAATCTTTTAAAATCCAACTGGGTAAGTTGTCAGGACCAGATGCTTTAGCGCGTTTAAGGTTAGAGAGCTTCGTGTAAACATCTTCAGGGGAAATAAGGTATTTTGAAATAATTTCGTTTACCAGTGTAGGATGAGTTTCAACATTTTCCTGTTGGCAACTTAGAGGAGAAAAAGAGTTTGTAATATCCAAAAAGTTTTGGTTAATTTTTGTTGCTAATTCAGTGGAATGGATTTCTTTGCCCGATACGACAACACTGGTTACAGGTGATTTCTTCGGAAGTCCTCCAAGTTGCTTAATGGATTTCCACCAGGAGGCTGCATTGTCACAATTTTTTACTTTATTTGCAAAGAAAGAACCCTTTAGATTATTTTTTAGCCTGTTTACTTTATTTCTCAATTTTTTGTAAGTTGCTGGGTCGTTGAACATTGCTTGTTGTCGTTGCTGAATTAAGGTCTTCAGTTCAAAAGTAATCCAAGGCCTGTCTGTTGGATGTTGTTTGATTTTTCGAAGTGGGAAGAAAGTTTCAATAGCAAAATTTAACAACGTTTGGAATGCGTTGAGCTTTTCCGTACAGTTTGGTAGAGTTGCAAGGAATGACCAGTCTGTAGATGCCAACCATCTTCCAAAACTGGCCTTCATACTTGGCTTTACAATCCTTCTAAATATTGTTTCTGCTTTCGTTTTGTGGTTTCTTCTTAGAGGGCGAATAATTAAAGAGTTGTGGTCGCTTAAGCCAATTCCAGGTAGGATTTCAGGGAGTATTATAATGGTGAAACAAGTTGGTGAAAATAAGGTCAAGAATTGCATCACCACGTGTTGGATTTTTGACGATTTGTCGTAAGTTGAAATGATTGATAATGTATCGGTAGTTTAAGCGATTAAAGTCACCAACCAACATAATTCCGGCATTAGGATGTTTGTTCAAGGCAGCATCCAATGAAGAAATTAGGTAATCCATAAAAGTAGCATCATCGTCTTGAGGTGGATGGTATATGATACCGATGATTAAGCAAGAAAAGCCGCGAGGGAGTCTGTTCGGGCGGAGATATACCCAAAGACATTCAAGTGAAGAATCATTAAATTCATCAATTTTTGTAAAACCAATAGATGATTTAATATACGCACAGACGCCGCCACCACGTTTTTCAGCCCTTCGATCTTTCCGCACTAACGTATAATTTTTAATGTCAACTACAGAGCTGAAAATACTATTAGTCAACCACGTTTCTGTGATACAAACTATATCTACATCATTTTGGTTAACAACGACTTCTAGATCTTCTATTTTATTAACAAGGGATGTAGTATTTGACAGGAACAGAGAGGGCAGGGAGCTTTTTGGGTAATCATGAACATCGTTCGTAGGAATTGGCTTTGGGTTAATAAAAATACAGTTTTCCGGGTTTGCATTTGGGTACATGCATGGTATGCTACGGTTTTCGGCGTTATGGCATGTAGGACTAGGAGAGGGAATTAAACGTTTATTTATTCTGACGGGAATATATGACTGGCCATCTATGATCGCGTTATCCGATACACCAACTCCAGATGGGCCAGCCAGCTGGGTGTGGGATGGGCCAGCCGGCCAGGCCAGGACGTCTCCGAAAAATTGCACAAAAATTTGGAATAGAATTTGCGTTGTTATTCGGTCGATTAAGTCGATTAAAGGCAAGCGATTTAACCAATCCAGCGGCATGTGGATAGGCTGCTGCTGGGTGGATTGAAAAGAAGAAGGCCGTCTTGCGGGACTTTAACTTTCTTGGTATTTTTATTGGATTTGTCAGCGATTGAATGCGTCATTAAAACGGGAGCTCTGTCAATCTGGTAACCTACCCGGCTTTGGTTCACTAGTGTACTGCCACTGATGATAGTTTTGTTTTGGTCATTGTTGATAAAATGCCAGGCGTTAACTCGGGCTACTTATTTCTGAAAGCTTCCGTAGCCTGTGCGTACTCTATAGCAAGACTACATGACAATGGCAATGCATAATTGCCCATAGATTTTCACAAATAGAATCTATGGTCTTATATGAACTGCTGCCGTGCAGGAAGCGCCGAAGTTTGCTAATAGTATAAATGTAAACAAGGCCGTTTTTCTGAAAATTAAACAACGGATCTAATATATTTAGTAGACAAAAGCTATAGTGTCGGATTCGGCAAATTCAAGCGATCATTTTGATATAGAATTTATTTAAATTCGGACTAATAGAAAATATTTAAACATGTTTTAAAACACACGTTTCCAAATATAATACGACACGCGATATCTAGACATGCACTGAACATGTTCAACATATTGATATCTTATTATTTTGCCGGTATTTGCTCTATTCGGTGCTTGTTATTATACTTGCATTTTGTAGTTGTCGGACTATAAAGCAGCAAGGCCAGGACCGACCAACCTGTTTTGAAATAGCTCGTCATCTTTTACGTATACTAGGTCTATATATACTAGATCGCCGGCGTGTGCAGTTGTAAACATTGTAAAGCCTTTGTAAGCATGTTTATGATGAATTGACCGCATTACTGATCAACTATAACTCGGTCACTTGAAAGCTATTCAGACAAGTAAACAACTGAGAAACAGTGAAATGTCTTTCAAATATTCCAAAAACATCGATAAAATGGCGATATAAGCTTCGTTCAAAAGAGACAACCACTGATCAGGAGACGACTCGGCCAAACCTCGGTTTCGCAATTATTAAACATGACTGTTCTCTGACGTCCTTCACTCCTTCAGTTTAAAGTTTCCAATTATTTTTAATACACCTTGATTCGCTGACAGTCCGACTACTCTGACATCTTTGTTTGAGACGACTGCTGGGTAGTGTGCCAAGAAATGTCGTGGAAATATTCAAAAACATCGATACAATGGCAAGAAAAGCTTCGTTCAAGAGACAACTCGCCATGAAAGTGAAATCTCGGTTTCGCAAAGCCTGTCGGGGCAATATCACGACCCCAAAAACCACTATAAACCGGACCGAAACCTAGACTCGTTCTACCCACTGATATAGAGATCAGTGGTTCTACCACAGTAGCCTGGTACCCTGGCCCAATTTCAAAAGAAATATGGGCCAGGTAACCACTAATCTCATTCTCGCGTCATCAGGGCTAAATGCACTTATGACGATTGCAATTTCACTCATAGCCAATAAAAATGCGCGAAATTTCAACCAATAGGAAAGCAGAAGTCTTTAGTGGTTACCTGGCCCATATTCTTTGATTGGGCCAGGGTACCAGGCTACTACCACAGTAGCCCCAATCTCGTACCCAGATTTGCCCGCCGGAACACCAAGATTCTTTGGTGTTCTTTCTAAAGCGCATGCGTTTAAGTTCGCGGTTTGGGAGTTGGACACGAGATCATCGACAGTTGTTTGCAATATAATTTTCCTTTCGTTTTCGATTCTGGCGGTTTGGTTGTCTCGTATTGACTCGTTTGACTTTGGAACAATTCTGATTGTGGTATATTCCGTTCGAAGAAGGTCCCTGCTGAGTGTAGCTCATCGCCGCGTTTATTCGGCGGGGCAAAATGCATTAAAATTTACGAGTTCGCTTCAGAGCTTGGCAATACTAGAGCCGCGTCGGAATTTCTTCGTATTTACGGCTTCTTTTAGTGAAGGTAGTTCTCTTTTATATGTTGCACCGTTCGTTTATATTTGACGTGTATATTTCAATGAGATTCTTATTAATATGTACCATGCACGAACAGTGACTGCTGTCTAATATCGTCTATCGCCTATCGATTTCAAATTGCTGTCTGTCTTCTGTGTTTGATTTAATTATATAATGGGAAACGGGTGGATTGCTTTGAAAAATGTTCGATTAAATTGTTCGGATTAGAACTATGATTAGAATTGTGCTTCGTTGTCAGTTTTCGTGTCTCAAATACTGTTTATTTATAAACATTCACTAAGCTCCATCGTTATATAGGCCTTTGAATTTGAACAACCAATCAGATCGCGATGATATATGGATTCCCCCAGAGCCTATTCAGCGCGCCAGCACGGGAGAGGCTCTGGGGACGAGAATGGAGTAATAACAATCTCGTTCCCAGAGCCAAACCCCTCGCACGCGAGCGGAAAGCGCGGCCGGGGCAATTTGGCTCATTGGAGTCATTCTCGTCCCCAGAGCCTCTCCCGTGCTGGCGCGCGTTAAAAGGCTCTGGGGGAATCCATATATCATCGCGATCTGATTGGTTGTTCAAATTCAAAGGCCTATATATATAACGATGGGGCTTAGTGAATGTTTATAAATAAACAGTATTTGAGACACGAAAACTGACAACGAAGCACAATTCTAATCATAGTTCTAATCCGAACAATTTAATCGAACATTTTTCAAAGCAATCAACCCGTTTCCCATTATATAATTAAATCAAACACAGAAGACAGACAGCAATTTGAAATCGATAGGCGATAGACGATATTAGACAGCAGTCACCTCAGCACACTGCTGGCTGTTCGTGCATGGTACATATTAATAAGAATCTCATTGAAATATACACGTCAAATATAAACGAACGGTGCAACATATTAAAGAGAACTACCTTCACTAAAAGAAGCCGTAAATACGAAGAAATTCCGACGCGGCTCTAGTATTGCCAAGCTCTGAAGCGAACTCGTAAGTTTTAATGCCTTTTGCCCCGCCGAATAAACGCGGCGATGAGCTACACTTAGCAGGGACCTTCTTCGAACGGAATATACCACAATCAGAATTGTTCCAAAGTCAAACGAGTCAATACGAGACAGCCAAATCGCCAGAATCGAAAACGAAAGGAAAATTATATTGCAAACAACTGCCGATGATCTCGTGTCCAACTCCCAAACCGGCGAACTTACACGCATGCGCTTTAGAAAGAACACCAAAGAATCTTGGTGTTCCGGTTTGGATTCAATCTCGTACCCAGACCCATACGCGCGCGGCAAGCGAATGGCTCTGGGACAATCCATTTGAAAATCGACTCTGATTGGCTTAACGCGTTGACGCCTACTGCGCTGCGCAGATAATTTCACACCCATTCTCCCATCGCCGTCTTCATGTAATATGGGTTGTTTTCGAGAAGGAGTGAAGCGAAATAACATGTTTATTGGGACTTAATCTGAGAAATTGAGAGTTATTCCTTTGCAAAAGTCATTTCAAGGAGACAAGAAATACTTACTTGCCTTTGTGGTATTTTTGGAACTCTGGTTCGAGTTTAAAGTACGCCAGATAACAGATTCATCGTGGCCCATGCATCGTGACCGTGCTTCGTGACGAGTTCACTTTTCAGATTTCATAGTTTTCCGTACTTGTATATAAAATAATTAAATATTTATGGTATATCGTCATATGGACACTGGATTTGACTTCAAGACTTCATTGGAACGTATAAACATAAATGATGGCTATTTGAATAATAAATAATTGTCTACATCTTTCAATCACCTCAAATATTCATAATTAGCTGAGTGACTGATCAAGTTTATATCAACATGTATGTAGTATCTACGGTGGCTCAGAGATGACATAAACACTTTTTTTATTTTCGCGACTTTTTTCGCTACTTTTTATTTTTTCGCGACTTTTTTCGCGACTTTTTTCGCTACTTTTTATTTTTTCGCGACTTTTTTCGCGACTTTTTTCGCGACTTTTTTCGCGACTTTTTTCGCGACTTTTTTCGCGACTTTTTTCGCGACTTTTTTCGCGACTTTTTTCGCGACTTTTCAGATTCACGAGAAGGAACTAGCCCTTATAGGTGTTTTCGAAAGGAATAACCGTGCTTCTATTATTTTGTATGTGTATATTACAAATAGCAACTGTTAAGGCTATCAGTTTACCACAATATTCTCCTGTGAATCAAGCGATAGGACGATCGTGAACTACTTTAGGCTTGGTTTTACTGCAGCAGAAATTTTGTGTTTATGTCATCTCCAGGGGAGTAGGAACCGGAGGGGAAACGGGGCATGTGCCGCCCCCCAACTTTGTTATGAAGTGCCCTTTTTGCAACAGAAAAGTGCCCTTTTTATGATAAAACACGTGTTTCAAGTGTCCTTTTAAACTCCTACCCCCTGAACAAAGTGCCCTTTTGTAGCTGTGCCCCTCCAGCTCAACTTGCTTCCTACGCCACTGGGCATCTCTGAGCCAGCGGTAACCAAGGAGCCTACCACTACCTCTCAATTCTTGTTCCACAGCCTGAACAACAACATTCATATCGGTGGGGTTCACCCTATGGGTCCACCCTTCTTCTACAACCATGGCTTTGTTGTATTCTTCTTAGCTGCCGTAGACTTTAAAGTCGAAGTCCGTGAATACTAGCGAGAAAACCTAAAATTTCGGCTAGGTTATAGAATACCCCGCCACTTGTAATAGATAGATCATTCAGGTGCAACCGCGGTCCGTGGTTCCATTGTATGGGGGTCAGGTAATCGTAATTTTCCATAGTAGCAGTTGGTTCGATTTCAGAAAGTGGCGGGGTATTCTATAATCGTTCACGATTGCTTCATTGCGTCCTATCGCTTGATTCACAGGAGAATATTGTGGTAAAATAGCCTTAACGGTTGCTATTTGTAATATACAAATACAAAATAATAGAAGCATGGTTATTCCTTTCGAAAACACCTATAAGGGCTAGTTCCTTCTCGTGAATCTGAAAAGTCGCGAAAAAAGTCGCGAAAAAAGTCGCGAAAAAAGTCGCGAAAAAAGTCGCGAAAAAAGTCGCGAAAAAAGTCGCGAAAAAAGTCGCGAAAAAAGTCGCGAAAAAAGTCGCGAAAAAAGTCGCGAAAAAAGTCGCGAAAAAAGTCGCGAAAAAAGTCGCGAAAAAAGTCGCGAAAAAAGTCGCGAAAAAAGTCGCGAAAAAAGTCGCGAAAAAAGTCGCGAAAAAAGTCGCGAAAAAATAAAAAGTAGCGAAAAAAGTCGCGAAAAAAGTCGCGAAAAAATTAAAAGTAGCGAAAAAAGTCGCGAAAATAAAAAAAGTGTTTATGTCATCTCTGAGCCACCGTAAGTATCTCCTCATATTTTTAACAAAAAAATATATTGTCTTATGGCTGTTGACACTGTGTTTATTACTTTTTATATGTTATATGTGACATAATATTCTTATAGCTGTACAATGTACTACAAGGCATTGTTTTTTTAATTTGTATCTACAAGTAATATACATTGGTTTGAAGTATTATATCCATATGGGGTAAGCATTAGTTGCTGATTTATACATTTTACACCAGTTTTAAACTGGTACTATACCTATGTGACCATATGGGAAGCATGGGTGGTGAAGAGTTGCCTGACCACTGTGATCCAAAGTTAAGCTTGATTGGATGGCGTTAGTACTTGGATGGGTGACCACTTTGGACACCCTGTCACAGGCTTGAGCTTGGAACTCGTGTGAGTAGAGTTATTGTAGTTGATCTCTCCTGTGCGTCAAGGGTTTTTCCAGGTTCTCTGGCCCCCCCCCCCCCCCCCTCCATAAAATCAACAATTCAATCTTAGGAGAACAACCTTGTAAGGGACTTTGAGTCCTATTGTTGTTTCTCCAGTATCAGTTACGTACAAATGTTAATAAATAAAATATATGATAATAAAATAATAAATGGTGAACTTATTTTTCTATTTAATTATAATTTAAATACAAGGAGATACCCACTCTATGTAGTGACCCCATATAGTTTCCTTTTTAATATCTTATTTTAAGTGATATCCATATTAAGTGATAACCCCCCTTGCCCAGCACTGAAAGGCTGAGTGGAAGCTGCCCCTCCAGTGGTGCAGGAAGCAAGTTGATCTTGGAGGGGCACAGCTTCAAAAGGGCACTTTGTTCAGGGGGTATAGGACTTCAAAAGGACACTTGAGGCACATGTTTTAACATAAAAAGGGCACTTTCCTGTTGCAAAAAGGGCACTTCATGACAAAGTGGGGGGGGGGCACATGCCCCATTTTCCCTCCAGTTCCTACACCCATGTGCCCCTCCTGGCATCCCTGATCATAAACAGACAGTGATTGATGGTTACAGTCAATGTTTTAGTACACACTGTATATCCAAAGTCTGCTTTCTAAATTAAAGAAAATTACTTTGAAAATCAGTTCAGCCAAAGGTCTTTTTATAGTACAGTCACCAACTGTAGTTTTACTTTTGCAAACAACAATCTCTGTATTATTTCTTATGTACTGAACAGCTGCATTCGGGATGTATTTAAAAGCCAGAAGTTAAGAATTCCCACCTCGAGAGAACAATTTAACAGGGATTCTCAGCAAACCTAAGCAACAGTGAGTTGACCCATTCAATGTGAGCTTGCAAGGCCACCCCAACCAGCTAATGCATTCCCTCTGCAGTAGAATAAAATCATCTGGCATGTTAACGAGAATAAAATTCTAAATAGCTTAACCTGGTGGTGAAAATGTTAATAAAATGATTTCTTAAAACTCATAATTTATTGCTGTCGATTATGACTTTACTCATCTTAGGCTGCACATAATGTAGCCTTGGTTCAAATATCTTCAGTTGGCACTTCATCCAAAAGTAAATTTATCAGTAGAGTATACAGTACAAATGAGAGCCTTACTAACTGTGGACACCCTTGTTATAAATGGGGACTACACGCATGCCAGCATTATCTACCTAGTGCTGGCAGAAGATACTTCAGGTTAGCCTAATTTGTCAAAATTAATAGTATTAAAGGTGGGGTGCTTTGTGCTTTCCCTTGGAAATTTTAATCCTGACTGACATTTGGACATTGGTGGGTCAAAAGTGGTCGATTGCAGTTGCTGGGATAGAATAAATCCTATCCCAGCAGCAACTCTGTCAATGACCACCAGTGACCAAATGGAAACCAGGCTTTAGTCGCATTTTAGCCCCATTTTCAGAGTTACCAATGGAGCTTAGGAAAAATATTAAGTGGGCTGTATCTCCCCCTAGTCCCTGTATTGTTACACCCTTATCAGTTACCAGACTGCACAAGATGCCAAGTCTAAAGTGTATTTTTTGTACCAGAAGCTGCTTTATTACAGTATATATACATGTACCAGTAATCATATAATTGTAATGTTTTTAAGAGTAAAGTTGATATAATTAAGCAGTGTTTTAGGTATAAAGTTAAAAAGGTGGTGCCCTTGGTTTTACTTTGATGAAGGGCTCCACAAACTTTAGTAAATTTTACAACTGAACTAGACAGCTGTGACAAATGAAACCAAAATCCAATATCATTATAAATCATATATTAGCTAAATGTGAGCATGTGTGCCACCTGCCCCTCACATCTTTGGTGTTAAGTACTTTAAAGTTAATGTTTAAAAAAATAAGTAAAAGAAGAACCTCTCACTTTGTTATTTTTTTATGCATATAATTTTTTCTCCATACTCAAATGGGCAAGATAAACAGGCCGTACAAATATGGCTGGTTCATAGTGAGGTTCAGCTACTGGTGTTTGAATATTCAATCACATAGATCAGTATAAACAGATGTAATATGAATTCATAAATGATTAAACCTCAGAAAGCTACAGTGTCGGTTATTTCGATTACACACAAACAAGTGGATTATAAAACATGTAACAAATTAAATGTTGCAAATCAACAAATGACAAATATACCACAAAGCTAGGTCACGTTTTATTTGAAAGACATACATGCAGTACTATATACATGAAATAAGTTTTTAAAATTCCAGATTTCGTTGTATTAAATTTACCTTGTAGCTGTCTACGAATATTCGAATAATATTCAGAACAATAACACGATATTTTCGTGTTCATAAGTTTGAATAAACAAGAATTCAAACTGGGTTTCATCAGAAGGTCATGAACTGGTTACTGGTCATCGATCACTATCACGCCTGGTGCATTATTTTCCATTTATCAGTTTCTTATCCAGAAATTTCTGCCAAGTAATACTTTATCGCATCACAAACCAGCCACGATTATATTCTTACAACATTTCTACTGCTATTTGTTACTATTAAATTCCAGAATCAGCCACAACATGCCGATGTATTTTGCAGAATATTGAACGGCCGTGCTGAAGGTTTTCGTGGGTCTGGGTACAAAAATACCAACTGCGCATGCCCCAAAATACACACTTTTTATGGTATTTCAAATGGATTGTCCCAGAGCCATTTGATTTGCCCGCGCGGCCGGGCATATTTGGCTCTGGGAACGAGATTGGTTTGGATTCCCCCAGAGCCTTTTCAGCGCGCCAGCACGGGAGAGGCTCTGGGGACGAGAATGCATTGGAGTAATAATGTTATTTACACTCGTCTCCAGTTTCCTCTTTAACTCGTCCCTTAGGCAGCCAAGATCTGACGCCGTGCTGTAGCTGAACAATCAATGAACAGCGTCAACAAATACAAATATGGGATTAGGGACTCAAATAATTTTTGGTTTTATTGCTGCCGGAATCGCTCTGTATTACAGTGGCAGATCTCGATCGCTCATTGAAAGTATTGATAAGACTGTATTTGGTTCATATGGCTGTATTCCTGCTGACGCCATTGAAGAGTTGACGTTACAATATTTTAAAACAAGGGGAAGAGCTGAAGGCATTCGAATGATTTTAGAAGATAACAGTGTACCTTACACTGAGGTGACGTTTTCTAGTGATGAATGGCCTGCAGTAAAGAAGAAAGGAATTGAAACTGGGACGTTTACATTTGGACAAGGTACTTGTCGTTTCTTTGTTCTTCTGCCATTTAATAAAAGCACATGTCTTGAATAGTAAAGGACAATTTGACAAAAGTACAACATCAATTCTCATAATTTTTATCTTCTCTTTGCAGTTCCAGCTATAATGACTAAATCAGCTTTTACTCTTGTTCAAAGCATGGGTATGTGAAAGAACTCTACTTTTTGCACAAAGTTTTCCTAGTAATTTCAGGGGGGAGCTTGGATTGCAAGAGGTTTGATGGAATCATTGGTGTAGCAGCCCAATTCTGTTTGGGGGGGAGGGGCAGGGCAGATATTTTTGCCTGAAAAATTTAGGGTTAAATATTAAATATTTTTAAGTCATATTTTTCAGTCTTAGCTTAACATATGAATTTTTCCTGAACATTTCACAGCCATATATGTCAAAATTGCCTGAAATTCCCAGAAGAAAGTGCCTGAATTTTCATTTTTCAAATATTTTTGGAGGGCAATTGCACCCCCCCTGCCCCCCCCCCCCCCACCTGCTACACCTATGGATGGAATACAGGCTGTTTGAGGTCTGGTGTGCTTTTCCAGGAATGCTTTTTGTATTTCAATATATCTGAATTTATGGGCAAATAATTGGAGAATATAACAGTTGTACATGTACAATCATAAATTTAAACATGATCTTAGTAATTACCAAAACCGATAAACAACTTTTGTTAGTGCATGTCAGAGATGCCAGAGATTTCTGGCATATAAAGTACGTATGGAAATCCAAACTGGCATGTGAGATATTGTACTTAAATGGTGAATAATGCAGGCATGGATCCAGGGGGGAGAGAGGATTTGTGCTTACCCCTCATTTGGTGCACATGTGCCAACATGCACACTCTAGATTATATTTATAACTTTGTGTTTCTTATAAAACCTTGCTCAAAACTGCCCCAAAATGCTGGAAACAGCATGTCCACAACAGCTTGTCTTGGTTTCACTTGTAACAATAATCATTGTATCAATGGAAAATGGCAATGTGATGGAACCGACGACTGTGGAGATAACTCGGATGAACTAAAGTATCAGTTCATGTGCAATAACAGTAAATGTGTGTGATGGAGATAATGACTGTGGGGTGATGGCTATGATGTAACTCCTGGATGTGTTAAACCCACTTGTCCTTGGCTTCAAAACAGTTCATGTGCAATTACAGTTCATGTATTAATGCAATTACTTGGTTGGCACTCATGTTCTGCATTCATGTGAATGTATATAACTTGTTCCATGAGGTTTCATGCATGTGTATTATTTCTTGATACTGTAATAGTTTGTTTGACTAGCCAGGGGGGTACTCTGGCAATTTTTGTGTAGGGGTGTGCTGCCATGATCTCAAATCCTGACCCTATCCCAGACCTAAAAAGGCAATTTTCTTATGTCTATACCTTACCCCAGACCTAAACTAAAAAAAAGCAATACCTTATCCCAGCACTGGTGTCAATCCACATCCATACCCTATCTCAAACCAAAATAGGCACCCTACTGCAGATCAAAATACGCCCTATTCCAGACCTTTTGAAGTTGTGCCCTTTCAACATCAACTTGCTTCCTGCACCACTGGCTCAAATAAAGGATAATAGGGAGATGGCTTGCAGACTAAATTACTCCTACTGACAGTGCTGTGTGTTTCTAGAATTGTTGAATAATACATCGAGTCAGTTTAAGTAACACACCATAACGTTACTGTAACTGTACATTGACATACTTGGTATATTAACACTTTTCCTAGCTACTAGAGTTCTTTCCCTGATGAGTAAATTGTCTGGTGTTTGCCAGAGTAAAATACTAAAAGACCACCACAGTAGTGAAAGGGTTAGCGAGATGGTTTTTAACTCTTTCCTACTAGAGTCCTTCGCTTGACGAGTAAAATTGTGTGGCATTTAATAGCCGGAGTGAAATACTAAAAGGTCACCACAGTAGGGAAAGGGTTAATAGAAATCTTAATTTTTTCCTTTAAGCAAAATCATCTGTAGTTAGGCAGAGTAAAATAATCTGTTTTTGGCTGGCTCGGGCAGGCATAGGTTAAAGACCCCTGGATTTCACCAATTTTATTTAGAATTTTTGGCTTCATCAGATAACACTGACTTGCAGCACCTCAGTCTGCATAAATTTTTTCATATCATACTCAAAGCACTTCATTGTTAAACACGCTTTAATAGGTTTTTCTTGGCATATTTATGACATATATTACAAATGTTTGAAACATGATCAACACATGAATTATGCAATAATCAACCATCATGCATGTTAATACTGTATATAAAATAAAAACGTGTGGCATTGAAGACAAGTTTTTTAAAGGGTACTTGAGCTCCTCTTGCCCCCTCTCCCAGTGGTGCCGCCATGCCTCGCAGTTGTTGGGTTTTTTTTTTGGGGGGGGGGGGCAATCGAGGGGCAAACTAAATTGGGGGAGGAAACCTTTTTCACGTAAGAGTGTTATAAAACTGTATTTGGCGTTTTCTGCGAATTAAAAAGTGAGATATCCTAAAGGCTAGGTTTGCATCTCTTCTAATTGCGCTATGTTTGCATGGAAAAGGTCAACTATTTGTAACATATTAAAATAAAGTAATATTAAATTTTACTCGATGTGTGTGCATACTTATTCTTTAGTAACATGACACGCTACATGTCACTGTTCAATTAAATATGTTTACGCTTTCCGGCTTTCGAGGTTGGTAAATTGGCAAAAGAAAAAAATAAGGGGCAAATTAGGGGGGGGGGGAGGAAAAAAAATTGGAGGGGGCAAATGCCCCTGGTGTCCACGTATGTACTGTATAAAAGTGCAAGGAGAAAAAACTGGGGAGGACTGTTAAAATGAATTATTTTTTATTAAGAATCCATGCAAAAACTTATCTACTCAGTATATTTATGTTACACCAAAGTAATGAAATATATTAATCTCACGATTACAGCAATTATTCATTATATTGGTCGGTCGTTGGGATTGGACTGTGACTGTGAAGATTACCATTTGTGTGAAGTGATTGCCTTGGGTTCAGGTAGAGTTTTATTACCTTGCTTTATTATATGGCTTAACTTGTTTTCACATTATTACGTCAAATGGCGCACGTTGATTGGTTGCTGAGAGGTCCTGGAGCGGTAATGTCCTTCTCTTGTATTACGCCTTTCTCAGTGACCCGCAAGTTTGGCGGGAAAATTTCTGATTTGATTTAAGCGTTAGAGTAGCAGGCGTTAGCCCGAGTAAAATACTAAAGTACGTGCTTGGTACTGAAAGGATTAAAGGCACAGAGTCACCATGACGCTACCATGACGCAAACTTGAAAAACATCGTTCACATGATTAAAATTATGGCGAATATCACACACGTCAAAACTAAACAGTCCGTAAGAAAATGCACTAATAACTTGGTTTTTTAACGTTTTAAGAATAGTATTCCTTTCCTTTGCACACAAATACAGTTTTTGCCTCGCGCAAAACTATTAATTAAGCAGCACATCTGAAGACGCGAACGATGAGTTGAAAACAGATAAGAAAACAAACCAAAAACGATATAATAAATGGCTAATTAACCTCTTTTGCTCGGTCTATATTGGAAAGTATTTGCCTGGTTTGGTATATTTTTGCACAAACTTTACTCTTTCGTCGCTTGATCTTTGTCATACAGACCTCACACTTGGTTAATAAGCCTTTAGTAAATTCATTCACATGCGTACAAATCATGGTCATGACTTTCCTTTGCAGGCCGTGCCATGAAACAAAATTTCTGCATGGTCAATGGAACAAAAAAGCATGGAGGGTAAATGATTAGGCACTGGGCAGTGCAATGGAAATTCTATTCAATATCACGTGATTAATAATCCACCAGGCGATGGTTTATAGTAAGCCAGTGAGGTGTTACATAAATCGTAATGATCCACTGTGTGACTTCAAACAGTTGTTTTGACTATATTCTTGTTTTGAAGAGCCATAGCTCCATAGCTATCAACCCAGCTCTCTGAAATAACAATTAAATATATCTATATATACATATAATTATCTATTATTCATTTAATTTCAAATATAAAATGCAAGTATTTCATAAGCACTTTAAAGAAACTCAAAAAAAAAAATGCTGTCCAAATCATATCCCAGTTTTATGGATATATATGTGGTTGAGTTTTGCATGGTTTGCCTTGTGTAGTTTATGTTGAACTACAATATTTTTGTTGTTCATTTCTTGCAGAAGATCTACGTTCAAAGTTTGGTAAAGTTATTTATGATCCAAAATTTTCAGTTGAATCAGGAAGCGTGTACATAACTGATGTTCTCCAGACATGGTTGGCACACTTTGAAAAACTTGCTCCTGAAATAAAGCAGGAAAGTAATGATTCCTTTTTTATTCGAGATCGTTTGACTTGGATTGATTACATTATGTTTGAACTAATCGACAGTAACATAGAATTTAGCAAAACGCTTGAATCATTTCTTGGAGGAAAAGCTGTTAAAGACATTCTTGAAGATTTCCCACGGCTTACTCACTTTTTCCAAACATTTTACTACCGTCCAAAACTTCAGAAGTATTTGGTGTCAGATAATCGACTCCCTTTTAAACTTCCATTTCCTCCGTCAGTTGTGGAAACGAAGACATCTTAAGTTTGTGTTTTAAAAATAAGACGCATGTATTAATACATGTCCTCATCATGATTACTATTGAAATATACTTGGACGTTTTTTTAAAATTAAGATTGAGAATGATATATAAAACGATAAGCATGATTTCACAAATGTATAATGCTGTTCAATCTTGAACAATTACCGATTTAAAGCGCTTACGAAGCAATTTTGGCGTTTCCCCCATTTTCGGTTGGGGGGGGGGGGGGGTGGGGGGGCGTTTGGCCTACTCTGGATTTGCCACTGGTTGAACATTGTGTTGTGTTGCTGTATGTATTTTTTGATAAAATTTGGAAAACGTTAGTAAGCTTTAAAATTGACTACTGCGTGAAATTTTGTAAAAACGTTATCTCCAAGACTGGGTCCTAGCAGTTACTCTATAAAAGTTTTTTTATGTTAAACTATGCACTTCATGATCCAGCAAGTGGTGAAGACCTACCTAATATGAACAAGTTTTCTGATTGGTTATAAGTAACCATGCAAATACCAAAGTGTTAAAGTGGCAGTACGACCGGAAATCGTTAACGATTTTTGCGTCTTAATCACTTCTTATGCTTAGAAGTTATACAAATATAAGAGTAAAAGCAACGTTAAGGTTGATTTGAGTGCATAAACATCGATTAAATGTCGTATAATTTGGCATAAAATCACTCCGCCATTGCATTTTTGGAGTCCGCGAAATCAGTCAGCGGTACTACTTTGTGACGTCATCTACTCAACACAAACGCGTGATAAACCAGCCAAACTATAGAGAACGTCTTGTTGATTTGTTATACCTATTTTGTTAAAAACGTCTTCACCTTCCGAGTCGAGTTCTAGAAACTCTGACAGCGAAAGCGAACTTTATGCGGACATTGCTAGTATGGATGGGGTCAACAATGAAGTGTTTGACAACGATCTAGAGCCGCTTGTAATGACTATATGAGGAAGAAGCGCACCAGAGGAAGCGCACATAATTTTAGAATATGAAGGAGAATACAAGAGAACAAGAACAGCAGGAATTTTCATTTTTCAAGACGTTTTATTAAACCATGAAGTCCCAGTGCAATCATGGTACGTAGTTATTAAAATTTTATTATTGAGAGAATCATCGATTTTGTAGTTTCCAAAACAAGCGAATTGCTTTCTAGGTGTATTAAAGTGTTCGTGTTGCTCTCTTCAAGGTGTCGTTGCTGTTGTGAGATTGGAGCTGTGCCGGGAAAAACTAACAGTGCTTAACAAAGCAAAATCGATCTTTTTTTATGCTTCCCTCCCAAAGATAACCTGAACTTTCTATTCAATTTCAAGTTTCTGTTTGTTTGTTTGTTTGTTTGTTTGTTTGTTTGTTTGTTTGTTTGTTTGTTTGTTTGTCCGTTTGTCCGTCCGTCCGTCCGTTAGCCTGCGCAGCGGGCGCTGGGGATTGGGACGGACAGTGGAAGGAGCGCCTGTAGTCGACCATTGTTATTTTTCGTGTATGGCGTTCGCCAGCGAACGCTCGCAATCTATTGGTTGACACGCTACTGACCTATCAATCAAAGAGAGTTTGAATTTCCGCTGCAGACGTTGGCGAAGAGTTTAAAACGAAGAGTTCGAAGAGCGTTGCGAAATGTGCATTTTGATTATACATAGGATTATATTATTTATCGTTATAGTCGTTACATACACATGTTTTATAACGACGAAAATAATAAGTCTGAGCTTTCTGTAGCCCACTCAACATAAATTGTTTAATTATTTAAAAGATTTTGCAGTGAACGCTATTACTGTCGTGGCAATAGAAGCGTTCCTAAAATATCGTTGCAATATATTCCTCAAGTTGATTAATTCATTTGATGAAAATTATTGCTAACTTCTTGTTTTGAATTTGATTGGTTTCTGGTTTTTAAACAACCAATAAGAAACAGGATTATTTGCCAAACACCAATCAAATTCAAAAGAGAATTCAAAACAGGAAGTTAGCAATAATTTTCATCAAATGAATTGATCAACTTGAGCAATGTATTACAACAATATTTTAGGAACGCTTCTATTGCCACGACAGTAACTGTAAACCAGACAACATAACAGCAGAATAATATAATGTTGTCTGACGCTGACACGGCAAACATATATACCACACAAATTCCTGAATCAATAATGCACTTTGATACACATAATCATTCATAACTGTACTATTTTAGTTAATTCTAGATACGTGTTTTTTAAATGGAGTAAATATTCGATCAACTTCCAAATTAAGCTATTTAGCTCAGGTTTTTGAAATTGACAACTTCCAAAAATACACTGTTTTAATTAGGGGGCGGCACGAAAAATAACAATAGGCGCCTGCAGGCGTTCCCCTTCCCCAATCACCCGCCGACCGACCGACCGACCGACCGACCGACTGACTGACTGACAGAAAGTTTTATTAACTTTCAGAAGTAGTTTCTCGGTTTCTGAGGCGTACGTTATAAGATAAAGTAAAGCGTGTTCTTTTAGGGGGACAAATTTCCGAATTGGGGGGGAGGGGGGGGGGGGGGGGGGTTGTGGCGGCGACAAATCTTCGGCGGGGACGAATTTCCTGTGACACAGGGCCAACTCTCCTTATGTAATGGACCATTAATGTTGATATTATTGGTAGTAATTGAGAAAGAGAGATTAAGGCGCTTTTTACATTAGTAAGTTAGATCAAACTGAGATTGATCTAAGTCAAAATCGATCTAAACGTGAACGGTCGAACGCGAACTGCAAAAAAATTGAATCGCTATATAGTTTGAAAGCGCTCGTCATTTGAAACATTTTGGTATTTATTTCATGACAATTGGCCTATAGACGGTAGACCACTTGCACTTATTCCCTGGAGGACAAATTGTTATAATTATTGTGGAGGACAAATCTTATAAACTATAGAATTTTCATTCATTATTTGCTCTGTTGAACGTCGGAACTTTGAAGTTGTCCTCGAAGAGGTCTCTATGCGATCAAAAGTCACGAAAGTTTAATGTACTGAACGTTGATCATTTTTTTTATTACAGCAGAAAAGAGTCATACATTTGTATTACAGCCTTGTATAAAATGTGGCACCAGAAGCGGACTGTTTTCCCCTTGTAAACTAACTGAGGTTTTTGCCATATCTTTGAGAATATTTATTACACCGATTGCCATTAACCTTTCAGAGCAATCAATACAAGGTCGAAGATTGATTTGAAACTTGATTTAATATCTATATATATATAGATTGAAATATAAATGGTTCTTAATTAAACTCTTTATATTTCTTTATAATGTTGATAATATTGATGATACTATAGCAACTGAGAAAGAGGCTTGAGCTTGAGGCCTTGAGTTATTTATTACTCTGTTTATAATATTGGTATATCAACTGATCAACGAGCGTCTATAGTTATCTAAAGTTCGCTATTTTTCTAACGTTGATAATATTGGTACAAACGAGGAGGTATACTTCTTTTTGCCCTATCTGTTTCCCTATCTGTTTCGTCAATTTGATGAGGACTGAAGTGTTGTTGGGGTTTCCTTCAAATTAATTGGTGTTAAGATAATCCCTGGTTGTAACGAAGAATTGTCACCGGCAATAGCTTCGCTGTACGATGGAGGTGGATCGTCTGTGACTCCCGTGATATCACTGTTCGACTGAGTTATACTATCGTAGGATGGAAGTGGCATGGGAAATGCCGCGTTGTCGTTGATTGAAGAAAACGAAACTGAATTATCATAACGTGAGTTCAACAATACGCCAGGATGAACATTGTTTTGTACTTGTATTGAGCGCCTGCTAAAGCGGTTCTGTAGTCTTCGTAATTTCCTACGACGACACCAATCATAGACACGACAAATGATCAACAAAGCTAACACGATTAGAACTACAATAACCACAGGACCCCATTGTTTAAAAGGCAGGCAAGTTGACTTTTCTGAGCACCTTCCTTCACAGCATCTAAGTTCATCACAATCTTCACTAGTTTCACACAAAAAATTCACGCAAGAACTAGAACATGTTCGGCTTTGCGTCAAGTATTTTCTTGTACCACAACATTTTGACTGCCATGGTGGACATTTATCACCAGAATTACGACATAGTTTGGATTCACAAGACGCAGCTAAAAATTTGATTACCACCAGAATAATGGCCAACCAAGCGTTTTGAAATTTCATGCTGCTCTCTCAACTGTAATTCTCGGTATACGTATTTACCACAAACACTTTATTGCCAAGTCGATGCCTTCAGTGGGTGTATACATGCTCGTGAATCCTTTCTTTCGTTGGTTCAGTGTATACTTTCTTGTTGCTTTTCATTCTAGTAGAGCTTACGTTCAGAACCCATAGAATGATATAATTGTTTCCGTGTGCTAAAGTAGTTTGCATAACAGAACAACTATATAATGATATAATTAACATTCATGCCAGCTGCCCCCCCTGCCCTCACAGCGCGGGGGCAGCACGGAGGCAACCAATTGCCCTTTTTCGTAAGAGGAATGTTTTCTACAGGAATTGCCATTTGTATTATTGTATTAAATGACTTTTGTATTAACACCTCAATGTCTCACAAGCTAACTTATTATTGCAGACCATTAGCTGTGTCCAACCTCGTTTTCAGGGCGTTTTTGAAATTTGGAGGAGGGTGGGAAAAAGCCCTGGCATCGGCTAGCCACAGCCCCCCAAAATACTGGGTGTAATAAATTAGCAATTTAGTTTAGTATGCAAAATCATCTAAAGCAATCGGTAATCTAGAAGAAACCAGCGCCATAGGCAGGAAGAGCAGGTTGTCGCCACCCACTGCATAGCCAGGAAGAACAGGGGGTGCCACCCACTGCATAGCCAGGAAGAGCAGGGGGTGGGTCGCCAACCACTGGTGCTACCGCTCACTCTTTTGGAACGAAGTGATGCAACCAAGAAATGTTTAAATGATTAAATATAACTTTTATTCAACCACCAACTGTTCATATATTTATATATTGTTGAGTAATTCCTTAGGTTTCCTGGTAAAGCATTCCGCATGCAACAGGTCGTATCCCGTAAAACCTTTTGTAATCCACGCTCGATCCCCCCGTGAAAGTCAAAATGACAAAATTAGCTCAATATTTGTATACAATTGGTGATTGATATTTAAATATATCTATAGAGACATGTCACGATTGTGATTATCTTTGTTTTTTATCATCAACTGTTATCTTAAAGGCAGTTTATGTTATATAAAAACACCCTATGCACTCCAAAGTCTAACCCCAAATTCGCAATTACTAAGCAAATATTGCTTCGTTTGGGCAAAGTTACGTTAGTTTTACTGCAGTTTTACACTGTTATTTATGTCGATGCAATTTTTTGAAAGTATCGTTAATAAAAAGATTGTTATTGTCTTGGCTAACTCGCGAAAGCGTCTTCACGAATGCTAATTAATTTATTAAGTCTTCGCTACGTCTCGAAACGCAGAACAAGGTTTTGATGCTCTATCTGAGTTCATTTCAGCTATATTTATTCATACAGTAAAAAATAGGCATAAATATATTTTTGGCCCAAGTCAGGCTCATTTTAGCCCGAGCTGAAGGCGAGGTTTAGAATTAGCTGTGAGAATTAAGGGCCAAAAACATATTTATGCCCAAGAACATCAACTGTATTATTATTATAATAATTTTAGTGGGCATTTAGAAGAAAATCAAAGACCGTTACAGTGAACATGTTTACTGTAACTGTCTTTGATTTTCTTCTAAATGCCCACTAAAATTATTGTGTACTACAATAGTGGCACAAGCACCACAAAGTTACATCACCAATGAAGGACGAAACCATGTTGCTCTTCTTTTGGTCCAACAATATCCGTGCCTCCGTGGATCATTTGCATACGGTCATGTAAGTCTCCTATATACCTATGCATTTCACATGCATGCACGAATGCATGCATGTGAAATTCATATTTTCACGTAAATTTAACTGTATTTAGCTATAACTTAATTTATAGCAATTTTGGGCGAATAAGATCAGGGATAGGCTGTTGAATCTCAGACGAAAGGCATCTAAGGAGGTAAAGCAATATATATATATATATAATTTATTTATATAGCCCAATGCAAACACTCGCTTAAGTTTGGAAGAATTCGAAAGTACTTATATGTAAACCCTCTCCTACGGTTTGGGCCTCGCGTTCACATAAACTTTCGAATTCTCCCAACGTTTTGAAAAGCAATGGAATGTTGTTGAACCGGTGAAATGATTCTTTCTTGAATATTCTGATTAATACTTTTATTGAAAGAAGAAAGCAAAATCAACAACACAGAGGGACCCCGTGATGCCAAAGGGCGAGACGATGGAAACAATTGCCCAATGTAAAACAAAACGGCCGGACGTTGTCAACGTACGCCAACTAATGGTGGCACATTCTTTAAACGGAGGACAGACATATTAAACGAGAATTTAAGGGTATGTATGATCCTTAGGGATTATCCTCCTTTTGGGAGATCAAAAGGGAACGAGGTATAATTAATACTTTCTTTCTCAAAATATTTCTTAATCAATAATTTCTAGATCAAAAATATATTTAAAATTTTGGATTTTAAAACAAGTATAGTGTATATATGATGCTTTTATGAAACTTTTTTTCAGTTAAAAAGCGAATTGGCAAGGATTACAGAAAAACCGACAATTGCCAGAGACATGAAAGAAAAATTTGAAGGGGATAAGAGCAGACTCTTGTCATCTATAAAAAAAATCCCAAACAAATATGTACAACAACAGATTGTTTTGATGGATGAGAGTGACTCTGCAGAATAAAGTTTGGGGGTTATTTAAATAATCGATATTTATTAGGTTATAAACATGGCAAATCAGAAAAATAGTTTAAATTCAAAGATCTATATTTACATAAAAAAGAATGAGTTAAAGTTAATATTTTAACTTTACCTCAAGCAATGTTTTCAAAAAGGACTTGCTTAGTAGCTTCGCGGGTCTGAAAATAATGGGTCTGATTGATTACAGGGTTGGTTCTCTGTTATTTCTCTGCATTTATTTATATATTTTTTTAGAGTTAGAGAATCGTTGTATATTGGGTTGTCTTCCCACAGCTCTTGGGGGGAAAAGGACAAGCAAAGTATTCCCTGGAGATTGTTTCTGGAAGATAATTGTTGTAAGTGTATACTGATGGATACATGGTATATATACATGGTATATATACTATTGAAAATGAAAGTGCATGCAGGGTGGCATGTACCTACAACTATTGATATTGTATAACAATATCATACATATGATATTGTTATTCAATAAACGGATATTTCAATTTAAGCAAGCTAGCTCTGTTCAATTGGATACCATTTCTTCAGATTGAGACAGGAGAGGGAACTATGGAAGAAGCTGTTGAAAAGTCAACTACACCAAGGCTTGTTTCGTCAGGGAATGTTTGTCATATTCATTCATTATGTTTAGCCGCTGAAGGCATGGTAGTGTGCCAGTTTGGGCCAACCAATGCAATTCTTAACGCAGTGGTCACGCTAATTGCAAGCTATTATGCTTTTAACATGTCTTATCCCACTGGCTTCAGCAAAAACATTTATATTTTCTTTGACCGACTGCTGTTGGGTAAATCTTCAACCGAACCATTGCCGATTGGAGTTGAAAACGTTTTGTCCACTTTGGTTGGATTAACTACGAATATCTCGCGTAAACTTTTGTTTAATAGTTGATTCAGATTTTATCCAGACGAGATACAAGCTCAGCTGTGATTTAAAATAGTCATGTATATTGTTCACTCTCTACACTTCCTCGCTTGAAAGTCTTATGAGGCGCTTGATCCCTCCAGTGAGCTGCAGTGATAGTAATAGATAAAGCATGAGCAGCCGAGCTGTATCTGATTTACAAGGCGAGCTGCAAGCGAGCCGTAGTAAATCAGATACAGCTCGGCTGCTCATGCTTTATCTATTACTTAAAATACAAATGCATCTAAGTAATCAAGTTCACCAACTATTTTGGGGATACGGTCTGTTTTAGCCGAGAAAATCGAAGCTAAAGTTTATGTAATCAGAACGATGCTGTATCCAATTTACAACCACTGCTACGGTATTGATTTCTTTTGAATTTTCGTCATGTATTAATGAGTATTTTAATAACTGTTCCAGCATTGGTGCGCATCAACCCCATGCACAGTACCCTTGCATGTCGCGACTGGTTTAGGCGTCATGCCTGGTCCTTTGTTGGATGTCAGATGGCTCTAGTACACAGATACATTTAGGTCATCGCCAGTCGATCGATTGCATGTTGTACGTTTGGGCATGTTGATGTCAGCATGTGGTGAAAGAGCCAGCCAAAGAAAGTGTCGATTGTTGAACACTTTAATAATTATGACTAAATACTAACATCAGAGTTTTTAATATGAAAAGACATTCGAAAGTATGAAGAATTAACCTTTGGCTTTGTTTTTTACAATTAAAACAGCTGTAGTTGTTGTCTTGGATATAAATCCCAGTCAGTTATTCAGTTCGTTATAAGCTGCTAAAAATGTAACATCGTTTAATGCATGTTTAATTTTCTGCCTATACTTTTGCCTTTGAATTTGTTCTATTTGTGATTGACGCCGTTATAAACGTCCAATTTATCATTTGTCGAATCTAATGCAAATTAGCAAAAGTTCGATAAATCGGACGTTTGGAACGAGACGTCTTCGTTTCAACCAATTTAGAACTGGTTGGGAAGTCTGTTTTTCACCATTTTAAATTGGTTACCTCAGATCCATCTGGGGTACAATTCTAAATTGGTTATTTTAACAATTATTTACAATTTTAAACAATAAAAATGGTTGTAATAACTTTGATTAAATGGTATAATGTTTGTATAATGAACCATTGTAAAATGATGAGAATAATCAATTAAAATTGGTAGTTTTGACAACATATTTATTGGTTAAATCGAGCAAATAGTAGATTTATTGAAATGACCAATTAAATTAAATTAATTTAACTATATGTCTTTCAACCAAACAATATTGGTAGTCTTGACCAAAAACAAAATGGTTATCACAGATCCACTTTTGACCAATTTTTTTGGTAGTTTTTACCACTTAGTTTTTACAGTGCAGTATCTTGAACAGTGCCACCTTCGCCACGGCGTGTATTTCATTGCAACAAATATTTACATAACTCATAACTTAATGTAAACATGCATTTGTTATCAATCAAAACAATCTTTGCTTCAAAGTATTGACAAGAAAAGTTTACAATTCCGTAAACAACAAAGCAATAGTGATAAAATATATTATATTTATAAAATTATCCATTTTAGCCCACAAAATAACACTACAATGCTGGATGAAATTATTATAATATATAATTAACTCAATATAATTTCTCACATGTCACGAATACGTATATTGTCAAGTTCTCCAATATCATGCAGGCGTTGGATTTTTAGTGGAATTGATATGTAAAGCATCCTAAAGTAACGCCTAATCATTTTGATTAAAAAGTCGACTTTATTCGCGTTGTATACTTTTAAGCCGTCATATATTTACATTTGTAAAGCAAATTAGAACACAAAGTTATTGAGAGTTGGCAGTTTTAATTATTTTTCGATATTTTAGTCACGAAATACTTTAGTTCCCATAAAAGTTCTCCGCAATTATTTTTTGCAAATTTTTTAATTGCTATATGCAAGATCGCGGTCGCCCTGTATTTAAGGCACTGAGAACCCCTAAGGGTTGTGAAAGCAGGCACTGAAGGCGTGAGACGTAATATTGTACTAATTTACTTTCTAATTCTTCTTAACTTTTTACCGGCATGGTTGCCATTTGGCAAATTATTACTTTTACTCTGGCTAACCCCCAGACGATTTTGCTCTTCAAGTGGAGACTTCTGGTAATCTGCCCGATAAAGGGTTAATAGAGTTGCATATTAATTTTTTGAATATACACCGTACGTCAGTCTGCATGGCAGAGTCATGCAACTTATTATAGTTGAACAATAACTAATATATAATCATACAACTGACACTCCAATGCCAATACTTGAATACACATATATACATAGAACAAAGATTCTAGAATCACTATATATATATATACTATATTATCAGTTACACTGACAAAGGTTCTAAAATCAAAGGCAAACTAAGATTCAGTAAAAACTAAAGGTATATATGCTCTTGATTTTCGCGCTATATATATTTGAGTTACTTTATTCATTATACACTTTTAATTGTTTATGTCGAAGAAATTCACTGATAGCGTGCAGAAGAAAACGTCGAAAAAATTTTTGTCGTTGCTCTTGGTTACAGATATAACCACATATAAAGAAACTTCAGTCATTTGTGATATCCGCTCTTTTTGTGGCTTGGACTTCCTTCCGTACTTTAGTAAAATAATACATACATAATTATAAAATGCATGCATCATTAAGCAATATATTGTTATATACTTTAACTTGGAAAGGATGTTGTTCACAATTGGTGTTGTTGCATTTTTCTCAATTATTCCTTGTTCAACATTTGCAATTTGTAGTAAAGATCCTCTAAATGAAGAAGTCGTGTTTACTTGCCGAGAACGATGTTGTGGATCAGAATGCCTTCCCACCTGCCTAAATGTCACCTGCGAATCTTCCAAAGATTGTGATGGCTTAACATGTTGCCATTACAAGTGTCAGAAATCTTCAAATTGTCCTTCTGAAAAAGCAACAAGTATGACTATGTGGCTGACTGTATGGATTACTTGTGTGGTGTTAGTAATACTTGTTGTACTGGGATTGTGTTGGTGCCTCCGACAAAAACACGGTACATTGACAATTGATAGCAACAATGATTCAAGTCATTCAACAGATACATTTTTACATGATGGTAATAATATGTCTGTCAGTTTATCAACCATAGTAACGTGGCCTTCACGAGAAAACGTGATTAGATCAAGTAGTTCGCAGAACAGTACTTGAGCAATTCGGATCAGATGTTATTGTGTATACTGCGGTACATATAATAAACTGTAGGCTAACCGTGCAGGCTTATTCTGCAAGTAAACAATTACAACAAATTATAGAACACTGTACTGATTATATACTGAAGAGCAAGAGATACATAGAACAGGAACACAAGGTCATCGTGAAAACCAAGCAAGGACTTTGGATTGCACTTGCATTGTGCTTCGACTTGTATAAGCGCATAATATATATACTTAGCAAAACTTGACTCCTGTACAGAGTACACTTGACCACAGGAATTTCTTTGTCTCGATTTTATGGTGAAAATGTCCCACGTATATTTGTATCAGTGTAGTCCGTATAGCTATATATATATGAGTTTATACCTTGCATGCATGGGCGCTTAAAATGTTGGTTTTGCAGACGTTGCATTACATAATATAGTGCTAGTGTAATAACAGATAGATTGCAAAAAAATGCAAAGGCAATACCAAAGCTAAGAACTATATGCATCTCAGTGTTCTAGCTCCTACGTTCTCTGTTTCGGCAGTATTTCTAACCTTTGTTGTTTCAACACTGCCTACGCAGCACGCTACTTTTATATAGTCAGAACTCAGAAGGTTTCTGATTGGTTTAGGTCATCCAATGTACCGCAACAATAATCCTAACCCTATAGTTAGTCACTACTCTCAGTACTCGCATTGATAGCAGTTTTATATTAAACTGAAGCGATAATTCTGATAACTGAATATGTACTTATAAATTGGGCTCGGTCAGGGGGTTTTGGGTATACGATATCCAAGAGGTTTTTAAATCCGGTATACGATATTTCTACACTGAAATTTTGGTATTTGGTATTTTTAAATTTTGAAACTTTCTGGTATTTGCATGAACTCGCCACAAAATGCAGGAAATAGTGTTAGGCGGAGACGCTAGAAATCCAAAATTTCCCGCGGGAGCATGCCCCTTGTCCCGCCCTTGAGTCTCACCAATTCTTGCAAACCGCTTAAGGCCTACGCTTTCAACATTTCATTCAACATCGTTCAACATTGTTGAATTCAACCGTGATTTAACATGTTGAAAGCGTTTGGCCACCCTGTTGAATGATGTTGAACGTTGTTGAATGGTGTTGAATGATGTTGAACGAAATTTGAACATGTTCAAATTTTCGTTCAACATGCGTTCAACAATGTTGAACGATGTTGCATGAAATGTTGAAAGCGTTTGGTCAGGCCTTTACAATGAATTTTGAAATCTACTATTGATACTTAAGATGTTAAATAGTATTCTTAGTGGACGAACCATACCGAGCAAGTACACTCAAGAAAAACTCTACTTGACCACAGCTAGGATTCCAACTTGCGACCTTCCGTTTCATACGACTTTGCAATCCCACAGGGACATCGGGAATTACAGATCGTATCTCGCAATTTTGAGTATTCAGTATACCGTGCTCTTCTGAATTTGACCCCAAAATAAATAAATAAATTAAATAAATAAATAAATTAAAAAAATAATTCATAAATTAAGAATGTGATTGGTTACTTGTACGTCCTTAAGATCGCCCGGTTGTCTCGATTGCCGAAATCTCTCCAATCAGACTAGAGATAACCCGAATCGTCTAATCTGATTGGATGGATTCAGACGATTGGGGCAATCGAGACGATCTTTTGGAAAGTATACTGCTTTACCGCGCTACTTGTTTACTCGCCACTCAGGCACTATATATAGTGGCCTGCTCGCCACCAGTCAAGACGTATTGAATAGACCTTGACAAACATAATTGGCATGCAGCTTTGTAACTTGCAGACTTCTAGAACTTTTATCTTTTATCTAAAAAAACATCTAAAAAATCATGGTTAAACTTTATTCAAAAGTTTTTAATTGTGTATACCAAAGAAGGCTGTCTTACAAATCTTGAACAGCTTTGCGTTAATTACAATGTAAACTATAATTCTTATGATTCTGTTAAAACCAACCATTAAACATGCTGAAACGAACATATTATAGAATTACAATCTTAAACATTTTGTATTTGTTTCGCAGCGAATTAAAGCCAACAACACATCCTAACGTAGTTCGAAAAACGTTTTGTTAATTTAATCGTTATTTAACCTCGAACAAGAAGCTAATTGTCCACGTAAGCAAGTTGTGTCACTTGTTTTTTGGCGCATTATTTTTCCTCATTATCAGAGAAGGAAGGGAAAGCCTTTCCGTTCACAACAGTTTTTTTCTGTTCATGCCCATCATCAGAGAAATAGCTACCGCTAACGTCTGATGTAGGTTCTTCATAAACACTTGAACTGCACGCTGTGGAGGTTTCAGTCTTGAGTTTCAGAAGCTTTTCTGGGATTGTTTTTGAAGTGGTGTGATTATTGTATGAATTACTTTCTATTTGTGCAGGTGTGTGGTGTGAGAATGTTGGCATAGAGTTGGTGGGACCAGTGTAACTCAGCGGCAACTCTGTATATGACATGCTATCGGAAGCATCGCCATAATTCCTGTAATTTGTAGCATGGGTAACGGCTGGGAACATGTTTAAATACGTTGATGGATAGTTAGCATAGTTGGCTTGATTCTGCATCATTACTTGATACGCCATCTCATTTCCATACGATGAATTACCTGCACTAGTCCCAGGCTCTTGTGGTGTATAGTAACCACGGCGCTGCCATGGATTATAAGCTACTTCACTTGTTTCATACAAAGTGTGAAAATCTTGATTTTCAGCTGTAGGATGCTGTGTTGTTAGATTTTCCGCGTCATTTTGGGAAATTCTTGGTTGTTCCAGCCCTCTTTGTTTACCAAAAATTGTTGAATTGGAGCCGACATTGATGAATGTTGGACCATGGTTTACAGCAAACGGTGTTACGAAAGGCATATGAACATTTTTCCTCGTTAAATTACTTGTGTTAAAATAAGAATAATTGAGTGAGGTTGGCAAGTACGGGTAACGAGAATTAGAAATACGTTGTTCTTGTCCCTGGGCTTCAGTTGTCTTGTGACGACTTTTTTGTGGCGGTGTGATAGGAAGACTGGGATGAAGTCTTGGTAGAGGCTTTTTTCTCTTTACTTCACCTAAATCAAAAAAATACAAAAATATTAAAGTTATTAAATTAGTCATGCGTACAGTAGTTTATTGTATTTTTATAAGTAATACCATGACATGTCGGGAAATTAGTGATTAAATGTCCCCTCGACCCTCAGGAGGGTTTGTGAGACTCGAAGTCCATCGGGCCGTATGTCATGGTATTAGTTTGTAATACCATGATTATCTTATAATAATAATGCATTTCTTTGTTGTGTAAAAGAGTACTGTTTGCATCACGGAAAAATTAGAAATTTCCCCTGTTTGGGGAATGAAAACGGAACACTAACCGGTATCGTGTAAACGCCCGTGCCGTAACAGTTTGATGACGGTAATCACGATATATATGAGTATTCAAAGTCTTCTCAATTATCATTAGAAGAGAATAGTCACAGCTAATCCGTCATTATATTATACCGGCACCGTGTAAACGCAAGACGTTTTGGCCTGTATTTACACACCGGTATGATTTTGTTCCGTTTTCAAATTGTACCGGCATCGTGTAAACGGGGTCTAAATTACCCGGTGAGAAGAAAAGGAACCGAATCAATGATGGTATTACTTCTAAGCAATGGCATGTCGTGACATGAGGAAAGTAGCGACTAAATGTTCTCAAAAGCCAAGGACGGAAGGACAGCGAGCTCAAAACATTTTACAGTCTCCTGAGCCTTGAAAGAACACCAATACTCACACCTCTGCCGAGTGACAGTGACACACACGGACACACTGACATCAACACCGACAGCAACAGCAACACGGGCATCAATACCAACATCAACCGACAGCAACTCTGCAAATTTACCATACTTTATGATCTTCAAACGTAACATGACAGTTGAAAAACCTGAAAATTCAACCTCAGTAGAAATAAAGAAAACTTTCATAATTTTTAAAGGCTAAGCCATCATATATTGTTATAGAATGTGGTATTGTTGGTAATTTTCAAATTCTTTTGACCTTGTGGCCAGACTTAAAAATAGTAGGCGGGGCAAAAAGATGGCGGCATGTACGTTTTACTATATATATAATCATATCTTTTGCGTCCAGCAAAAAAAATATCTCAAAGAACGATCATAAGACCATAAAACATAGCTGCAGGGATACTAAAATAGTAAAATTGGTAAGCAAACTGGTTTGAGATTGCAAAACATCACACTATCTCTCAGGAGGGACAGCCATTAAACAGCACGTGCCCTATTCGGAGAACATTCTTGATTTTGTTTTTCTAATTAATAAAATTAACGTGATACGCCATTGTATTCATACGTGATTTACAGTCATTTGCAACTCACTTTTCACCCAAATCTTGACGGAAGGAAGTTCGTTCCGAAGTTCGCAAGTTGGTTCGAAAGTTCGTAGTTCGTTTTGAACTCTGCATTTGATTGGTTGCTTGGTTCCTATAGCAGCCAATCAAATGCGTAGTTCAAAACGAACTTGCGAAGATTTGGGTGAAAAGTGAATTGCAAATGACTGTAATTGATCAGTTGCTTAGTTTATAAATGGCGTGAGCCAACAGCTTGTTGTTATTGCTAGTGATGAAAGCCTGAGTCAACAGGTCGAAAGCTTAGCAAAGAAATATTTTACGTGGTGTTTCCACAAAACTTATTTATATTACATTATCGCCATGAAAACTTTCAAAGAATTAAGAAAACTGTTATCTATTAAACTCACAATGGCATGTCAAACAATGTTTTGCTTTGATCACAACTCATTTGGGCTCGCAAAGAATCAGATGATCTTTTGCTATATGTTGGTTGTGATGACATACAAAAACGGCGAAGACGTAAGAATCTTTTAGGGGGCGTTCCTCCCTCCGGAAAAAAGTTGGATCCTGAAGAATATTTGTTAAAAGTCTAAGATTGTGTAAGAAATTAATTTTGATGAATCATAGTTATCTGTCATTTGAGATTGTGAAGTGTTCTTCAACCCTCACTATCTTGTTGATAGAATTTGAAAATCATAGAATTTAGAGATCATAATTGAGTTCCATATTTTGGGGATGTAATGTTCGTCAGCTGAAATATTATTTGTAAAGATTGAGGAACGTATTTATGTAATCTGAAACATCCTTATGCAGCGAAAAACCTCAATTATGCTATTTGTGCAGCCTGGTCCCGTTGTTCTGAAGCACGCGCGTATATGATGAAACTGGTATACCTAGGTTTGACGTCACCGCTCAAAAAACAGCGAAGAGAGAGAGCTTTGGACTAGAGTCGTCACTAGACTGCTATTTGTGCAGTCAAGAACCAGCATATCCTCTCGTCTAGAATTCCGCATTATCCTGAATTGTGAAATGGACTAGATAGAATTCAGGATAAGCCTGAATATCCCACCCCATCCCAACCCAACCCCCAGCTCTAAACCTAACCACAACCCCCTGGCAACCCTAAATCTAACCACCACCCCCCTGTGGCCCTAAACCGCAACCCTCCAGGAATAACAACTCAAGATCCGAAGACTGATATTAACACTTTTTGGCCAAGTAAATGGACAAGACTAATTAGTCTAGTTTAATTTTATTTAACTGGAGAAGTCGAAGATCAGACCTAAAATGTATTCATTCTCTTAGTTGTTTTGTAAAAATAATTCTGTTCGATAGAAGTCTTGTACTCGTTTTAATTTTGACAAAACCAAGGCAATATTACTGCCGACACTCACAGTACATAATCTTTGTTTTGTCTTTTTGTTCCATTGTTTCCCTTTATGCAAACTTGCGCTAGGTTCAATTATTCACTGTGTTATTTAAATATTAATAATATAAAGAGAAAAACAAAAGATTTGTGCACGGTGAAGACCGCTTTGACATCAAATTCTCGCTCCGTTATAAACGCTTTAAAGTTTGCCAAGTCTTTTGATTGATTATGATTTACTAATCTGTCAAAAAACCTTGATATGGTATATTTCAAGAATAACGCCAGAAATCTCACTAAAGTCAAAATAATTTTTGCTTGACTTCTCGGCAAATATCAATGAAATATGAAAAGCGTTATAAATCATGTAACCATTCTCTAGTCCATATCATGTTAGCAAAGTTTGTTTTTCTAAAATATGTCACCAAACAAGAACCATGTGTCATGCATGAGTAAATAATATTAATTCAATGATGAAATAATTTAGAATGAAACAACATTTTACAAACCTAATAGATCGCCGCGTCCTCGTTTGAAAGAATCATGTTTAAATATTATTGGTAGTTTGGCACTGCTTTCTTTAACTCGTCGGAATCCATACAAGTTGAGTTGACGAATAAAACTAGAAATATTTTTAGTTTTAAAGATCTTTTTATCGCAGCTTGTAAGAACCTTTGCTGTAAACTTAGTAGGATTGTCAATGACAACTTTCTCTCCATCTTCGCTCCAATGTATTGCTGTGAGTGTTTCATCATTTACTAACGACCACAGTTTGTAAAGAAATGAATTCATGTTTTCCAATGGCTTCTTGAAAGACCTTTTTTCTTCCTGCTTGTGTTTCTAATAATAATAGTAATCACATCTCAGATTCCCAGTTTAATGGAATAAACGTAATTATAAACTATAGTGACTTATATCTAAATATTCCGTTCGTTCGTTTGTGTGTTCCTTCGGCTTCGTTGAAGAAAAATTAGAAAAGAACATTTTTATAATCATGAGAGAACAGTAAAATCTTTCTCTCAAGTTCAATCACGACACAAAATGCTATTTAAATACAAAAACTGTTTTCATTAAACTTTCAACTAATGCCTTTTAACTAATCAGGTGGTTTTTATCTGTTTAGCGTGGTATTAACTAAAATAATAACTAGGTGTTTATCGGTGTCAAACCTTTTGAAAATTCTTCCGTCGAATAAATTAAAACATAACAGGATTCAGACTTACCATTGCTGTTCTTTTTTCCGTCATGGTTGATAGTTTGTTGGAATAAAAACGGTCTAGACTTTAGAAAGCAAAGCTCTTGTTCTTTGTACTGTCTTTCGAATCAAACGAAAATTTGACAAAAAGCGGCAAAGACCAGTGGCAGGCCCCGCGAAGAAAAACTCCAAACCTCGAGGCTTCGAATCAAACACGTGAGCGCTCTGGTACATACGTCATCGTGACGTCACTCGGTCATTACGTACATGAAGAGAGCAGATCTTTGTACTTTGAGATTTAAAACTTTCAGGCCCTCTTTTACTTTTAATTCCACATATAAAGCAACTTTTTCAGGGTTTACAATTCAGCATATTTTTCTTTGTAATTCGCAATACAGCAAGACACTAAAAAACACACCGCTTTCAATAATGGAAAATAGAAAATTTCGAAATGGTTTTACTCATTGAAACTCTTCCCCGTCGGTGGGTTTTTCCAGTGATGAGTAAAATCGTCTGGCGACGCGTTACCCAGAGTAAAATGCACAAGACTTGAGAGTTGGATGCCACGACTCTGCAAGAGTTATAAAGTCAATCAAATTCAATATTAGATGCAAAGATACCGGCCTAACTTTGATGCAGTGATGGCACTTGTGACGTCGTGGTTCAGATTGTGCACAGCTTCAAAACTGTACCCAAGCTAGATTTTAGGGCACCTAAAATGTCAATTTTTGTAGTCAACAACAACATTAGATATGTGCTTGTTCGTGCCGGCAATGATACATTTTGATTTGTATAAGTAATAGCATGGTTTCGAGTGCAGTTTGGAAACTAAAACATGCACGAGTGAGTTTTTCAAAGACTATCAAAATTGCATGAAGTCTATTTGAAGTCTTTGAAAAACTCACGAGTGCGTGTTTTTTTCAAATTGCACAAGAAATCATGTTATTACTTATTAATAATATACATGAAAAAATTTAACATGAAGAGAATCTTTCCAATCAAACTTGCTTTGTGCAAATAACATGCATGAAAAAATTTAACAGGAAGAGCTTTCTAGTCAAAAACGATTTTTGTACAAATTTAAAAAATAAAAAATTTGCACTGTATTTCCTTTTTTCTGCACTGTGGCTGATAGCAGTGCAGTTTTTGGGAAATAATCAGAATTGAGAAATTTTTTCATGCCTTATATTATTAACAATTACAAATGTACGGAAGATATGAAGTTATCTGTTATCATGACGAATAATACATTCTTGCATGCTAGTTACCGCTAATAATACATGAGTGAATCGATCTGTAGAGCGTTAGCAGTTAAACTATTTTTTATTTACTTCTTATTGATCAAGTCAAGAAAAAGCAAAGAGAGGGAGAGATTGGTGTTTCGCACGCGCAGTTTAATTTCCGCCTTTTGTCAATTTTCGACACTGTATTGCGGTATTTTACAGTTCTTTTTCTTTTTGGCCTGCGGGACAAAGTTAATTAGGATCTTTTTCTCATTAAAGTACTAAAAAGGTTATTGGTCTTCTCTAAACAGACTAAAAGAATTACATAACCTTTTCCTGCTTTATATATTTATAATTAATAACATGACTTGAGGGAAATTAGCGATTAAATTTCCCCGCCGCCAAGGGAAGATTTGCGGCCCTCGGACTTTTACAAATCTTCCCGAGGCAAAGGGGAAATTTAATCGCTAATTTCCCTCAAGTCATGTTTTTAGTTTGTAATATTATGATCGCCGAGGAAAACTTTGAGAATATTATCGACAGGAAATTTACACGGTTGATCAGAGAAGTTGCATCTAATTTTCCCGTGCATGTTGATGAGGGAAAATATATGCAAGCGGGAAATTTAGAAGAAGACAAAAGTTTCTTTGTCTTCTAATTTTCCCTCATCAACATGCACGGGAAAATTAGAAGAAGACAAAGGATTATCTTTGTCTTCTAATTTTCCCTCATCAACATGCACGGGAAAATTAGAAGACAAAGGATAAATTTCCTTCTTGCATGAGCGATGAGGGAAATACGAGGTTTACATTCCCTCGGAGAACAAAAGAATCCGAGGCGATCATGGTATTAATATATATATATATATATAATGATATTAAGGTGTTACTCCGAGTGACGGAACCATAACCGGTTACCGGTCAAATAGAGAAAACTCTACTTGGCCCGGCTGGGATTCGAACCCGCGACCTTCGCTTTAATTACTGGTCCGACGCTCTACCAACTGAGCTAATACAGGTCAAGTTGGGAGCTGGTGGTCGAATGATGGTACTTGGGTTATTTGATATTTCGAAACACATACTAGTTTCTTCAATATCGAGACATTAGTCTTTATACATGTAGATTTAGAACAATTATTATGGGACAATGAACTCCGGGTGAAGAATAATGCATGTAGAGAAAACTCTATTTGACCCTTGCCCTCGCCCCAAGCCCCTCTCCCAAAATATGTTTTAATGTGCTGATGATAATTATGATATCTCAGTGTTTTTCGTTTGTATGTGGGAAATTATTTTATCTTGGTGTAAAATACGATTATCATTATTGGTAAAGTCTGCTTGTCAAGACAGATCCCACAGCGATCTTTAGTTAATCTGGAATGACGGTGTTATGGAGTTTGCTCATAGTTTTAACACATTTTATATCATCGTCTAAACAAGAAAATATTCGTAGCAATGCCAATGGACCCCGGGAAGGTTAGTTTCCTGGTGAATAAAAGTTGCGAAATACAGTGTGACCCCGCTATCTCGAAAGCGAAGTAAAACAGTGAAGAAATATGTTGAAGGGAAATCAACTCTTGTTCGATATTTTCGAGATATTAACCGAGTTCGAGATAACGAGGTTCTACTGTAGTTCCTTAAGTAATTCTGCGTATTCTATGTTGTGGTAAACCAGCAAGAAGACAAACTAGTTCGTTAGTCATTTAAGAAAACAATGTGCCAAATGCCAATGACATTTTGACTTTATAAATTTCACCATTATCATACACTCGTGACTCTAGGTGGTCTCGTTGTGTCGCATTTGTGTTCCGACATATATATATATATATATTTCTTGTTATCTGCATGAAATTGTTGCTGTTGGACTGTTGGTTTCAACACATTGATATTATTACTTAAAATGAGTAAACATACTTAGTACTGTACAACAATATCTTACTGTACTAAAATTATTGGTTTGTATAGGTGGGAGGGAGAATTATAATTTTCTCAACAGGTGAATAAAATCGTCATAGTTTATAACTCATTCCTCTCCGAAGGCTTCCACAGAGGCCAGGGTGCATTCTGTACATACCTCACGCCGAAGATATGCCAGGGCCTACAGAATGCCCGGCTGAGATCTTCAAAATGCCACGCCAAGATCTTCAAAATGCCACACCAAGATCTTCAAAATGCCACGCCAAGATCTTCAAAATGCCACGCCAAGATCTTCAAAATGCCACACCAAGATCTTCAAAATGCCACGCCAAGATCTTCAAAATCAAAATGCCACGCGTACTACGCCATTAAAGATGCTGGGGGTGCGTTAGAAATAGCTCCCCATAGCAATTTCTGCAATGAAATAATGACGTTGTGTGGTGCGGACTGATTGCCAATGCAAAATTTCCCGAATTTGCACCAGAAAATTTGGATTTTCTTTATGTAAATGTAATTGTATACTAAGAAACGTAATACTCATTTACTCTTTATGAATTTGGTCGATTCATGGGTCTGGAAGGCACAGGATCTAGCATGGAAATCCTTTGAAAATACGCCAAGCACTTACACGACCATACGCCAGTATGCTGCAAACACTACAATTTCACGCCAGTACGCCGAGCTCTCCTGAGGTCCACGCCAAAGATCTTTGGTGTGACCCACTTAAAATGCACCCTGGCCCAGAGGTGAATAGAATCGTCTGACGTTAGCCAGAATAAAATACTATTTAAAGACTGATTCGGATAGGAAAGAGTTAATTCTTTTATCTCATTTTAACTTGTTTTATTGTATACATGTAGAGTATATTATATAATACATTCTTATATTATACCTCACAGTTAAGTCGTCTAATCAGAGAGATAGATTTGTACAACATGACAATTGTATTTTTTGATGAATAGCCCTAACAGCCCTACTTGAATTTCTTGCTAGTGTACGTCACCTGGGCAGTGGTGAACACTTCACAAAATATTGGGGGGCGAAGCCGCCCAAAACTCTGAAAAAGTTGTGTGAAAATTATAAGTTATTTGAAGGCTCTAATTACCTAGAAGTAGCTTACTCAAGCTTAATCCTAGTGGCTCGATCTAATGCCAGGAAATAGCTTTCTTCAAAGTCTTTTTTGAAATTGACCTGAAATTTCACTAACTTGCACACAGTTCCATCGATGTTGCAATGCCATCTGCAGGTACACCGTTCTTTGCTGTTTTAATATACGGATACAAGAATATTTGAAGTTGAGTTTGTGGACTTAGTTGACCATGCATTTTAATTTACCTACTAGCATTTCAATAAGTTCACTGTGGCACGACATGTAAAACTCTGAATTTGAGCTTTTCATGTTTTGATAAGCTCTGCTGTGTAATGGACATCATTAACTAAAAGTATGAATCACTAAAAGCTGAAAATGCATTGGTTCGGCTGGTTTGTTGTTATTTTCGATTTGAAATGGTTGTGGGGCGATATTTTGATATTTGAAACCAGTCCCGCTTTATATCATGATTGTAAAAAAATGTTACCATTTAGTTACTACGCTAATGAGCTATCCTTGAAATTTTAATTTAGAAATTATTGGGGGTGCGGCCACCCCCCCTTGCACCCCCTAGTGTCTGCCACTGCACTGGGGTATTTGAAACCCAAGTACCCCAGTTTTCTGTATTACTAGATCATTTTATTGTGCTTTATTAAAGTTTATTACCATTTCTATCATTGTTTAACTTAACCTCAACCTCAACTGCACTGTTAGGTTATTTCTGAGCAGTACTGTAACTAGTTAGAAGTAACTAGTTACATTTTTAAGTAACTGTAACTGAAACTAGTTACTTTTTCTGAAGAAATAACTGTAACTATAACTACATGTACTGTAGTTACTTTTTGAAGAACTGTAACTAGTTACAATATATTATTTGGTTTAAAAATGTGACTATACAGTAGTTACTGATTTTCAGTTGAGGATGTCATTCTTTCTTGATAAAAAATGGTTTTGATATAATAATCTCAAACTCATTAATAATTCATGAGGAAAACACAAAGGAAATCAGTACTGTGTCTGTGGTTTGGATATTGGAGGAAGAAATTACATGAATTAAGCAAACTTTTACCTTGATTTTCTCTTAAAATACTGATTTGTTTGAGATGCTACATGTATATCGAACACTTTGAAGTTTGTTTGAAAACCTCAGCTTCATGTCGGTTTTCGACAAACATCTTGGTGTTTGGATATCCTGATAAAACACTCCTCCTCATATATGATATATTACATAAAGGTACATTATGTACAATTTTACTATTTCTGCAATTAGTGACAACTATATTTAGCATGAAAAAACATGTGTAATTACTTATGGTACTGGCATCTAAAAATCAGTAATTTGTTTGGTGATTCTAGTAACACAGACAAAGGAATGTAACTTTGTAACTACAGTAGTTACAAATTTTTTGGAGTTACTTTGTAACTGTAACTGTTATAGTTACTTTCTTTTCATTGTAACATTTATTGGTAACTAGTTACTTTTCTAACGATGTAACTGTAACTAGTTACAAAAATTATGTAACTTTTACAGCACTGTGTGAATATCTATTCTGAATGGCACACTGTGTTCAAAATTGTACATGCAATTTTCTTTGTTATAGGTAAACGTTCTTCCATTTTTTGGCATCCTTACTCCAGCCTCAAAGAATATCAATCTTTTCAAGATGTAAAGGTGTATGCTTTAAATGTCCCAGTGTATACCAGTGAAATGAGATTATACTTTAAGTACTATGGATATTATTCTGGATCATATAAACCGTGCAGTAGAACAATACATGTGTAAGTTCTTAATTTCTCTGAATTTACCTTGTGAGGTATATACTTTTTTTTTTTTGTTCATGAATAGTATCGTATTTTCTGGACTATAAACGGCAACTTTTTTCCAAAATTAAACACTTTTAGTTTTAAGCTACATTGTGTTCTGGTGAACACCACTGCCAAACGTTTTGCGCACGCGCGACGTCCGAGCTCGCACCTCAAAAAAAGAGCGGGAAGACAATGAAATATTTCTACTGGTCCGAGAGTCCGACACAAAAGTTAAAATTATAAGCATACTACCAAAAAGATAAGGTAGGTAATTTGTGCATGGCTTCTTTGTCAATATTGTAACATATTCTGAAATGACCCCTTCGTAATTTTTGTTAACATTTTTTTAAAACACAAATGAATAGTCGAGACTTACTTAGTGTTCACTGTCTGGTTGTTGTCGCCACGGCTAGTTCCCACTTCTCTTGCAATGTTTACTCTAGCAAATTCACGCATGCGCAAACGTTTGGCAGCGGTGTTGTTCTGGTGTCGCATTTGATCAAGAGGAACAGGACTTCTAAAAACGTAGAATATCAATACGAAGACGGAGCTTGAATATGTAATGAAACATTTGCTTAAATTAAGTGAACTTTCATCTTGATTTTCTCTTAAAATACTGAAACGTATCACTCGAAATGAAGATACGACAAAGGGAATATCTGATATCATATTTTATGTTTATAAAATTTGTACCTGCATGAACCAGACCTTATTTGCTGACTTTTTGCGCAATGACATAGCCAGTTTACAATAATTTAATGTTAAACCTGAACAGTGAAAATTTGTTTACATAATTACATTTGGATGTTGTATGATTTCTTTAATAGCCTATTGCAACAAGGCAGCCCAGCAGTGCCTTACAGAGATGATATCAACATAAATAGTTGGCTTTATAATAATTCAGAAGCATACAAGACTGCAGTAAGTCTGGATAATTCTAACCAGACAAACATAACATCTCCATTGCCTGGCGACTGGTATGTGACAGCTTTTCTACCACATGAAAACAAAGTTAAAAAGATTAAAGAAAAGGTAATGGTCAATTGCGATGCGATTTACACTGATGCGCATATCATCTACATTATATCCCCCCCCCCCCCCCCCCCCATAATTTCGGGGTGTGAGTTGCAATAGTTGGGGAAAATATGTTGTGCATATATTTATAATAAACACGGAAAAATGTTTTCTATTTTTGTTATATAACCCGTCGAAAATAGGTTAAACGTGAAAATAAATCAAAATGAAAGGCGTAAATTCTCCTTACTGTCCACGTACTAGTTATAATGGATTAGTGATTTAGATTTAACCAGTCACCGCTTGCGTTTTTAAAATTTATTTTATTAGTATATACAGAAGCGTTTGAGGAGGTTGGACTATATATCTATCTACTCTCAGGTAGATATGGAGCTAGTTTCGGGGCCCCGTTATTTCCGGGTGGTAAAACAGTGTTGCACTCTTCCGGTCAGAAAAGTGACCGGTAACGCCCCCGCGTCTGCAAGGTTTACAAGTCTCTTGTTTTTTCCCTCGCACACGTTCCGCGTGGCCGCACGCGTGTACCGATAAGCAAGAGACTTGGAGCAAGTCTAGGGTATAACCTCCAACTCGCGTCAGAACCTTTGAAGTTTATGTCCTCGCGCATGTCGCCTCGCGCATCTTGATTTCTCGCCATCCTACGCAATCCTGGCAAATTCCCCCGGCAGTTTGGACCTTCAAAAGAAGGTTAAAACTGCCGGGGGAACTTGCCAGGATTGCGTAGGATTGCGTAGGATCGCATAGGATGGCGTTGGATGGCGAGAAATCAAGATCGCGCCTGCGCATTGAAGAAATGCGGACAAGTTGTCACTCGAGTTGGACTTCTGGTTGTATTTCTATTCTGTGGTATAACCGTTACTTTCTGGAGGCCGCTGCTTTGGGACTGTACTGTACTACACGCGGCTTTGCATCGAGCAGTATTTTTTTACGTTCTTTGTTGGTTTACCCGTGAATGTAAATTAACAAAGACTTTATAATGTAAATTAACAAGTGTTTTAATCCATAATTAGGAGTTTAAGTTGTATAACCACAATGTAATCAATCAATATAGGTGCGCCGTTACATCCACGGTAATATAGGTAATCAATAAGTGGATTTTTATTTTTTATTTTTTGGTCATTGGACCACTTTAAACTTTGCTGCGGATATATGGAACCAACTTGATTTTTCTTTGCGAAAAGCGAAACCCCCACCACTTTTTAAGCGTGGTCTTTCTGATGTTCTATTTAGCATCCTTTCACAAGTTATATGCATGCCTAGTTTATAGTTGTTGAACAAAAATTGTTTTTATTCTTGCTTCATTAGTATAACTTTTGTCGTTTAGCTTTACAGTAATTTACCTGATTGTTTGTATTATTATTATTATTTTTTCCAATATTTTCTTGATTTGTAACTATATATATATATATGTATACAGCTGCCTTTTATATATTGTAACTAGTTATCTGAGGACCAGGGCTGCAAATAATTTTTTTTTCTTGACAGGACATGTGGCTGATCCATTTCCAATTTTGGTCGGACATTCCTAAAATTTGTTCGGACATAAAACCATTATCACTCTTTTTGGTGGACATAAAATTCTTCAGAATACAGTTCTGAGTTCGGTTTCCGTGGTGGTCGTCTGACTCGTCTGTTTAGCGTCGCGCGCGTGTGTTATACTTATACATACCAGTGTAATTAAATACTATCAGTTAGTCATATACTCAGAAGACCGATTCAGTTACGGAAGATTTAAAATTCAAACATGCTCAATCTAGTCGGTAGAATTACGAAAGGAAGTCAGAATTTTTCTCTCAAAAAGAGAAGTTTCTCTTTCAACATCATAAAGCCGAATTTCTTGATCCGACAATATATTATATTTGGACGGACACTATGTCCAATGACAAATTGGTTTTGTTCTGACATATATTTGCCAAATTTGGTCGGACATTGTGCAATGTCCGACAGTAATTTGCAGCCCTGGAGTACCCCTCTGTAAAACACTTTAGGGTGATGTTGGCATCCTCAATAAAGATGATGATTATTATTATTATTATTATTATTATTATTATTATTATTATTATAAGTGTACAACTTCTGAGTACTCAGTAAATCAAAAACATCAGTTGGGCGCGAACGTAGCCAATTGTTGCGTTAAATATTAAATTACAAATTCTAAAAGTTAGTTAAAAAAAAAAAGAAGAAAAAACCCGACAAATTAACTATCTAAACATTAATGTACTATTATTGTACTTATTATATTACTTAAACATTAATGTACTTATTATTATTATTATTATTATTATTATTATTATTATTATTATTATTATTATTATTATTATTATTATTATTATTATTATTATTATTATTATTATTATTATTTTTATTATTATTATTATTATTATTATTATTTTTAAGAAATATTTTGTTTATTGAATATTTTTAAATGAAAAATCATGCTATTTTTTTTAAAAAGTATTCAATATGCAGACTTTTTATAATCTCCCTATTGATTATTGTACTTATTGTGGGAAAAAAATGTAATGTAAAAACAATGTCGCCCATTTTGTTTTATTAGTTTAGAGCACATAGAGATGGTTAATCTAAATGATAATTATATTTTGTAGGGTTTATCAAAGCCTAACGAGAAGTGTCTGTGTGCATTAAAAATATTACAAGAGATAGAATCTCCCTCGCAACCACCTGTAGTTATTGGGAAAGGTCAGACTTTGCCCATAACCAGTATCAGGTGAGCTTATTTTTTACTTGTTAACGAATCTTTAAAAGAAAAGTTACTTATAATCTTGAGATACAACCTTTAAAAACAGGCCTTTTGCAGAGTCGTCTGGCAAAATGTCCGATGACTTTGAGTTCAGTTCGGCTCGGAAATAAATATGAGCAAAATTTAATATCAGCACAATAGGGTCGTTTATACGAGAGAAAAGAAGCTGCAGCTTACATAAAAAGACTTATGAACGTTGAATTGAACATTGGAACTTTAAATTTAAGAAATGGTTTATGGCCTGCTCCATCGATTGGCTACCGTGCGTGCTCCATAACTCGATGGTGCACGGTAAGTGCTAATGTAATGAGAAACTCATTTTTAATGAGCAAAATAGATATCGTTTTCCGTTGTTTTGTGTCTGATTCGTATATAGAAGGAATGGTTCATGGTTTGGCGTGATCCGTTAAGTTATGGTTGCACTTGAGATCCCCAATTAGTTGTAAAAACAAAATATATCGACACTGAAATTAAGTCATTCATTCATTTATAACAGAGAATCAGACACCAAACAACGGAGAACAATTTTTATTTTGCTGATTAAAAATGAGGTTCTCATTACGTTTGAAATTGCCGTGCTCCATGGCTCCATCGAGTTATGGCGCACGCACGGTAGCCAATCAGAAATGCCGTTATATTACTTCCATGTCATAATTAAGAAATAGAAAACATTTTCCGTGTTTCTATAGAGTTATAAAAACATGAGTGGTAGTTTGGAAGAACGAGAATTTACAGTTGGAACATGAGCCCGCAGTGTGAGTGTTTGCACACTATTTCGAGTTCTTCCAAACTTCCACAAGTGTTTCTATAACTCTATATGAACACGGATTACATGCTGTGCCCAGTGCTATGTATGCCCGACAAATAAACTGCTTTTGTAGTTTAATCAACCGATCAGGCACAAAATTCACGTATTGGATGGTGTTTGATGGCTTATTGGATGGTGTTTGATGGCATATTGGATGGTGTAGTGGATGGCGTATAATGGTGTTTATGGAAAACATGGATAGATTACGCCATCCAATACGCCATCATTCTAATTAAAATTTGTGCAGAAACACCATTATACGCCATCAAACACCATCCAATGCCACCAAACACCATCCAATAAGCCATCAAACACCATACAATATGCCATCAGAGTTATAGTAACACAGCTTTTAACCAATCATCGCTTGCGATTTTAAAATGTTATTTTAAATTGAACTTTGTCACTACTGCTAAATTTGGAAACGTAATTTGAAACTTGGCAACGAACTTGCGAACCGCGCTGTCTTTCTGGTTCACTTTTCACTGGTTCACTGCATGATGTTTTAATTAGTGTACTCTTTCTTTAATTTCCAGGTCTGGCACTGTGAAGTACTATCAGTATTTTGTTCCTGATGACTCAGAAAACCTCAGAATTGATTTAAGAAATCATTTATCAAAGAATCAGACTTGTTCATTAAAGCTTTCCGTGTCAGCCAAGTCGTTGCCTTCAAACTCGACCAGCTCCATAACAAGCCATGACTGTACATTACTTATTAAATCACCTCAACCTGGAACCAACTACTATATTGAAGTTACATGCAACAGGGAAATTTGTTCGTACGAAATAACAGCCAATCACACAGGTTTGTCGTAACTGTCTTTTATAACTCTTTTATAATTTTTACCAAACAGTCAGTACAGCTTTGAAAAGGTGGTAAACTATCGAGAATAGTTTTGATAACGAAATACAGACGTTTTAAGCGGAGCCCTTGATCAGAGTATGTTTTTTTCTTCCATGTCAAGTAAAATTGATTTATTTTAATGAAATTATTCCGGGCATATATAGACCTTATTTCAAAATGGCTGCGCAATTAAAATTATTTTAAGTATACTTATCAAATCATTAATAATTCATAAAGAAAATTCTAAAGAAATGAATATTTAATCAATATCTGTAAATCGCATACAGATTCGTCCTGATTTACGTAAACTTTTCCTCAATTTACTTAGCAGATACAGATCGCTGCTCATGCTTTATCTATTACATATAGATTTTTCCTATATGAACTCATTTTTATGTATAGGAAATTCAAAAATTCATTCTAAATCGAGGTTATAAGGGCTAATTTATATGCACATAAAAGAATAATATTCTTAATATTCTTTTATGTGCATATAGGTTCCACTATTTTTAAATAAGGCTTATACAGTTTAACAAATCCTATCAGCGTTTTCTATTGTTTTTTTTTCAGATTGTACACGATCTGCCTGTCACAAGTATCTCATTTCGGATATGACATTTATTTGGCGACGTGAGGGTCTTAGAAATAGTTGGCCTTGTTATTTTCTTGATAATACAACTTCATCATTTTTTAGTTTAAACGTTGATCCAAACTATGTGGGAACAACTCTAACCTTTGCTTTACTTCCGCAAATTAAAGGCCACGGAGCGACATTTAAAATGTGTATTCGCAAAGATTCTCCTCCATTTGACATTACTGAATCAAAGTTGCCGTCACAACAGTATTGTAGTACTAGAAATAGCAGTGATATTGTTATGAAGCTACTTTTTCCTCAGTCTGGCAAATGGTATATTGGTGTTAGTGTCCAAGCTCCAAACAAGTCCAACTTTCCTAAGTTTTGTGTTAGACCCCAAATGGACGTGTGTTTAGACTCCGGGTGTAGTGGTCATGGCTATTGTTTCACTAGTAACCATATTGGTATTTCATATGGCGTATGTTCTTGTGACTATGGTTACAGTGGATGGACATGCGCAGACTATCATGGACTAGATATCTTGGCTATTTGCTTACTCACAATAAGTAACATTGCTTTTTTACCGGGAATACTTGTGGCGTGTAAAAGAAGATTTTACCCCGAAGCTATTGTTTATCTCTTCAATATGTATTCTTCAACGGTAGGTGCTTTTGTTCTTGTGCTTTTGTAATGGTAACCAATGATTTACAGGGCGGAAATCGTATTCTTAGGTTGAATATAAGGACCCAGTTCAAAATACGTATAGATAAAGACAAATCTATGTATAAACAATAAATACAGACATTTTATAAAAAATAGGATTTAATACTGACGTTTCGTTGCAACGCGCAAGTGAAATATACTACAATAAAACTAACATTATAAGTAATAGATACAGCATGAGCAGCCGATCTGTATCTGATTTACAAGGCGAGCCGAAGGCGAGCCGTAGTAAATCAGATACAGATCGGCTGCGATCATAAAATACAAATGCATCTAAGTAATCAAGTTCACCAACTATTTTAGCGATATACTCTATTTTAGCCGAGAAAATCGAAGCTAAAGTTTATATAAATCAGGACGATTCTGTATCCGATTTACAACCTCTGCTACGGTATTGATTTCTTTTGTGTTTTCCTCATGAATTATTAATGAGTTTTTTAAGTATATTTACATAATAATAAGCCAATGCGGGATAAGGAAGCGAGGAGAGGAAGTAGAGGAGGTGTAACAGAAGTAAAGAAAAGTGATGGGAGTCAGAACAGAGAGTGAGAGAATGTTGCGCGTTGCAACGAAACGTCAGTATTAAATCTTATTTTTTATAAAATGTCTCTTTTTTTTGTAATTTAAAGACAAAACATTTTTAATTGGAGAAAATAAATAAACGTAAATTATTCGATCCGAATAAAAAACTGACGAAGTAGGCGGCTGAAATAGAAAAGTAAGCGGCAAGTTTCAGTGGCAGCCCCGGCTACTGATAAACCTGATTATATGTCTTACCTTTCGCTCATATCAATATACCATAATGCATTGATAAGTTGAGCTGGTATACTGTAATTTTATTTTTAAGGAACAGTTTAAGTACTATTTAAATAACGAGCAGCAGTGTTTTATCAGATTAACACGTACTGCGAGTTATTTAAATGGCTTCAAAAATTATCCATATAATAAGCTTATATAGAAATCAGTTTTGAAAATTGAAGTTGTCTGAGCCGTAAAATCGAAGAAAAAGTTCATCAAAAATAGCGAGCGTGTCTCTATCACATATAGAGACACGTCACGGTCATGATTTCTTTTTGTGTTTTCCTCGTGAATTATTAATGAGTTTTTGAAGCTTAGTTAGAATCACACAATAAATACTGTGCTTGGAATACATATATAATATGATAAGTTCTATTTACAGAATGAGTGGCCGTTCTGTATCGGCGTATCCCGATACAGAACGGACACGAATTCTGTAAATGACTTCTAAAACGTCTATTACGTTAGCGAAAAATACATCATGTTAAGTAATAGTTCGGGGGATTTATCTGACTTAATTTATTATCGAGGAGGTTTTCCAACAAAGTTTTGTCTTTTTTTTTCAACTTGGACAAAGATTTTCCTTGTTTTTTTCTTCATTTCGTATCTAATTATTATTCAAGATCTTTATGCGATATAAAGACCTTGGAAGAACAAAGAAAACCGACTCGATAATAAATTAAGAGCTGATAAACCTTCGACGTAAGGTTTAATGGGTTACGATTATTAAATTACTGACGTGAACATGCGCTTTGATTTAGTATTAGTCCCACATTTTATATTCTAAGTGACGTGCCTAAATAGCCGTTCTGATCATTTGTTATCCAACAAATGTTTGCATCTTCATCTCGTATGGGGACGCTACCAGCGTACCTCACTCAAGATAGTTGAATGCGAAGTGTCTGTACACTTGCCACAGAACTGATATCAGTGTCTGTAAATGTGATACAGAACTGATGTTTTGTTAAACAGTTCTGTATCACATTTACAGACACTGACATCAGTTCTGTATCGGGGTAAACAGACATTGATTAAACCTTAATTTCTTTGATTAATTGATTAAACCTTAATTTCTTTCTGCAGTGCAGTGTAATATAGTGCAGTGTATAGCTGGGTACACTGCACTATATTGCACGGCACTACACTACACTATACACTACACTACACTACACTACACTACACTACACTACACTACACACTACACTACACTACACTACACTACACTACACTACACTACACTACACTACACTACACTACACTACACTACACTACACTACACTACACTACACTACACTACACTACACTCCACTCCACTCCACTCCACTCCACTCCACTCCACTCCACTCCACTCCACTCCACTCCACTCCACTCCACTCCACTCCACTCCACTCCACTCCACTCCACTCCACTCCACTCCACTCCACTCCACTCCACTCCACTCCACTCCACTCCACTCCACTCCACTCCACTCCACTCCACTCCACTCCACTCCACTTCACTTCACTCCACTCCACTCCACTCCACTCCACTCCACTCCACTCCACTCCACTCCACTCCACTCCACTCCACTCCACTCCACTCCACTCCACTCCACTCCACTCCACTCCACTCCACTTCACTTCACTTCACTTCACTTCACTTCACTTCACTTCACTTCACTTCACTTCACTTCACTCCACTCCACTCCACTCCACTCCACTCCACTCCACTCCACTCCACTCCACTCCACTCCACTCCACTCCACTTCACTTCACTTCACTTCACTTCACTTCACTTCACTTCACTTCACTTCACTTCACTTCACTTCATTTTGTTGCGTTGCAAGTTGAATAGCGTTGTTGCACGTATTACCACTCACCTTAAACATTGTCACGCAACAATGATTTTGTCGTAAGTTGAAAAAATTTGTTGACTCCAGTTCTACTGCTGCAACATGCTGTTTCAACTTGCAACAAAATCATTGTTGCGCGACAATGATTAAGGTGGGTGGTGGTAATACGTGCAACAACACTTTTTAACTTTCAACGCAACAATGTTGCAGGAATTTGTTGCTCGTATTACTTCACCTTAAAACGTACCTTGAATCTCTTTGAATTAAAATAAATTAACCTTCATATTGTTTTAGGTTTACCACTCGTGTGATAGTCATGGTCGCTGTATCTATGACTACAACACATTGCAGTTAAGTGATTTCTTTGCTTCTATACTTTCTGTTTGGTTCACTCTCATGACAATGGTTAAACTTCCTCCACTCTGGCATCGCACAATCAACATATTTGGACTTCTCTGCCTCTTTATTGGGATGCAACTTTCTCGTTTTGGTGTGACAATGATAGCTGTACCAGCTGGCGTTGGAATTGGAATAGTTTTTATATCGTTCGTAAGTGTGTTTTTCTCGTTCTCTGTTCTATAACGGGTTTTTTTTTTTGCGTGGCGTTGCGTGGCGTTTCGTGGCGTTTCGTGGCGTGGCGTGGCGTGGCGTTGTGTTGTGTTGTGTTGTGTTGTGTTGCGTTGCGTTGCGTTGCGTTGCGTTGCGTTGCGTTGTGTTGCGTTGTGTTGCGTTGTGTTGTGTTGTGTTGTGTTGTGTTGTGTTGTGTTGTGTTGTGTTGTGTTGTGTTGATACCCACGCAGGCATAAAGGGAAAGTTAAGGTAAAAATCACGTTATTTGTGAATGTCGCGAAGGCCAAAATCCCCGCTACTTTGAGGAAGGTTGTGAAAAATTGGAAACTCACCCAGAGGAAGAATGAAAACTTTTTCCATCTCTCTATGCAAGTCTGCAAGTCACCAATACGAGTTCGACTTTGAGTCTGGTCGTCTGTAGGCTCAGATTCCAGCCGCTGGGTCTCGGTGCGCCCGCGCGATCCCTGAGCATAGGTCGTCTGCCACGTAGTATTTTTCTAGATTTTCCTTTAATTGCGTTTTTCTTGGGGTTTTTCTTATCTTTTTATTTGGTCGGGATTAAAGTTTTGAATTTAATGTTGTTTCAACTTTTATATAGACAAATAAAATGTAGGAACTCTAACACTTAATAAATTATCTTTAACTTTACAGGGGCTGAAGTGTTACTGCCGGAAAAAATGTTTTCCAAGCTGTAGAAGGTAATGTTTGGCTCAATTTGAAACATATACTTAACCTTTCTCGTCAGTGGGTTTTCCTTCTGGCGAGTAAAATCAGGGAGTAAAATTGCCTAGCGTTACTGTGTTAACCAGAGTAAAATACATTTAACAAATAAAACATAAAGCTCCGTGCATATCCATGTACTCTTTAAGTAGTAGTTAAAATATGAGCGGCCGATCTTTATGGACATTTACAATGGCGAGCCGAACTTATCAAATTCTAAGACGAATTAGTCCCAGTTTTCTATTTGCCTTAAGTGTAATTTCATCAATATGCCTTGTCCACGTGAGGTTATTTGTCACAGTTATTCCTAGATCGGAGACATGGGTAGCTATTTCAAGGGCAGTGAAATTCATTTCGTAGGATCGTTCAACTTTTGTAATTTTCCTGGATATATTTAATACCCTACATTTGGACATATTGAATTTCATATTCCAGTCGTTACACCAAAGGCGTAGGCTTGTCAGCTGTCACGTTGTAGGTTTTCAGAGAACTTTGATAAAACATTGATGTTTTATTAATCAATGTTTTAAGTAATAGTTAAAATATGAGCGGCCGATATTTATGGGCATTTATGGGCATTTACAATGGCGAGCCAAACTTACTTATCCAATTCTAAGTGTACATGATGAATACTGATATTAAGAATACATGATAAGATTATTTTAACTCAGAAAAAACTGAATTTGAGCCGCTAGTGTCAGGGGCGGATTTAGGATTTTGAAAACGTCAGTCAAAGTTGTGGTCCACGGTTCTAGGGGGGTCTGGGGGCATGCTTCCCCGGAAAATTTTTGAAATTGGGATCTCTAAAACGGCATTTCCCACGATTTGACAGCACATTTGAGCAAAATTTTGAAACTTTTAAAACATATTTTTAATGGCACGTTTTATTATGTTTACAAAACATTTGTCCAAATTGGATGTTCAGCATTTATATTTTTACATGAAGCTAACTAAAATATTAGCCAAATGAGAAAGGCGCAAAAACCCATGCATGCCTTCCAAAATTAACTAAATATTCATTGTCTCAAAGACCTTGTAGTGTGTAATTTTGTCTAATTTAATAAATTATATGTTATTAATATCTACCGACTACCTAACATTGATATAAGCTAATTAGATAAACCTGGGGTCATATTTCACGAACGCGCTGTTAAAATATATCTTATCAGAGCAAGATAGCGAGACTATAACCATAATTTGAAAACAGTTATTCATTTCAAAATCATGAAGAGAAAGATCCAATTTAAGGTTGAACTAAACCTTGGCTTAAGGATCAATTTGATCCTTTCAAATTCATATATAAGAGCTCCTGGCAAGCGTGAAATATGCTAAATGCCGCCTTGCTGAATAAATATATGTCTGAACTCAGACTTCACTAGGACGCAAAATGATAAATAATACGATATTGAGACTGGACAAAAACACATATATTCGACACTAGATTGTTTGTATATTTGAAATGAAACTAAGACGACCTTAACTTACCAGTCTTACCTTACAGCAGTAGGGGAATAAATGACACCGCGCGGCGCCAAAATTCAGACGCTTTCAATCGCGTCTATTAAAATGTTCCTCGCTTGAAATAAATCGATGACTGCGTAATCTAGATGACAAATCATCGTAGATTGTTCACAGTATAACAGTATTTCTTCATCATTGCTGTTAAAAGCAGCTAAAACCCATTCGAAAACGCTTATACAGAACTCGTATGACTGAGACCATGAATAAATTACTCGGTATCTCAGCTGAGTCAGCAATCGATGGTTGCCATGGTGCAGATCGGTCAAAAAGCCCAAAATCAACGCGACAGCCAATCAGGTTTGAGGCAAATCGGTCAAAAAAGTGGTTGCCATGGTGCAGATCGGTCAAATTGATCAAACACCAATCAGATCTCTCCGCAAACCGGTCAAAACTCTCAAAGCGAACGCTGACCACCGGTCATCCCTGCCCGGTGTTTGCTGACTCGCAAATTACGATAAAAGCGAATTTGAAACCTAATCAGTCTGCCAAGCTTTGGAGTCACGGCATAACATTTTCTAGAAGACTGTCGAGATTAAAATATTGTGTGATTGCACAATTATTCTGGTGATTTTTTACGTCAGTCGCGTGACCGGTCTGATGTATGCTAAATCCGCCCCTGAGTGTCTAATAACTTTCAATTTCAATTTCATTTTAATATATTTGTCGCTAATTAAAAGTGACAGGAGAAAGAAACAGGGCATAATGCCCCAATTGACATCCGACTCCTCACATATTAACTATACATAAAATATGTTATGTACACTGTTACATTATAAAATATAAAAAAAAAAGGAAAAACTACTGTATTATCTTCCGTCCGGAAGGACATAGTCAGTTTCAAGCTTTTTGGTATAAACTTTATGTAAACTGATTTTTAAAAAGATTTGTATTCAAGAGACTTTTGCAGTCTTTAGGAAGTCTATTCCATAATGCAGTCACCCTGAAAAAGTACGAATTCTTTAAATAGTCTTGCTTAGCGAACTTAATTTCGTAATTGTCGAGATCGAAGTTCCAGGTTTTATAACGCTGTTTTTGCGAAGTTGGCTGAAAGTACCTGGAGTGATTTAAGAGTTGTAAGAAACGTTAGATAAGATCATTTTAACTCAGGAAAACTGAATTTGAGCCGCTAGTGTCTAATAACTTTGATAAAACATTGATGTTTTATTAATCAATGTTTTAACAGTATTTACAAACACCTGATTAAACATTCATTTCTTTTGAATTTTCCTTATGAATTATTAATGAATTTGATAAGAAACGGTTCGTGGTTTGGTGTGCTCCATCGAGTTATGGATGTACGCGAGAAGTTCGGAGAGCACGAAAAAAGCGTAAGAGTTGGTCGAGGCGTAGCCGAGATTTTAGAGTGCTCTCCAACTTCCCAAGTGCATCCATAACTCAATGGAGCACGCCAAACCATGAACCATTTCTTTTATAACCGAGAATCTGTTGTATTACATCTATGTTATAATATAAATTAGGCACGTTTTCATTTGAACACGAATGAAGTTGAGTAGAGTTGCACTTCTTTCGTGTTCAAATCACGTCAAATGTACATCTAAGAATACATATGCCCAGGAGCAGTATCTTTTATTTGTTTTATAAATATGAAGAAGATCAAGAGAAAAGCAAACTAAAAGTTGGACAGTTTTGAAAGTTCGCTAGCTTTTCCCGCCAGTTGACACCTTCCTACGCCATTTTATGTCATTCATGATCTTCATACTCTTATAAATGCACGGAGCTCCGTCAATCAAAGCGTGCGTAGAGGACACCTTACTTTAGTAAATATTTTAGAGGCTGATTACTCTGTCTAACGACAGACGATTTTACTTGTCCAGTGGAGAGCCCACGGTCGTGAAAGAGTTAAAGCAAAAAAGTAAACTTTAAGAAGAAATGTTGGCGGTTTATTAAAGTGCCTATGCAACGACATTTCACCCATCACAAAATACATCAGTGTTGCATGGAAAATTGAATATGTTTTTCTGTAATATATTTATATCAACAGGCCGAAAGCTTAGCAAATAAATATTTTACGTGGTGTTTCCACAAAACTTATTTATATTACATTATGCTATGAAACCTTTCAAATAATTAATGTAATATATTTTTCATTATTTTTCTCAGATGGTTGTTTTTCCTTCTACCTGCTGCTCTTTTGGCCATCGTTGGTATACTTGTTTACGCACTTTTAGAAACAACAGCGAACTACAAATATCTTCATAGTTTATGGCACATCTGCATTGCGTTGGTGATACCACTTCTCCTTCCTACTGTACGTAAACCAAAACTATTTGTCGAGTACAACATGATACAACAATTGGACGAAGGTGAAAACTTTCGCGACAGTGAGGACTCTCTGATGCTAAACCCTTGGAACAACGAACGGAACGGGAATGAAGATGATAATGGATCTGAAGGAACTCCTTTCCCTCAACTGGTTGCTTAAATTTAACTGAAGATGAAGGTGCTACTAAAATGGTGAAAATCGTCCATCGAATTCATCTTTAAAAAAAATATAATTTTGTGTTAAGAATTTTGGCGTCCTTGCTTCCCCAGTATACACAAAGAGATCTTAACCCTTTAGTAGGAAAGTTTCTGCAAGGGGTCTCCAGTTGACGATTAAAATCGTCTGACATTAGCCAGAGTAAAATATGCTGCGTATAGGCAAACAGTGTTTTGAACAGAGCAAATTGAAAAAATGGTAAACCACTGAGGTTATTAGTAAGGAAAAACTGTCGTTTTGAGTGGAGCCCTTCGTCAGAGTAAAATCACGATCGGAAATGGCGGCTGTCGATGCTCGCGAAATATGGGCTGACCCGTATTAGCTACGCATGCGTAGAACGAATATCTTGCGTGTAAACGTCATCAATACACGGCCGACAGGCTGCACACTTCAGGGAGAATACCCCGAGATCAAAGTCAAACATCTCCGCTCAAAATCGTCGCTCGACCATAATTCTTCCACGAGCGCATAGCACGAAGGTTGGGCTTGCCATAGAATACGGTTTGTTGACAACTCGTGGAATTTGCGCGATGTACGAAGCCATTACCCTTCTCAAATTCATCAGTTTCAAATGAACTCACTTGAGCCAGCACGCACGTGGAACTGCCCCATGAAAGTGGCCGATTTTCTATGCGATTTTCTATTCCGATCGTGGTGAGTTAGTCCGCTTGAAACGTCAGTTTTTCGTTGGCCGTTTACCACCTTTTTAAAATATATAAGTATATAGGGACAAAATGTACGATTGCGTGTTCGGAATTTTGTCTGTTTTGAATGATTGACTGAACTAAATATTAGGAAGCCAGAATTGCATCAGATTGCTCTTAAGAATTGCTGGGTTGCACGTGATGTGGGCGGCCATGTTGGTTGAGTTGGTTATACAATATAGGTGCTGCTGTGTCTCTGTCCTCTAAATCTCAGGGGATTGATTGCAACCCACCAATACGCACTTCCAATATTTAATTGCAGCACAAAGTAAAACACAATGGCTCCTACAAATGCAACGTCATTTTATTTGCTAAATCAGTTGGAAATATTATTTAATTCTAGGAAATTGTAGAAAACTATAATGAATGATGCAGCACTATTAGGTCATAGAATGTTTTTTTCGTAATTAAAATTGGCGGGATTTGTTATACAATTCTTTGTTTTTCTTCAAATAGGAGCTCGATAGAGAGAGATTTAGAGCTTTTAGAGATTTAGAATTTAGATTTTAATTTGGGAACACCTCATCAGCAAATAGCTGGTTAAGGTCTTAAGTTCGCAGAGTCATTTCTGTAAAGCACTCTCAGTTCGTTAGAATTTATGGCACAAAAATAAAATAATTTTTTAATTAAAACCAGAGGGCTTCACTCGGGGCGACTTAAGAACAAAGCGTTTCATTTTGTTCAAAAAAATTTTTCGCAGTTCGATTCCGAGATAAATGTCCAGCAAAACATGTCAGCGTTTTTCTATTTATTGCCTGGTTTCGAATTTATGACTTGTTTTGTCCGAAGATTGCTGGTCGAAAAACAGCATTTCTAACTTTGGTCGTCAATAAAATCAGCAAAACTCGACATATCAAAAAACGCTGACACCGTTTTGCTGGAAATTTATCTCGGAATCAAACTACAAAAAAATATTTTGTTCAAAATAAAACGCTTTTTACTCGAGTCGCCCCGAGTGAAGCCCTCTGGTTTTAATTAAAAAATTCACAACTATTAACGGTTTGTGTTTATCGCAAAATTAAAGACACCATTGTATTCTACAAATTAATAGCTTTCTAATGATTTCTATTTTATTTTTGTGGCATAAATTAAGTATAGAAACTTTTTAGGTGTATGATGGTAGTAAGGGAAGGTACAGTCGAACGTGCGCAACACAGGTAGGGTAATTGTCTGTCTGTCTGTCTGTCTGTCTGTCTGTCTGTCTGTCTGTCTGTCTGTCTGTCTGTCTGTCTGTCTGTCTGTCTGTCTGTCTGTCTGTCTGTCTGTCTGTCTGTCTGTCTGTCTGTCTGTCTGTCTGCCTGCCTGCCTGAGAACTTGCAGGGAACCCGGTGTAAATGAGTATCGTATCGCATCCATGAAAAGGATACTCTGCTACAGGCTGTGCGCTGCATGATGCCAAACCTGCTTGCCTGCCTCCCTGCCTGGGAACTTGCAGGGAACCCGGTGTACATGAGTATCGTATCATATCGCAGAAATCGATACTCTGCGCAAACATGTCAAACATGATGCTCACACTCGCTCGACGACGAAAGGAGAACGCAATCACAAGTTCACAACGCCGGATTGAATTTACAGGTCTGAGATGATAATTTTACTTTTAATACTGGTGATTATTAATTTTTACGTCATTTAATTGTAGTTCTTGATGCGTATTGGACATATATCTGCAATTACAAGTGCTTATAAACTAGATTTTTTATTGATTTATTGGTTGAAGGTCAGAACTAATTAATCGTCTATTGTCTATTGACTCTATAGGAATGTGCTAGTGGTGCTTGTACGGTTGTACCAAAATATACAAATCGAAATAATTAGTAAGGTTTGAGTACTGTGTCGCTCGAAACCTTAGAAATTTACGTTCTATAATTTAGGCAGTACACAAACCTTAGTACCTTGCTATATTTCCATTTGTATTTCAAATTTCAAGATTGAGCATAATTTCTATATATTTATATATATAAATCAATACATTAATTGATTATAAATTGCTATTGATTCATTTGATTGTGTTAAGGGACCGGTCATTATTTATGGAAGGGGGGGGGGGGGGTAAAAAATTTACTTGAAAGAAAAAATAACCTTTGACCCCCCTTTAAGGTGGCTCCCTATAGTTTCAATAAATACGCGCTATTTCATACGCTCATTATCTAATGTTATTCACAAGTTTAAAAATTTATTAGATAAATATCAAGTAGACCCTACTATGGCAGAACTACTGCAGATACAAAATACCTACCAAAAAGTTCAATTATTTGTTGTTACCATGGTAATAATGACGTTGGAACTTTGGTATATTTTCAAATATTGCATAATTGAAGCGGCATGTCTTCAGTTTGCTTTGGTGAAATTTTTTAAAAATTACTGAGATGATAGGTACTGTTGTGGAGAATATCCATGCACAAAATCAGAGAGGGTTGTATGGACAGATTTTTCGCTATAAAAATTATCGATTTAAAAAAGTTCTGTCTTATGAAAATTTTTTAAAATTATATATAGTTTAGAAGTTTTTATAAGCTACTTATTTACAAAATTTTAGCAAAATTCACTGAAGAAAACGTCTACAATCTAACATCGATGTCGACGCGGTCATAGAATTTCGAATCGACAAGATCGCTATTTACGCATGCGTAGCGATACTATTTCTAGTCACCAGTCCCCTACTGAAATTGCCGTAGGGAGCCACCTTAAGGGCTACAAATTTCACATGATCCCCCAGAAAATTGCTTTTATTTTTTGTGACCCCCCCCCCCCCAAAAAAAAAGAAAGGCGCAGTATATACTGTTCTTTATTACAGAGCACAGAGCACACAGCAATAACTAGTCTATAGGTGATGCTGCTAATGATTGGTTTCTTCAACCATTATTTCATTCCTTCGACAATGAAATGCCTGTAGCTCTGGAGATGCCCATTCTGGCCAGCCCTTGAGAGTGTAATCCAAGACTTGTGAAAGAATTGGATCCAACTGGGTGGCACGCCTTAACTGGTGTGCTGTCACTGGCATTGATTCGATTTGCATTGTGTTAACTGACTGGGCCTTAGTGGCAGGTTCTCGACTCCTTGCCTTCAATGGCAAGCGTGAAAGACCGTCTGCATTGGAATGTTTATTTGTTGGCTGAAATTCTACTTCATAATTGTTTGCTGACAAAAAGATTGCCCATCGCTGTAAGCGTTCAGTGGCCAGGGTGGGAATCCCTGTCTTTGGCCCTAATATTGTAGTTAGGGACTGGTCATTATTTGTGGAGGGGGGTGGGTAAAAAATGAGGGGGGTTATAAGTATTTAATTTACCAAAAAGGGGGGGTTGTGTTTTATTTAAGCCCTTAAAGTGGGGGGGGGGGGGTTGAAAAATAAATCATTTGATTTTTTTGGGAATTTGATTGAACAGAGTCTGTAACATTTTTTGTTACAAATAAGCATTAGGGATCATACATGGGGTGAAAAAGTTTCATCAATAATTGGTTTGGAAAAAGATTTAAAATACGCGGACAGACCACAAACCATTAACTACAATATTAGGGCCAAAGACAGGGAGGATTCCCACCCTGGCTGCTGAACGCTTACAGCGATGGGTAATCTTTTTGTCAGCACACAATTGTGGAGTAGAATTTCAGCCAACAAATAAACATTCCAATGCAGACTGTCTTTCACACTTGCCATTGAAGGCAAGGAGTCCATAACCTGCCACTAAGGCCCAGTCAGTTAATATAATGCAAATCAAATCAATGCCAGTGACAGCAGACCAGTTAAGGCATGCCACCCAGTTGGATCCAATTCTTTCACGAGTCTTGGATTACACTTTCAAGGGCTGGCCAGAACAGGCACCTCCAGAGCTACAGGCATTTTATTGTCGAAGGAATGAAATAATGGTTGAAGAAACCAATCATTATCAGCATCACCTATAGACTAGTTATTGGTGTGTGCACTTTTTCTGTGCTTTTTTGGAGAGGTGGGGGGGGGGGGGGGGGTCACAAAAAATAAAAGCAATTTTCTGGAGGGTCATGTGAAATTCGTAGGCCTTAAAGGGGGGTCAAAGGTTATTTTTTCTTTCAAGTACATTTTTTACCCACCCCCCTCCATAAATAATGAATATTTCATAAGTGATTTTGCTTTGTGTAAAAATACTGTACCCTGCTGCTGATGTCAGGGCTCATCTCATTTGCATATTAAACAAATTGAATATATCTTGAAAATGAAGAAAGATACAAAAAAATTGTAAAGGATCTTCTACATGTATTACAATTTCATGAGTTCTTTAAATTAAACAAACTTAATTTTTATTGCCAATACCCTTTAATATACTTCCAGAAATATATATATACTATTTACAACATGAGATACAACACGGATGCGAATGTTGTAAAGTGCTTGTGATATGAATGGCCATAAATGTTTGTATTCATCGAAAATCCTAGAGATAGAAATGATATTTGGTGAGAAAATTGAACTACCGGTACTAGTTTATGTAAATCAGCAGGATTTTGTATCAGATATACAACTTCCTCCACGGTCATGATTTCTTTTGTGTTTTCTTTTGTGTTTTCTTCATGAATTATTAATGAGTATTACAAATATATATATATATATACATAATAGTTAGTTAACTTTGAGAATAGTTAGCAACTATTCTCAAAGTTAACTAATATATATATATACCAATAAGTGTTTGTAACAAAAAGGCGTAAGGTTCTAGAGCGCTCAATACCATTATACCCACAGTGGGCAGCGCCAGGCGGCAGTGCCACCCAGGACTCACGCCAAAACGGACCCTTCCACCCGGCACTCGAAATATGCAATAAGAAAACTACACTACTCTTTCATGTTAGCTGTAACTACTGTACATTGATTTGTATTTGGAATTGGTATGGCTATTGCTATTACTTTAACTTTAAAAGTAAAAAGACACTTAGCCTTAATTTGCATGAGTTAGAATATAAATATAATATATTGTGTCCTTTATATATAAAATAGAATGTAGAATGTATATAGTGACTAGATTTTTTAGCAATATATCTAGAACCATGGAAAAAACTGACTTCATTTGTATATATTGATACTTTGAATTTTTTTTAGACATTATGATGTACAGTGTGATTTTATTCTTTATTTCTTCTTCTTAAGCCAGTAAACAGACAGAGGCTAGAGTGACTTAATAGACTAGATTTTCCCAACATATCCAACAAGTATTTATATTATTAGTCTGACAAAATCATGTGAGACACATGTCATGAAAGGATTATGAATTTCACAATCACTTACTCACAATTTGGAAAATATCAAAATATCATTTCAGATTACTAATTTTCACATATTCTCGGGGGGGGGGGGGGTTAGCCCCTGGGGGGAGAACAATAACAAGGTGACGAACCATACTCGACAAGAAGAGAATACTCTACTCAGCCCAGCTGGGATTTGAACCAGCGACCTTTGGTTTACTATAGTCCGATGCTCTACCAACTGAGCTACAGTAGTTTCTTTTAAAATATCATTCTATAGTAGGGAAAGGATTAAGGTCCTTAATGATGGTGAACTGCGTTTTGATGAATTTGATAGGGCCGTTTAGATGGGAGAAAATAATTAGTCGCGACTTGATTAATAAGACGCGTCTTATTTAACCTCGTGCACTTTTAACACGAGCCTCTGTGATTGGGCGACCACATTCTGTGCTTAAGGTGGCTCCATACAGTTTCCTGAAAAATGGAAAATACAAGTTTGAGAGTTCAAAACACGTGTATAAATAATTCGGAAAAAGAATAAAACTAAATGTTATGTATAGTTAAACAGTCTGACAATCAAAAACTGTTACCAAATAAATAGCAACAGTTGTTGCTATGGCAACAATGACGTTTCAAAATGGCTGCCAATTACCATTCAAACTAATTTAATTCGAAAAAATCTTTGGCGACTCCCAATTTTTTTTTCATGAAAACTTTTCTTGAAGTATGAGTAATCAATAGGCCGATTTTAAAGAAATTTTGCAGAACGAATAATTTTTTTTCCGGGAAAATCATGTTTGTTAATTTGTAAAAAATTTGGATCTACAGAATTTTTTAAAAATCGGCCTATTGATTACTCATACTTCAGGAAAACGTTTAATGAAAAAAAAATTGGGTGTCACCAAAGTTTTTTTCGAATTAAATTAATCTGAAGGGTAATTGGCAGCCATTTTGAAACGTCATTGTTGCCATAGCAACAACTGTTGCTATTTATTTGGTAACAGTTTTTGATTGTCAGACTGTTTAACTATACATAACATTTAGTTTTATTCTTTTTCCGAATTGTTTATGCACGTGTTTTGGACTCAAACTTGTATTTTCCATTTTTCAAGAAACTGTATGAAGCCACCTTAAGACGTTAAATAAATCATTTTATACAATACCCTGGTTGCTATGCGTGTTTTCATTGGTTGTTGGCCATGATCTATTAGAGGACAGACACATGGTCACGTCAGATCACGTCAGCTGACTTGCTTTTTTCCTTCTTCATGCCCCAAAATCCGGCAAGAGTTTCAACAAAAACCTTTTAAATTTTTATTGTATAAAACAAATAGATTCCATTTTTTTGTTGTCTGTTCAGTTATAGATGCACAGAAGACGTCACAACGTGGTAAGAACATCAGTGACCCACTCGACTGCGTCTCGTGGGCCACTTTTTTGTTCTTACCACGTTGTGACGTCATCTGTGCATCTATAACTGAACAGACAACGGCAAAATGGAATCTATTTGTTAAACATTACATTTCGCGTTTCGCGTCTTAAAATAAGACGCGTCTTAAATAAGTCGCAACTTATTTTCTCCCGTTTAAATGGCCCTAATGCGTACATTTTCTATTTAATTTATGGAATAAGACTAAGAAATGTGCCGTGACTGCCAATTAACCGTTACTGTGTTTGCATAGCCTGATATAAACAATATAAACATGGTAACTGACCAATCTGCTCAGTGTGTGTAAAACGTAACGTATTTTTAATATAAACAAATATATTGTATTGACTAAATTTCTTAAGAAATCATAAAATCATTATGAAATTGCCCTCACTCTTGTCAAACTAATTGGCATACGTGCAGGCTACACTTAATGTTGTGCGGGCTACACTTAATGTTGTGCGGGCTACACTTAATGTTGTGCGGGCTGTACTTAATGTTGTGCAGGCTATACTTAATGTTGTGCGGGCTATACTTAATGTTGTGCGGGCTATACTTAATGTTGTGCGGGCTATACTTAATGTTGTGCGGGCTACACTTAATGTTGTGCGGGCTACACTTAATGTTGTGCGGGCTATACTTAATGTTGTGCGGGCTACACTTAATGTTGTGCGGGCTATACTTAATGTTGTGCGGGCTATACTTAATGTTGTGCGGGCTACACTTAATGTTGTGCGGGCTATACTTAATGTTGTGCGCTTCCAACGTTTCTACTTTAATGTTGAACTTTATCATTATGTCACTGCACACCCCCACACACCCCCACACACCCCACACCCCCCCCCCCCCACACACCCCCACACACCCCACACACCCACACACACCCACACACACCTACACAAACATGTTGTAGACTTACTTTTAAAAAGGTTGGTATAGTCATATAGGGAGGGAGATGGTTTGGAAACTCGGCAAAAGTCATTGTTCAATGGTTTTGTTCAATTTGTTTAATTTCACGGTCACTGAACGTATTGTATTTTCTGTATAATGAAGCAGTTATCCAATAGCAACGTTCGGGTTTAATTAGTGTAGTCCTTCGTCGTCATGTGTTGTAAGTCCTTTGTTCGTTGTGTATGTGGCTTCGTCGTCACGTGTCCATAGAATTTCCTTTCTTCAACCAATTGCCTTCCTCTAACATGAACACAATAACATGACCATTGCATAATCTTGAAAGCAATGGAGCTTCCAAACCATCCCCCTCCACTAACTATGGTGTAGTGCCAAAAATCGATAGGCATTGTAGGGACCTAAACCCTTTACATTACTAAACTAAACCCCCTAACCCTAAGGCCCCGGAATTTTAATAATGCTAACACTAACCCCCCAGGATTTCCCACCTCTCCACAACACCAGGATCCTTACTTATATGTGTAGTTATTTTGGTTAAGCGTGGCCCACATGCACTTGTGAATTAAGCAAAAGCACAGTGACGATGTACGCAAACGCAGTTGACACTCCGCGTGGTAGGTTATTAACTAAGCCCTTTGTTCTTGAGAATTACAAAGAGTTCAATTGATTATGAAGGACCAATTGTGTTTACGTAGTGTGAATCAAGCTTATAACGTTTGGAGCGAAGGTTTTTTCTCAGAGAAAACCCCAAAGTGAAATGAAACTTGAAATACCACTTACGTAGTGACAAAAATAAGCCAAAAACAAACCAATCGGATGCAAAAAAAGTAATAACAAACTTAATGATAATTGATGTGAAAAGTCATTTGCTATTTTTAACGTCGGTCTACAAACGGGTATATGTGGGTATACAGTATGTGGGTATATGTGGGTATATGTGGGTATATGTGGGCGGTGAGTAACGTAAAAAGCCGTCGTTTCTCCTCCCCCTTTTCCCGCCTTTATCTCGCGCCGCACTTGAGCCACATGCCACCATAATTTAGATTGTCCATGCTAGACCAAAACAACTTCAAAAGAAAATTATAAGCGCACAGATGGGTTGGTGGGGGTAAATAGTTTTAAACTGTGACGCATTTCTTGTCTTTTGCGGCTATCATTTCAATGCAGCTAGAAATGGGTAATAGGGCACAAACTTTTATGTCCAGTACAGAATGATCGGCACTGTTGAAATTTACAGAGTTGAGATATTCATCAAGTTTGTCACCCTTAACAAACTACGTCATTCAGAGTTAGAGAATGGTTGCACCCACTCAGCCAATCCCGATCGAGTATTTCAACGCTCTATATTCCATAGTGTTTTGATTCATCAAGATTAGACATATTAGTGAGCTCTATATAGAGTCCACTGTAAAGATCTTTTGTTTTCTTTTGTCATAGCACAGTTAGCTCTCTATATAGAGTCACTAATGAAGTCAATCCTTAATAGCGTGACTCTGCTTTTGGAATAATATTTACAGTCAAACTGGATTTCAATAAGATTATTCATATTTTGTCACAATTGTGAACCGGTGCGAACGACAATCAAACGCAAACAATAGATACAATGGAGAAGGATGGTAAGGCGTGGTTGTGTAAAAATCACTAGCAACAAGTCATTTGACACTTGACAACAGATCTGTTCATTTGTTGCAACGATCACACGAACGTGACGTCATTAAACACTCAACCTGAATCCGCAGTATTGCTTCTGTTGAAAGTTACTATTCATTTTAAGTAACCTAAAATTTGACAACATATATTTTGGGCAAATTTATTCGAGTTAAGGTCACCCATAATAACAAGTCTCCTGTAAACCTCATTTTCACTCTTGCTCTTTTTTTTTCGTGCGACCCTCCATATTGATGTCTCAAAATGGCAGCCATATTTGTTTTCAAACAATCCTATGGGAATTTAGTGGAATTTAGCTAATTTAAATATTCAAATTCATTATACAATTGACGAAAGTTAATTGAATTTCCCATATTAAAATTTTCTGACTACGTAACATTGGTCGAGCGAGTCAATATTTTCGTTCTAGAAGCACACGTTGACAACGTTGACTACATTATTTGCTAATTTAGCGTTAATCGTGGTTGACGATGTCCAAATGGAGTAAGATCAAACTTCATTATACAATGCCAAGTTGTTCAACAAGCATTTTTTTTTTAAAAATATCATTTCATTAATGTCAATTCACTTTAAAAGTGTCGTGTAATGAGTTAACTATATGTAGTGATAGGAAAGCTACTGTGTGTCTTCTCCGAATCTCCTTTTGCTCTCCACTGATGCATGCAAAATTATTTGAGAGTGATTTTCAAATCTGACGCTTTTAGTTGACACAAGACCATGTGTTTTTTATTGTATTTACTTATTCGTGGATTGTATATTTTATACTGAATACAAATAACACGTCTTAACTTGTATTAAAGTTAAGTTGGTAACTAGATGATTTATTATATTCAGCAATCCGGGCGGACTTTTGAGCACAAAGATATTTTATGATATTTTGACTACATTATAATATCGTGATACTGAATGCTTAATTAATAATTATTATCAAGTGAGTGGGATATTGTTTCCTGTTTTCATAGCTTGACAAGTATATCCAGAGAGAAGGTCGACAGTAGCGAGTGCTGTCAGTCTTGTGAAATCTTTACTGGAAACCATGGAACAGTCTAAGGAAGCTGTGGAAGAAAGCACTGCAATCGAAAATGCTTCGATATTGTCAGGTATGTTGTTACAATAGTCACGAGTTTTACATTTACTCTTGGAAGTATGGTATATCGTGCATTGCGTGAATACTCGTGTATAATTGCTGTTGAAATTTGACAACTACGTTCCTCTTTTACACGCAAATCTTAAAGGGTTTGGATATGTGTAGTTCTAAGCTTTTCTGTCTGTTGTGACTGCATGCCGTCTGACATGTATCTACCTGTAATTAATGTTGACGAACTTTGTGTTGGAATGTTTCTACTTTCACTAAACAATATCGCTTACTAGTTACTCATGACTTGGGTCCGTCTCTCTTTGACGAGCTAAAATAATTTTTTTAATCATTAGAAATAACCATTTTGGGAACATTTTGAAAAGTTATATATATACTTGTTAAGGTATTCTTCAATCTTGCATTTCCTCACGCTTCTTGCACTTTAACAACCTGCCAGTGGAACAGAATAATCGCTCAGTTATACATACATTATATGTATATTACTGTATTTTACATCAGTATAGGGCATTCATACGTCAAATTATTAAACAGTGGATTGTATGCAACCTGGAGTTTTTCAAAGATCCAAATAAACCCGTATTTTTCCTATATTGGAGGCTACTCTATGACTTCATATTGTAAGGCCAAATTCTTGACTTCCGTTTGATTGTAAGCAAATAGTATAAAGTTATTTTTAAGACTAAATTAATTGTTCAAAGTGCGCGTGGTGGTATGGAATGCATCAAGTATTAAAATAGGAATGACCGTGTACAAAACACCAAGCTGAAATTGTTTTATTTCGAGCAACCGATAAGAAGTGTATTTCTAGCCATGACTATATAATAAAGGCGGGACTGTGTGATCCGTGGTCTGAACTGTGTTGTATGGCGGCTGCATGGCGCGCCATTGATATTCCTTGGCTTCGACACGGCCACGTTGATCTGCGTCCCGTTCGCAATTCAGTCACTGGCTGCAAGTAAGGATGATTAACCCCCCAGTCCGTTCCTTTTAGTTATGCGAGCTTTAAAACCACAGTACGCTCCTAATCAAGCAAGTCAGTCCGGCTCATGTAATCAGCTTCTATAACTTACATTAACTGATTATTTGGACGGTTTGAATCTAGTTTCAAACCGTCCAAATAATCAGTTAATGTAAGTTATAGAAGCTGATTACATGAGCCGGACTGACTTGCTTGATTAGGAGCGTACTGTGGTTTTAAAGCTCGCATAACTAAGAGCCGTGTTATTACCCAAAAATGTTGGTCTCATTTGTAACTTTCGTTCTTCACTCGTGGTTGAGAAATTAATAAAAATCTGACCGCAAGATTCTCCGGTGTAGAAGAAATGCTTGAATTAATTTATTTTATGCAAATATTTTTGCATAATTTTGGAGTGCAATCAAGATTTTATTCATACATGTATGTGTTGATCTCGTGAGCTAGCCTGGTTGGCGGGATGGCGCGTTTTCTTTTTAAACATCTCTAATAACCGCTGGCGGAGGTGTATGCAGTCTCTGAGTGCCCTCTTGTTGCCGCATGATTTGAGTTCGTTCAGGAAGTTATTTTTTCCAACATAAAAGCTTCCTGAAATTTTACGTAAAATGGGAGGCGTAGACCACGTAGGTGGGCTTCCACTTACGTCACCCCGCCGTAATATATCCGTCATTATGTGACACTGTCACACTGTACGTGGAAAAATTTCGATATTTTGTCGGACACTTAATTCGATTTTTTTTTTTTTTTTTTTTTATTTTACCTTCGCCAAATGTATGTGAACACTTTTTTCGGATAACTTGGCAAAGCGCTCGATTTATGTTTCTAGAGATGGAGACTATGGATCGTTTTCACTCACGTGATCGGTGACCCCATGGGGGTGGTGAAACAATACGAAATATTTGAATAAGAAAGAGCTAATTCCCATACCGTACACCAATATGGCCGCCATTTCATTGTTTTGGTACACAAATATGGCCGCCGTGACGTCAGGTGAAAACGATCTATAGCCCGTGATCATGATGCAGGATGTTATTCACATCACATGAGCTTCAAGGCTTAATATCGGTCAATATATAGTAAAGAGAATATATGGCCTTAGGGGTTTCCGATTTGACCACCCTACCTAGTTTTTTTGCTAGCAAAATGCAGACAATCTTTTTATTGAATTTTTGAGGAGCATGGGCCCGTGTTGCAGCATGATTTACTATACAGTGTGTATCAAAAAAATTCGAACCTTAGAAAATGAATTAGCATTCTTTTCAAACAACCTATTGTAGTAGTTTGAAAGCCCTAAGCACTTCGCTGAACCCTTCGCTGATTAATTTATAACGCAGCGCTTTTAGGGCTTTCAAACTACTACAATAGGTTGTTTGAAAAGAATGCTAATTCATTTTCTAAGGGTTAGAATTTTTTTGATACACACTGTAGAGCAAGTATATAATGGTCAAAAAACCCTCAAACTTAGGCATTGAATTCTTTTCAATTTCATTTATTGTTTTAGGCCTTTATATATTTACTATACAATTTAAAAGACTGCAGGCGTGTATGAAAATAACGTTTCCGGGCTTTTATGGGTCTATATGATGCTTGTTTATATATAATATCAAATTCATTAATAATTCATGAAGAAAATTCAAAAGAAATGAATGTTTAATCAGCACTTTAACTACGGATAAAACATTGATTAATAAAACATCAAGGTTTTATCAAAGTTAGGGGCTGTTTACATGAGCCGGGCTAGCCCGGCTGACTCGTGTCACGAAATTCTTTCCTCAGCCACAAAAGGAGATTTTAATCAACGTTAGGATTCGTTTACATCTAAACTAAACCAATTCTTCTTTGTAAATTTTGTTTAAGCGAGTTTCAAAACCACAGTACGATCCTAATCAATCGCGTGCGCCGAGCTAGCCCGGTTAACCGGACTCATGTAAACTTAATAGGCACTAGTGCCTCAAATTGAGCTTTTTCTGACTGTAAATGATCTTATCTCACCTTTCCTACGACTCTTAAACAAAGTGTTCATCATTTACACTTAGAATTTGATAAGTAAGTTAAAATATTCACGTCCGATCTTTATGGGCATCTACCATGGCTCGCCATTGTAAATGCCCATAAAGATCGGCCGCTCATATTTTAACTATCATATAAAACAATTATACCAGTGATGAAGCGAAAGTCGTTTAACATCAGGGTGAATGTATAATAATGGTGGAGGTTGACGCGGTTATAGTATGTGTAATATAGTTTGGTCGTTTTAAAATAGGACAACGTTTATGTTACCGAATTTAAATATTTTGAAGAACAATGTATATTTGTCGGCAAACCGCTGCTTTCGCGATGGCCCTGTCATCGTACTGTAGATACATTATAGGTTGCGTTTGGATTAGTGTAAGGGGGACAACCCGGGTTAGCTTGCCAACCCGGGTCAACCCGTCTACGAATAAACCCCTGTTAGCGTTTACACGATAGCCGGGTCAACCCGTCTTGCCGGATGACCCTTTTCAAGACCCGGGTCGACCCGGGTTGGAGAAGTGCGACGGTGCGGAACTTTGGTCAATTCCTTCATGTAAACACGGGTTGACTTGACCCGGGCTCGTGTAAAGTGTTGGCAATATCATAATTTGTGTTGAGAAAAGCTGACCCGGGTTGAGAAAAGTTGACCCGGGTTGGGAAAAGCTGACCCGGGTTGGGAAAAAAAGCAGCCAACCTGGGTTCATGTAAACACGAAAAAAGAATAACCAGGATGGCGGGCTGACCCGGTCTGGCACTCAACCCGGGCTCGTGTAAAGGCCGCCTAAGTCGGAGTGTAAGGAGGTGTGTAAATGGGAGTGGGTGTAATTGTATTTAAAGTGCATATGAAAAATCTACATGTTCGGTGTGCGAAAAATACACCCACACGATTCCTTCAAATGAATTTAGTTTCGTGATAGCAAAAATATCTGAGCTTCTCCGATACTTCATTATGCACAAGTGATGTCAAAATGTTTGATTTACAGTGGAACTCCACCATACGACCACCTCGTTAATACGACCACCTCGTTAATACGACCACCTCGTTAATACGACCACCTCGTTAATACGACCACCTCGTTAATACGACCACTTTTTTTCTGGCCTGAATACATTCTAAGTAGTGTAATACCACCTCGTTAATACGACCACATCTTTTTGGCCCAACGATATTGGAGGTTCCACTGATCAAACAACCTGAAATATCTGAACAACGAAGCAAGGAAACGAAAACTGCAAATGTCATGATGTTACTTTGTCATTTTAAGTGTTCTTTCAAAAAAGAGAGACTTCATTTTCGTTTCATAGGCACTTACACGAAAATTTTTTTTTTAGAACTGGACTTGCTCGTTATAATTATGCAGCATGGTGCTAAAATGTTAAAAATTGATCGTAAGTCAAGAAGTGCAATGAAAGTGTTCACTCTTGACGAAGATCTTCTTGGATTTCGATATCTACCGACATCAAAGAACAACAGAAGTGAGTGTAGACATCTTTATTAAAGAAGGAAGGAAGGAAGGAAGGAAGGAAGGAAGGAAGGGGAGAGTAAGTGCCATATTGGTATACAGTCGATATATTGTGGTATTAGCCTCGGGGAACTGCCGCTGACAAAGCAAGCGTAAATATTGAAAGCGTGTGAAAAGCATGGAAATGGAAAAGAAAGGAAGCTGTGGACCTGCGAACCCAGACGTATTTCCCCGCCCTCGTAGCCTCCCGCGGAAAATCCAGGCGGGAAATAGCTATTTTGTGCGGGAGGCTACGAGGGTGGGGAAATACGTCTGGGTTCGCAGGCTATGGATTACAATATGCTGTTTTGAGACTTCTATGTTTACACACTACGACTAATTAGGCCTGTTTATGGTTTGGATGCATGATTAAAAGGAAATACGGTCAGTGAAATGGTCTGTGGGCTCATTCTCCTCACTACTTGTCCACTAGTTCAGTGTACTCTCCAGACTCTACTTCATTATTTACCATGTTCTAAGCCATAAATTGGCCCAATTTATTTTGTAAAATTGTATTAAAACTCATACAGCCTGAAAGTCAGTCATCGCAGAAACTGGTTCGCAGCTCGAACCAGAATTGAGAGTACTTGCATCTAATTAAAAAGAACTCGCAGTGCTTGTTTTTTCGCTATGAGTCATTTTTAATTAAAAGCAAATACTCGCAACGAGCTGCGAACCATCTTGTGCGATGACTGGAAAACAGCCTTAAGTGTGCCAAACAGCCAAAGTTGAAAGTACTTTCTCAAACTCATTAATAATTCATGAATTATCGTAGCCAATCCATAAACGTATACCACATCACATGCATGAGTTTTGATACCCAATGAAAACCTGTAGGAAACTTCCTAGTGAAGTGGATCACATTTCTTAATCTGCATATTGAAATCAATGAAGAAAACACCGCAAATCGCGATGCGAATACTCGTTTGAGAAGCAAGATCAAACACTCGTTTATCGTGTTTCATCAGGGGACTCCAAACACTCGAAAACAATAAAAACCTCGGGGCTACACCCTCGGTTTTCATTTGTTTTCTCGTGTTTGGAACCCCTGATGAAACACACAAACTCGTGTTTGATGACTTTGATCTATTACATACTAACGTACGAAAACATTTTACTGTTTTGGTTTCTGTGTAAAAAAATGTTTTAATCTTTTTAGTTGAGATTAAATGTATAAAAAACGTTTCCTTCACTCCGTCTGTTAACAACAACAATATGGGACAACGTAATCCTCCAATGGAAAACTGTTTTACTGTTGAAGTGGAGAAAAGAGAGCCATTGGTCGTCGTGGCAACCGAGAGACGTATTGCGCAGTGTTGGGTACGAGGCTTGTCGCTGTTAGCGAGGGGCAAAGGTCAGTTAAGTTTTCAAATCCACTAGTTAATAATTATGAACATTCTAATTGTTTTAGTAGAAACTAACTTGTGTACCTTAGTTCTTTGGGATTATTTCAAAAAATGAAGCATAACCATTCTTTCTGCCTGAAAATTGAGTTAAAACAATCCTCCACTTCTCGGCACTTCCATGTTGTCTTGCTGCATGACCGCGCGAGTCTTGGTACTCAATTTCCTACTCGCTATTTATCGACGAACAAGATGCCTGCTTGGGTGTTCACTCGAGCTAGAGGAATTTGTTTGAAAAACTACTCAGATTGTCTTCCTAGTATGTCAATGTGTGATATATTTATTTTATGAACAAAGACAAAACAAAACCAAGACACTTATCTTAGTTGGTTGTATAAATCTTGAAATCTAGCTGAGCAGAAGAAATCACGCGAGTGCTGCACAACTAAAGGACACTGGGTCGAGGATTGCGCAAGAATATCGATTTGCGACGCAGAAAAAAAATTGAAAAGAAAAGAGCGAATTTAATACTCGGGCCTACCACAGTAGCGAGTAGGGTAGTCAATCAGATTGCGGCATTTACAACAGTATACTAGTAAGCTACTAACCAAAAATAAATGTAGAATGGACCGACCTTTTTATAGTACGGGTTATATATAGAACCAGTATAAGCGAGCTAACTTGACTCCATATATATATCAATCACTTCTTATATAATCATGTTTAAACCGTTGTCATTATTTTTTTTTCTAGCTGCAACTGATGGTAGTCTTCCTCCTAAAACAAAATATCCTTTTTATTCTCCTATATATATATATATTGAAATAAAAGTGGCGTGCTTCGTAGGCAGTGTTGAAACAACAATCGAAATCTAGTAAGGTTAGATATACTGCCGGAACAGAGAACGTAGGAGTCATATAAGAAGGATAATCAGTGACCAAAAATAAGCCAATCAGATAAAAATAACAATAACAAATCAATAATGAAATGCGAAAGACATTTGCTATTCCTACAAATGTCTATTGCATCTCATTATTGATTTGTTATTGTTATTTTGCTTTGATTGGCTAATTTGTTGCATCTCATTATTAATTTGTTATTGTTATTTATCTGATTTTTGGTCTCGTTGTTTGTTTACTGGGTGGGGGGAGCTTTAGTAATTTGAAAGTTGGTGTGATGTAAGGGTAAGGTAATGTATTTATTTTTGCAAAGTCCAAGTGAATAGTTTTTGGTAATTCTGTCAGTTCTTGAACTGTTTTATGTACTGTTTAATAAATGAGCAGGAGTGTTTTATCAGATATAAAGACATGAGGCGAAGCCGAGTGTTTTTATATCTGATGAAACACGAACTGCGAGTTTATTGAACGGCTTCAAAAACGAACCACTTGGTAAGTTCATTGGCGTAGTAAGTTTGAAAAATAACCGTGTCTAAGCCGAGAAAATCAAAGCTAAAGTTTATATAAATCAGGAGATATCTTTATCACATATAAAGACACGATACGGTCATGATTTTCTTTTGTGTTTTCCTCATGAATTATTAATGAGTTTTTGAAGGTTTGATAAAAATCCAATTCACAGTGCGGTTTTGTCGAAGTTCCTGGGCACGAGGATGGCCGTAATTTGTCAATTGGCTAATTGGTAATTACTTATCGATCTCAAATTGTACGTGCACTAACAACGCTCGCGGTCTCTCTTCAGCTTCGTGTGTATTTTTTTCCTTCTGTACACGATAAACATTAGCTTACTTTGTTATGTCGCAACAGTTGGCCAGCGGCTTAAGTCATTAACGTCTGTTGAACGTTGAGTTGAACGTTGAAGTTTGAACTCTTATATTTCCATATATTTTACTCTTTAATCTATAATAAAGTTGTATTGTTACTACACTGTTATTTGTTATCACAAGACACAACAACTTCTTAACACTCGAGGGCTCTTTCCAGACCTGTGTGTAGTGCTTTTTTATGTACAAGATAAAGATTGGTTTATTCCTGGTGGTATAAATCATTCCACGACAAGTATCGCCAGACGTTAGCCAGTGAGATAGAGGGAGAGATAGAGTGAGATGACAAACTGCGAAAAGGCTCGCAAAAATATTTTCCTTTATTCATTTTTCTCTCACATGGTTGTATGACAAGTTCGATTACTACGATAAGAACAATAGCGGTATCATGGAATTCGGCGAACTCATCAAAATTATCGCTTCCTTTAACATTCCATTTACGAAAGAGAATTTGATGAAAAAGTTTCAGGTAATAAATAATATTGATAACGATAATGATAATGATAACGATACAGAATAAATATTGAGCAGAAGGCCCACTCAACGGCAACGACGACGAACGACGACGACAATAATAATGATAATCATTAGATGATCATCATCTGAAGATGAGGATAAATGTGAGAATGTAATTATGTAAGTAGCGTTGAGGATAAGGCTCGAGAATAAAAATGAGAATGGATAGGTGCGAAGAGAATGCAATTAAAAGTAAGGATGATGGGATGAACGCACATAAAGAGCTAGAAAATTATTAATAAAGATGAGAGTAAATACGTGTGAGGTTGGAGAGAACGTATAGAGTTGTGAAGAAAATGTAAGTGAGGATGATGTGAGAAAGGATGAGAGCGAGAGTGTCACGCCCGAAAATATGCTACACCTCGCTAAAATATTCTTAAAAAGTCAAAAAAAATTTCAAACTTTTTTTTGAAAATCTCGAAAATTCTCTGGGAATTCCTGAAAGTCTCTGGAAAATTCTTGAAAACATTTGAAAAATCCTCAATATGAACATAAAATCTAAAGAAAATCTCATCTGGTATTTTAAAAATTCAAAAAATCTCGTACGCTTTTTTGGGAGTGATACATCACTCAGACGAGAGCGAACTAGAGTTAGAAAGAGCTAGAAAAATGGCAATTGATGAGCGTGAAGGTAATTGAGTGACTGTGGGGATAATGATAAGAGTGAGAATAAAACTAGACTCAGAAGAATTGGGGGGTTGGCCTAGTTGGGACTTAGTGTTCGTTCGCTAGCCCCTCTGCCCCTTATCTAACTCACTTAACACTTTTGTTGTTTGTAACGTATTTGTAACTTGTCTTTTTTATTGTATTGTATTCAGTGAGTTTGATTAAAGCTTCTATTCTATTCCCATTACAGAAGAAAGATAAAAATGAAATGAACATGACGAGAAGTTGAGAACAACAATATAGGAAATTATTTTATTAAATATTGTTGTTATTGACTTTAAATATATTTGTCTACCAAATCAATTGTAAAAATTTTGTAACAAATCGTACATCGGACAAACATCGAGAGCCCTTCTCACTAGAATTAACGAACATCAAAGAGCTGTCAAAGACATGAACATTACTTCTCTCATTGCAAAACATTACTCAATAGACACAGGGCACAAATTCGACTTTGACAATCCCATCATTAACGATCACTCACGAAACTAGACCAAAAGACTATTCTTCCAAGCATACCACTCCGAACACGAACCCAACTCCATCAACGAACGCAATGAATTTCCGATAATCTACAAGAGCCTGGTACTACCAACCATAACGTCATCAAATTCACAACGACAACGAAATTTCGACAATGTTCAACCGTCATCCTCGTACTGAAGATGGCTTCAGAAGAAGCCGAAACGCGTTTACACAAAATATAATTTTAACGTCAGTGAGAACAATATTTAATAAAGTAGTTTACTACAATGCCTGACTACAAACATTTTCAAACAATATATGAGTAAAGATGGAGATGTATGAGGATGAAGATAAGGATTAATGTGAGAATGAAAGTGATTGTAAAAATGTAGGATTCATATAATAGACCTCTCCGCATGAAGTGCGTGGACAACGCGTTGAGAGATTTGATTGACAGCTCGCAAAACTTCGGACATCCAAAACTTCGGACGAACATTGGACATTAGCCAATCAGATTTGTTAAAAAGAAAGATCACGTGACCCATTCACTTCATGCGGAAAGGTCTATTGATAATTGTGACGCTGGAAAAAAATATTTATAACAATTAATATTGATTATAACATTAAATATTGTTAAAAAAGTTTTTTACATTTCAGGAATTTAACACTAAAAGTGACCAGAATGGGCAAAAACCGGGATTGACAAAAGTTGAATTTGCTGCATTTTTTAAAAGTTTGTCGCAAAGAACAGATATCGAAGAAGCCGTAATGAAAAAGTATTCATCTAATGGAACATATCTTACCGCGCAAGAATTACTGGAATTTCTGAAAACTTCACAAGGGGTAAGAATACTTTTACAAATAACCGTCCAATCAAATGTCTACATTAGTGTCACGTGCCAGTCTAATATTTTGCAATGTAGGACGATTACATATTGGACAGCAATCTTTAGACAGAAATTAATTTATTAAGTAATATTTAAAACACGTTCTGCGAGTGTTTTGAATGGCTTAAAAAACGATCACCATTTGGTAAGTTCGTTGGCGTAGTAATTTTGAAAAATAACGTTGTCTAAGGCGAGAAAATCAAAGCTAAAGTTTATGTAAATCTGGAGAAAATTTTATCAGATATAAAACCACGATACGGTTATGATTTTTCTTTGTGTTTTCCTCATGAATTATTAATGAGTTTTTTAAATATTATTTCATTAATTTTTGAATAAAATAAGTAATTGTGTTCTTACATGCATCATTCTGGTTGTTTAGTTGTTTATATGACATGAGCCAACACGATGTTGATAATAATAAGGTGTTACTCCGAGTGACGAACCATACCGGAAATGTAGAGAATACTCTACTTTGCCCTGCTGGGATTCGAACCCGCGACCTTCGGTTTATTAGTCCGATGCTCTACCAACTGAGCTACAGGTCGAGTGATAGTACTTAGCCTTAGGCTATTTGATATTTCGAAACAGACTAGTTTCTTCAATATCTAGACAACAGTCTTCATACAAGAAGATTTCGAATGATTATTGTGGGACAGTGAACTCGGGTGGAGAATAATATTAAGGTGTTACTCCAAGTGACGAACCATACTGGACAACGGGTTCGAATCCCAGCCAGGCCAAGTGGAGTTTTCTCTACTTGTCAGTCAAATGGTCTACGCACATTAATGAGGTGTTTATTTGTTTAAAACCACCAAAACCTTTTCAGTCACTGCAGTGCATGCATCAATTTGAGGTGACCAAAAAAGAACATCTGAATAGAAATAAAGAATCAATGTGTATAATAATGGGCCCGTTGAAGAGATTTGAAATAATTAATATTCAAGTTTAGTTAACTGCTTCATTTTGTTTATTTTAAGATGACAAATGCTACGGAAGCAGACAGCGAATATATTGTGAAATCATATGAGTTAGTCAACGAATGGAAATCCCAGAACTGTTTAAGTGTTGATGGTATGTTTATTACTGCATGTGTATACAGTGTAACTGATTCCATGCTATTTATTTCAAACTTAGAGTGAGTGTATTCTGCTACTGAGAACAATTATATTTAGTTAATCACATGTGAAAATGTGAAATCTTTTTTCATGTAAAGATAGCAATTAATTCAATGATCCAATTATGGAAAGCAAGTGTTTGTGTATTTTCTTTATTTATTTTATTTTTTCCTATTCTCAACTTAAGATTGTTTATGTTAAAATAAATAGAAGATGAATTTATCTTCCACTCGTGGTAGATCAAATTGAACACTCAAAAATAAGCTCCATATTTTTGCGCGACCATGCATGATTATTCTCTATGTGTACTTGTCACATTGGATGTTGGTTTTTACAGTTATAATCATTCAACAAGTAAAACTGTATTGGCATTTACATTGCGAGCCGAAATCTTTCAGATATAATTAAACTGTTTAAACTGAGAAAATCGATTGGAAAGTTTTTGTAAATCAGGACGAATTTGTATTCGATTTACAACACCTGGTTAAACATTCATTTCTTTTGAACTTAATAAATTATGCATAATGTAAATTTACACAGAGACAACGTACATCTGCTTTCTTTCAAGATATCTTTTTTTCTTTTCTAGGTTTTGCTGCTTATCTTTTGTCAAAAGAAGCAAATTTATTTAATCCTCTTCATGACACGTGTTACCAGGATTTAAATCAACCGCTATCCCAGTACTTTATATCGTCGTCTCACAATACGTAAGTCTTGAAAAATCGGTCGTCACTAAAAGAAAATGGTTTCGGCCTCTGGGTTTCGGCTAAAAGGGATGACTTAAAACTGTCCAGTTCTTTCGCGACTTTTCCAAAATATGTCGTCAAATTTCTTTTTCTAAACAGCTAGGCGGTAAACCAGATTTCTGACTAGGGTAGGGTTTATGCAGACTTGCCACAAGTCGACTGCTTTGTTGTTTTATTCAACACACAGCCAACAAACCGCAGCGAGAAGACGAGAATGAGCGACGAAGTTGCGACATGGTTGCGAGCAGTCCACTTGTTTCACTTGCAGGAAATCGAATTTAATTAGCGTAAATGGCGCGAAATTCTTTGTTCTCTGCCATCTCAGGTATTTAACAATATAGTGAATATACGATCGATTATTCGTTTTGAACTTGGAATATAAATTATTTGTTCTTATAAGTTTCGAATTGAAAACAGCTTACCATTTCAGAACAGAATCAATGACATTCATCTATATAAAATACCTCTCCTAGACTATAAAAGTATGTATACCTCTCCTAGACTATGTTGTCTTTTAATATTGCGAGCATCGTATTACTGTTGAATATCACTATTAATCTCGCTATTATTAACAATCATAACTCACGAAGACGAAGTTTTATTTGCCTTCCTTGGCCATTTTATTTCAGTCCCCTCCTCTGAGCTCGATGGCGACTGCTTCGACTTGTTGGCGACGCGGAATAGAATAAATTTTATCTTCCATGCAGACACTGTTTACACTGTTCAATTACACATCATTTCGATCGCCGTGACCATGTTTCAAATAGTCGATAGCTAGCGAGTGGAGTAATTTGTAGGAGCAACCATCAAGACATGTCGTCCACATAGAATCATACTTTTTCTTGGTTTTTCTCTGATTGATTTGGGGCGAATCGATCGCAAGCTTCCTCAAAGCAAAATTTTAATATAGCAAACATTCATTTGATCATTGATGTGTAAAGATCGTTTATAAATTATGACGTCAAAGAAGCCTTGGCGCTGTGATTGGTTTACCGTGACACACACCCCCCTGACACACCCCGACCAATATACAGGTCGGAGCAATCTCGTTCCCAGAGCCCACGTTCCCCTTACCCAGCGGGCGGGAAACGAGAGGCTCTGGGATAATCCGTTCACGCCATCACAGGATTCTTGTTATCCGGAAGAAGAGTAATCATGTTCATCAGCCAATGAAATATCGATGTGAAACGGATTATCCCAGAGTCTCTCGTTTCCCGGGTGGGGAACGTGGGCTCTGGGAACGAGACTGAGGTCGGAGAAAAATGGCGCCAAGCAGGTGGGAAAAGTCCGTTTTCCTCGGCGCTCCTCCTCCCTCCGACAAAAAAAGCGGAGCGGGCTCCGACAATAAAAACGGACTTTGGGAAAGTCTAGGGTTTATGTTGTGGTTAGGTTATCCAGAAAATTGCTAAAATCTCGAGACATACTGAAACTTGACAAATTTGGAAAAACATATTTGACGACATATTTTGGAAAACAAATCGAAATATAGTACGGTTTGAGTACTGCTGAAATTATTGAACGTGGTTTTCTAACGTTTCGAGCGAAGGCCCTCCGCCAGAGAGAAACGTAAAGAGTGTAAACAAACAACGAGCTTATATAAGAAAGATAATCACGTGACCAAAAATTAGCCATTAATAACAAATTAATAATGAGATGCGAAAAAATTAGCCAATCAGAGCAAAATAACAATAACAAATCAATAATGAGATGCGAAAGACATTTGCTATTCCTACCGTCGATGAGCAAAAAAGGAGGGGGTGTAAAAAGGATGAGCGAAAGTAAAAAATAGATAAATAAGATGAAAACACTGCTTATGTCCGCCCTTGCAAAACAAAAACAGCATCAGAAGTGTTAGATAAAAGAAAAAAATAGATGAATTGAGTGAAAACAAATAGCCGTGGAAAGACTGAGAGGGTCTTTTTGAGTGATCCGTTTTAGTGACAACCATTGAAATCTTATCCAGTGTATGACGTTTTTTCTTATTTCAGCGCATTGTTTCTTATTTGATTAAATAGGTATTTGGAAGGTGATCAAATTAATGGAAAGGCGTCCATGGAAGCTTATATAAACGCTTTAAAGATGGGTTGTCGTTGCGTAGAAAGTAAGTCTTTGAATGTTTATCTATATACCTCATTTGTAGTTAGTTGTTGGATCAGTGGCAAATTTGTAGCCAATGTAAATATAGTTTTATCTAAGAATTAACATTGACTTTTATAGGACATTTAATATATCTTCTCTTTTTTAATGAGAAACAGCCTTTTTTTAGTGTAATAATTAGAACTTTGTAATATTTTTTTTTGTATTGGTTACTCTAGGATGATGAGGCTACCGTGTCAAAATAAGAGTAATAAATAAATAAATTATAACTGGGGGGGTTATAAGTGGTTAGAAAACAGTATGTTGGCACTTTAGTGCAAAAAACAGTAATTATTTTTACTATAAAAGGTGCCAATGGAAGGTGGGCTTATATCGAGGAGGACTTATAACCGGAAGGTATTTTCTGTTACCAAACAGATGGGCCTATAACCGGGGGGGGGGGCCCATAACACATAGTAAGTAAATCCACATCACATTTTACCAGGATAAAAATCGAATGTGATTAATCAGATCGTGTAAATGGGCTTTTTGATTGATTTAATTATCAAAGACACTCTAGGTAGTGTAATTAATGCAACATTTGAGCACACAGCAATGTTACCAGTCTCTTTAGTATAAATACACAGGTGATTATAGAAAATCGCGCGTGCTGATTGGTCAAGCTACTTCGGACTAATTCTCGATAATCACCTACAACGTTTATTCAAAATGGCCGCCAGCCAAGTTGTCAATGCGACAGACGAGGAAATTAACAATTTTAAAGAAAATGTTTTCCTAAAGTACGAAAATGTGTATTTATACTAAAACAATTATTTGCCTCAGGCTCAGTGAATAATAACCTCGACTTCATCTCGATTATTATTCACCGATATTCACGTCGCCTTCGGCGAATAATTGTTAAGTATTTATCATTTCCGAACTCGCCAATATGTCATAAACTTTACTGACTCTTAAAATTAATTAAGAAAAATTACACAACGCTTTAGGCTCTTTCATATTAAAGTTAGTTTTCTTAAAAAAGTTTGTTTAAAACACATTTTTGTAGTGGATTGCTGGGATGGTGACGATGGAGAGCCAGTTATCTATCATGGACACACTTTGGTGAATAAGATTTATTTCAAGGACGTCGTTGAAGCTGTTAATGAGAATGCATTTGTTGCTTCACCGTACGTTGCTAATTAGATCTTATTTTGTTGCAAATTGTTTTCCTAATTGTCTTCCTAAGTGTTTCTGACTTATTTTAAAATAGAAGCACAACAATTGTTTCTGCATCCCTAATAATTGTATTTTTATGTGAAAAACCTAACTTACATTATTTTTAACATGCCACTTATGAGGACTGTGTCACGATGGACCACTCAGCCTGCACTTGCCATCAACACCGCTGCAAAACGTTTTGCTGTCTGTCGACGAATATGTGGTGTGCAACCAATCCTTTGAAATTCGAAGGACAAATATATTTTCGCCATGTTGGATGAAATTATTATTGCACTAATTATTAATGATGAAAAACGTTTGTTGAATTCATCCAACATGGTGACAATGACGTACGTGCATACCACCAATAGGTGAATGGCGAATCAAATTGTAGCATTTGCAATAAAGGTCTATAGTAGATTTCTAGTGAGGTTCTACTAATCAATAGTATGATCACAAGGATTCTGCATGCGTGTCCTTGCCGTTCAAACAGGAAATATGTATCTTTTCTGTGTCATATCTTCTTGTAATTAAAAAAGCATTCAGTATCATAACATGTTTTATGTATTGTCCTTTACATTGTATATATTTTGTCAAATAACATTTCTTATCTTTTTGCATTGAAGGTATCCACTTATTTTATCATTGGAGAACCATTGCAGTGTTCCAGCGCAAACGAAGATGGCTCGCTACTTGAAAGATATATTGGGTGGTATCCTTTGAATCTCGTGCCGAATTTTAGTTTAACTAAATAATTGACTAATCAGTTAGCGTTATTAGCCATTTTGAATACACATGGGAATGTTTATTCACCGCTAAGAAAACGAGTTAATATATACAATATTGTCTTGCAAACACACTTGTACAACGCAATAATCTTTTACTTGAATATATACGATGTTAAAGTGGTGTCATTTTAAAAGGTATTTTTCTTAATTTAACTATTTTAGATAAATTATATAATTGCAGTGTTGATTGCACGCTTAAAGATTTGCCTTCGCCTGAATTCTTCAAGAACAAAATACTAGTGAAGGTAAATGATTTATTGAATGTTGCCATAGTGATAATTGTAAAGCACAATATATATATATATTTATCAAATTCATTAATAATTCATGACGAAAATTAAAAAGAAATGAATGTTTAATCAGCATCTTTAAATACGGATAAAACATTGATTAATAAAACATCAATGTTTTATCAAAGTTAATAGGCACTAGTGGCTCAAATTGAGCTTTTTCTGACTGTAAATAATGTTATTTAACCTTTTCTACGACTCTTAAACAAAGTGTTCATCATTTACACTTACAATTTGATAAGTAAGTTAAAATATTCGCGTCCGATCTTTATGGGCATCTACAATGGCTCGCCTTCGGCTCGCCATTGTAAATGCCCATAAAGATCGGCCGCTCATATTTTAACTATTACATATATATGTATATACAAAAAATCTGAACTCATCTCTAAGTGCCGACACCAAAATAAATTTTATGTAAATAACTCTACATTTTTACCTACATAAGTACTTTGTAAACCCTCATGGATTTTAGTCTGAAGATCGCCTATACGAGCGTGAAATCATCATCATCATCATCATCATCATCATCATCATCATCAAAAATAAGGGTATTTTTTCTCTTTTCATTTTTTGAATAAATATTGACCGGTCCCTTGGTGAACGTTAATGAACAGGGTGTTTGTTCTTTGTGAAAACAAAGAAAACAGAGGTCGTAACGGTGTTAAATTATCAATGGCTTCACGCATAAGACTTACTTTCAACTCCAGTAAATGGTTCTGACAAGCGTACTTTTTGTGCCATCGTATAGGGAAAGAAACTAAAATCAACAGGTGGAGAAAATGGAGAAGGTGAAGCAGGAGAGATTTCAGAAGAAGAGGACGATGAAGTTGTTCAGATTGATGCAGAAGGAAATGTTGTGACGACTGTTCCAGAACCAGATCAGGTTAGAATGTTCTCGGGCCGCCATGTTCACATTATTTACTAAACCATTTTGGTTTGAAAACGCCTAGTACTTTTTCATTCTATTAGCATTTCCGCTCACACTAATCTGGCGTTTTCAGTGACCAAAAACGAAGCTGGGTTTCAAAACGCTCTCAAGAGTGGAGATATTCGAAGCGGTGATGCAACATAGTCATTCAAAATATGGTCTGGAAACTCAGCTAAAGTCTTTGTTCTATCTTTTTGTTCGCCTTTATGCATTTTTGTGCACGGTTACTGAAGCCATTGTATTTTACTATAATGAACGAATTATCCAATAGCAACGTTTCAGTTCAATCACTCAACCGTGCTATTTAAATGTTAATAAACCTAAAACAAAGGGTGTGCACGGTGTAAGGTACGGTTCAACATAAAATTACAACTCATTCAGTATAGGCGCTTTATTTATTTATTTTATTTTTTATTTATCAACATTTGTACCTAGCGGTAACAGGAGAAGTAACGATAGGACTCTAGGTCCCTTACAAGGTTATCCACCAAAAATAAATGTTAAATGTTAACAAAATCAATGTAAGTAAGTACAAAGTCAAATACTAAATATACAATAAAAAATACAAATTATAAACTAAATATACAACTAGCAATGACAAACGGAAGATAAATTAGATTGACGACATAAAGGACAAATAATACGCCATGTACGGATGTCGTCGGTATTAAAGACTGACTTAAGTCTATCAAACAAAAGGGCTTTTAATGCTCGACTTTGAAGTTTGCCGAGTTTCCAGACCATCTCTCTATTGACTATGTGTGAAAGTTTACTCAATTTGTTGCAAGTTGCAAGAAAAATCGCATCGTGTAACAGTAGCTTAAGACTCTGTCTTGTTATATTGGGCTACCACATTAGACGTAGAAATGGTTGAAATATTTACCTTTAGACTATGCTGATAAATCACTGGCCTGAGGAGAACATGCTCTCAAGTTTCCTATAACCTGATCAACTTCTTGTTAAATCAATGTTTTTGTTTTAGAAAGCTAAAAAAGCAAGTAAAGCTGATAGAAAATTAATGAAACTGGCGCCTGAATTGTCGAAGCTTGTCAATCATTGCAAAGCTGTTCATTTTGTCAATTTTGAGAAATCCATAAAAGAAGGTACTGGAACATAGTTTAAAAATTATTTAAAAACAAAACTTTATCGGTTTTCTAAAATTTTCCCCTTTCAAAAATCATATTTCACTTTATCACAAAATAGTAAAATTATTTAAATTTGATTTACAGCCGGATTATACTTGGAAATGCCAATAAAATCTCTTCAATATGTGAACCAAGTAGAGCTAGGGCGAAATGTCCGAAGAGGAGGATACATTTTCTATAACATTTGGCTTGGGAACATATTGGGCGGACATATTTACTTGGACACCAGGAGACATCGCATTTTCTCTTCACCCTACTTCACTTTACATCACTTCACTTTACATCACTTCACTTCACTTCACTTCACTTCACTTCACTTCACTCCACTCCACTCCACTCCACTTCACTTCACTTCACTTCACTTCACTTCACTTCACTTCACTCCACTCCACTCCACTCCACTCCACTTCACTTCACTTCACTTCACTTCACTTCACTTCACTTCACTTCACTCCACTCCACTCCACTCCACTCCACTCCACTCCACTCCACTCCACTCCACTCCACTCCACTCTTCTCTACTCTACTCTACTCTTCTCTACTCTACTCTTCTCTTCTCTACTCTACTTCACTTCACTGCACTCCACTTCACTTCACTTTGACCCTTTCTTGCATGGCTTTGCGAGACGTCTCCCCTTGAGGAGTAAAATTGTCTGGCGTTAAGGCGGATTTCCAGTCCTCGCACGAAGCAACTCGCAGAGCGCTGCCAGCACACGCAAGCTCGCTGCCAGCACACGCAAGCTCGCTGCCAGCACACGCAAGCTCGCTGCCAGCACACGCAAGCTCGCTGCCAGCACACGCAAGCTCGCTGCCAGCACACGCAAGCTCGCTGCCAGCACACGCAAGCTCGCTGCGAGCACACGCAAGCTCGCTGCCAGCACACGCAAGCTCGCTGCGAGCACACGCAAGCTCGCTGCGAGTATTTTAGCGCTCGTGGCAGATAGTTGGAAATTTTGAACTATTTTTTACTCGCGGCAAGTACTCGCAGTAAATGAACCAATCAAAACAAAGCATGTCAACATTTCAAATCGTTAGTAATTCATGAGGAAAACTGCACAAAGGAAATCATTACCGTGTCGATGGTTAATTTGCATGGATATTGAAGGAAGAAATTACATAAATTAATCGAACTTTCACCTCGATTTTCTCTTAAAATACCGATTTGTTTGAGATGCTATAATCAAACACTCAGAAAAGTGCTTCATCAGGTTATTCAAACACCTCGAAGTTTGTTCCAAAAACTCGGCTATAGCTTCATCAGTCTTGAAATCCCGCGAGTTATCACAACGAGCTGCGTTTGGTGGAAATACAGTGGAAACCGCGGGTTTCCCCGAGCTGCGGGTTGCTTCGTGCGAGGACTGGAAATAGTAAACAGATAAAGTTGTTTCACAACAACAATTGAATGAGGGTAAAAAAAAGGGGTTTCCACAACAAGAGCTAAAAATTATGAAGCACCAATCATTGATACGTTTAATACTACATTTTAACACGGTAGGCCTCAATATCATTAGAGAAGGAAAGAGAATGAAAGAAGAGGGGGGGGGGGGGGAGGAAACAAGAAAGAGAAAAGGAAGGGACTAGTTGACATACACCTGCTATTGGTCAAGCCTTTGATGTTTCTAATATTTTTATTTTTTATAGGTAAATGTTTTGAAATGTCATCTTTTGGTGAAAATAAAACAAAAAAGTTCGTAAAAGAAAAACGTGCTCGATTCATTGAATACAACAAGAAGCAACTCAGTCGAATTTATCCCGCTGGAAGCCGAATCCACTCGAGTAATTACAATCCACAAATGGGCTGGAGTGCTGGCTGTCAGATAGGTAAAAAATTGAATGAATATTCATCGGATTAGCGTCTGATTTGAGTCGGGCTTTATACTTGTACTAAAACTACTCTTGTACTTTAGTTGCGTTAAATTTTCAAACGGCAGGAGTTATGATGGATCTGTATCTTGGAAAATTTCGTCAGAATGGAAACTCAGGTTATATACTTAAACCACTGCATATGAGAAATGGTAAGCTGTATTATCACTCTTGTACCATCATGGGAACTAGCTGTGCCTCATTCTTTTTCGTGCTACTTTCCAATTTGTCTGTTTTCTGTTTGTCTGTCTTTCAACTCTTCTTCTTCTTCTTCTTCTTCTTCTTCTTCTTCTTCTTCTTCTTCTTCTTCTTCTTCTTCTTCTTCTTCTTCTTCTTCTTCTTCTTCTTCTTCTTCTTCTTCTTCTTCTTCTTCTTCTTCTTCTTCTTCTTCTTCTTCTTCTTCTTCTTCTTGTCTGTCTGTCTGTCTGTCTGTTTGTTTGTTTTTGTTTGTTTGTTTGTTTGTTTGTTTGTTTGTCTGTCTGTCTGTTTGTTTGTTTGTTTGTTTGTTTGTTTGTCTGTCTATTTGTTTGTGGTTAACATTTGTTAAATTTATTTGTTTTGTGAAGCTATTTTCTTTGTGAGCTTTTATTGCAATAAGCTGATTTCTCATTTTTATATCTTAGAAGGAACCAAGACAAACAATAACCCTCAAACATTTTCTGTCACGGTACAGTAATCATTAATTAGTAATCAATAATTAGTAATCAATAATTAGTAATCAATAATTAGTAATCAATAATTAGTAATCAATAATCAGTAATCAATAATTAGTAATCAATAATTAGTAATCAATAATTAGTAATCAATAATTAGTAATCAATAATTAGTAATCAGTGATTAATAACAAATAGTGTATATACAATAATAGTATATTATGTTTAATTTAATTTACACAATTCTATTTTCGCGCATATATATTTCAGAATCCGATTCTCAAATACCACGGTTGAGCGATTGGATTGAATCCAGACACTGCTATTGAATGACTACTTCATTTTACCAAAAATACATTGTTTTTTATACAAGTTTGCGTAAACTTGAACAAAAAGATAGAACAAAAACTTTCGCTTAGCCAGTTTCCATGCAGACCATATTTTGACTGACTTCATAGACAGTACGAATCAAGATTCAAGACAGCGAGGTCAGCGTGAAAAGTTCAAGAGCGAAGTAATTTTCGAGAACAACTCCATTTTTTGCAATTGTTTTTCTTCTAACGTTTTCAGTTTATTTCTAAAGAGCAGTCTTTTCCAATTTTTAAAAGCAGCTCAGTAATCAATCAAGCTGTAGAAATAGCGTATTAAAACCACTCACAAACCAACACATACTAAAATTAAGCAAAATTGAGAACTGGACTGACAAACTGTTGAGAAGCAGGCTACCAAAATACTTACCAACCTACTCCATTTTGCATAGATTTATCCAAGGTAAAATCTTATCACGATTCGTCCTGATTTACATAAACTTTTTCCTCAATTTACTTAGCTAAAATCACTCCAACTTGAAAAATAGTTGAAAACATGGCTATTTAGATGCGTCCATTTGATAAGTACGATAAAGCATTCGCAGCCGATCTGTATCAGATTTACTACGGCTCGCTTGCAGCTCACGCCTTGTAAATCAGATACAGATCGCTGATCATGCTTTATCTATTGCATAAAAAACAACACATGTAACAAAAACATGGATAAGTTGGATGGGAATATATGTATGCGATTTACAGATATTGATTAAAGTATTCATTTCTTTTGAATTTTCTTCATGAATTTTTAATGAATTTGATAAGGGTTATTTTAACATTTTCAGATCATCAGTGGTCATCACTTCCCTAAAGTAAGCGGTAACTCTAAGGGCGAGGTGAGTTGAAAGAAGCGATTATTTTATTTTTTTTAGTTTGTACATAATATTTATTATATAAAGTTTTGTTGTTCTTGCTGTACAAGCTTTCCTTGGATGTATTTCTAATACTTGAGCACACATACACGGTCCAACCCGTTCCCTGGTATACAAATACACTTACAGTAAATTACAACTTCATCCTGTCATTTGAGTTCGAGTATCTGACTAGTGACTATGGGCGCTTTCCAACTTACAATGTTAGACCGGCCGGTCAGTTTGGCCAGAATGGACTTGCTTTTGATTGCGACCAAATTTTGCAGTTAGACAGCCCTAAAGTATCAAACGTATTGTGTTCCATTTTCCCGGACTGTTATAGCCAGCAGAGAATTGTAAAAATTGCTATGCGTTTAATATTTCAAATGCTGCATGTTTTTTTTTAGATTGTTGATCCTTATGTTATGGTGGCGGTGCACGATATTCCCGACGCGAAACAAGTCTTCCAAACAAAAGTCGTTAATAACAATGGTAATTATCTTTTTTGGATTTATAAACCTGTCACACTTTTTTGAATTTGTTTACTAAACTGGTCAGAATAAATATACAAATATAAACTTCTGAAAATACAGAGTTTACTAAGAAAACTGGTACTTGCTAGGAAGATGTTGTCGTTTATGACTGAAGAACGTAAATATTTTATACTGATTCTGCTTTTTGTCAAACCACGTTGCTTTATTCCAGGCTGAAATTTTAATATGGCATGAAAGGTTGGATATATATAAGAAAAATCTTCACTAGACTAAAGCCGCTGTTACACAATGCAACGGTTTGTGAAGTAATATATCCAACACGAATCAGTGTTCTTCCTCCGATTTCTAAATACAGCCAAGCAGGTTGAAAATACGAGAAGCCGAGTTTTTTTAACCAGCTTGGCTGTATTTAGACATTGGAGGATGAACACAGACGAGTGTTGGATACAGCTTCTCAAACGAATCAATATTTTAAGAGAAAATCGACCTCAAAGTTTACTAAATTTGACTGTAATCTTCCTGCAATTTCTAAATACTGATTAAATATTGATTTCTTTTAAATTTTCCTCATGAATCATTAATGATTTGTGAAACCTGTGTCGCAACGTTACTGCGAGACCGGTTTCAAGAGATCGTTTTTATGAATTTGTGTCGCTTTCCATTGCGATACAGGTTTCACAAACCTTTGCCATAGCTGCCAAGTTTGAGTAATACCCAGACGTGTGACCGCATATCTAGGGGGGTCGGAAATTTTTTGAAATTTGGATCTCTGTAACGGTATTTCCTGCATCCTGACAGCACATTTGTGAAGAATTTTAAAAGTTTTAAAACATGATTTTAAAGCGAATTTTGCCCTATACTGCATGAAATTTGGATCTCTGAAACGGCACTTCCCGCATTCTGACAGCACATTTGAGCTTAGCCTGGTACCCTGGCCCAATTTCAAAAGAAATATGGGCCAGGTAACCACTAATCTCATTCTCGCGTCATCAGGGCTAAATCCACTTATGACGTTTGCAATTTCACTCATAGCCAATAAAAACGTGCGAAATTTCAACCAATAGGAAAGCAGAAGTCTTTAGTGGTTACCTGGCCCATATTCTTTGATTGGGCCAGGGTACCAGGCTAATTTGAGCTGAGCCCCAGTTCTTTATGGCCACCGCGTGCATGAAAGTCTCGTCCCCAGACTGCGGCAAGTCTCTGCGAGGTATACGCGCGACTCACTGACTCGGAAAACCTGCGGTCACATTTAAATTTGAATTTTCCCGAGAGATTGTATACATTTGAGGATTACGAATAAGATTTAATTCGTTTTTAGCAGAATTTCAAGCGTTAAGTATTAAATACCAGCACGGAGCTCTACAAACAAAGCTGAGGCATGAGATCACTTATGTCCGGCGTGTGAGCGTGAGAATTAATGCTGAGGTGTGAGACTTGGTAGGTATGCTTTGCGCGATGTTGAAGTACATCCTACTTTGGTGAAACCTGTCAAGCAATGCAAAGCGACACAGCCACAGACCATATTTTGAATGACTATGCTTTCGGGTATCCGTTACTTTCAGGAGGGGTGTCACTTTGGGAACTCCACGGGATTATAGTTACTTCAGCTCTTGCAACAACTTGCATCAGAAATCCTAACAGCAACTAGCAATATCTTTTTCAGACAAACTTGCGTTCCAAAAAAATTACCTCATGTAAGCGCCTTAAAGTATTCGTGTATTACATATATCGTATTTCAGGAATATTTTCGGAGAAAAACATGAAACAAAACGTCTTTAAGAAATTATGTCAATTTTGTTAAACGTACACCAAGTGCCTTTACGCTTCTTTTGTCTTTTGGACGTTAAACGTTGAGTACATGCGTAGTTTTGTGTTTTATTTTATAATAAAATCTGTTTTAAGTGGACAAAATTTTTTTGTAGGTTTTAATCCATGTTGGAATGAAACGTTTAAATTTACAGTGAAGAATCCTGAGTTGGCTCTTGTAAGATTTAGTGTGTATGATCACGATGTTGGTGTCGATGATTTTATTGCTCAGTTTTCTCTTCCTTTTACCAGTATTAAACAAGGTGAGTAGAACAACAAGCAGTCTGGTTATGTGCTGTGTCAGCACTATTTGTTGAACTGACTTATTAATTAATCAACAAACCATTGTTATAGATGTTAATACAACATGCTACTACTTTTTTCTTTTTCTTTTTTTCTCTTCTCACAGTTAATCTGCATATTTATGTAAATATAATCATTTATTATTTTCTATTTTACACGGGCCCACAGTAATTGGCGTAAGCTGTAGTGGTATCCCTGCCAGATTTGTATTTTGCATGTTTATTTACTAATGGCGAAGTATAATAAATAAATAAACATGCTAAAATTGCTCAAAATGACCTTAATATACTAAACTAAACAAAATACACTTGCCTTGGTTGTTGTTTGTGCTGACTTTGCGATAATATGTTGGTTTGCATGAAGAGTTTCGTGGTCGGCTTGCACTTGCTCGAATTATTAAACCCGTTTAAAATAAGATGAAGGCTGATGGCTGATTGACTGAGTAACTGGCTGCTTGCTGGTTGGTTGGTTGGTTGATTGATTGATTGATTCATTGATTCATTGATTGATTGATCAACCTAATTGGGAGCTTATTAACCAGCTAAGACCAGTAATCAAAAGCGATTGTTTTTTGTTGATCATGATTTTGAGTTGATTATTATGTTGTTCATAAAATAAAAAATGAACATTTTTGAAAAAAGTATTGTGCAAAAGTGGACAAGTTTTTTGTCACTTTATTTTCTTAACAGGACCCAGATTTTTATTTCCCTTTTTCGCTGTAATGTGTTTCAATCTATTTAACTTTAAGAGTGTCTGTCTAATCTAGATGACTTTATTTCTAGGTTTTCGCCAGGTCTCATTGAATGGTCATGGAACAAAATCTCTTTTTCCTGCCTCGTTATTTGTTCATGTAAATATTAATTAACAATTAAGAGATATATTTATGTTATATTTTTATACATAAAATACAAAACATTGTCAATCGCCAGACTTAGTCTGCATTCCAGTTCTCAAATGCGGTGTTTGAGAAGCAGATTATGCATGACCTGTCTGGTTGTTGCCAGAATAGATCCATGGTACGTCTGTACCCGCGAATTGACTGGTCAGCGCTGGACACACTTAAAGTGGTTCTCTGATGAAAATATTGTTGTCAATGTTTTTGCATAATCCTAAAGATGTTATGGTAGTTGGTAATCGTGCAAAGTTTCATTTCAAATTTTGTTGAGAAAAGGTGGTATTTTACGTGTGAAGTTTGTATTTTGGAGCGTCGCCATTAAAGTGGCCGAGCTTGAGAAGAATGAGTCGAGGAAGCTTATGACGTCATAGACTCAATAACAACAATGACTTTTGTTGACAACAACAATGATCTTTTGTTTCCATTGAGTCTATGACGTCATAAATTCTCCTCACTCATTCTTCTCAAACACGGCCAATTTAATGGCGGCGCTCCAAAATACAAACTTCGCACGTAAAATTCAACTTTGTTTTTGGGAATTTCGAAATGAAACTTTGTACAGTTACCAAGTACCATAATATCTTTAGCATTATCCAGAAACATTACCGACAATATTTTCATCAGAGAACCACTTTAATCTAGGTTGGATGTCTCGGATCAACAAAGCGGAAACTAAAAAAGAATTATGTAAACAGACATAGTTTAACGTACTCTTTTTTGAACGTAGCTTAAAAAATTACTGTTTATGACCGTTACGGCTCATGAACAGTAACTTTTTAAGCTACGTTCAATAGACTATAGACTACGTTCAATAGACTATGTCTGATTCTTCACCTGGCTTCGTTGAGAATTTGTTTGTTGAATTATCTAAACGTTTTTGTTGTTGACTTTAAGCCCGCATAGTGGGATTATCTGTATCACCTAAAACTCAAACAAAAAACCCAACCTTACCTGTGACCATGCAGGTTTAAGGCTTAGCTTGCTTTTGCGCTAACCGCCTGAACTACTACTAGCTTGTCACTCCAATTCTAACATTTTGAGTAAACCTAAGCCAAAAAAACTTAAAAACTTTAAAATAGAAAAGAAAAATAACTAAATAAAAAAATCAGGTTTAGCGCTGACTATATATAATATGGAGCAGACGTACCCCAATGTATTCATTCTAGCTACAACCTGACCTAGTTTTCTTCTTCAATGTGGGATCCTACAACCTGACCCAGCTCTGTAACATAGTGATTGGATTTTCCGCCATTATCTCACGAATGGGCGAGGTTTCAGGGTGTTGCGCGCGCATCATTTTTCAAAAAAAACAACTGGTAACTGTTTAAAATCAACAATGTATAGATACAGTTTCTGGATGTTTAACACTGTTATTCTGCTGTTGTTGGCTCGCTATCAAGTCGGTTTGCCATTGCTTACTTTGTGGGGAGCCCGCCAATTCCTTTGCAAAATGATGCGCGCGCAATACACTGAAATTCGCCTATTTGTGATTATTCATTAATTGTAATCTCACATGTATTGATGTTCATGAAATACGTTATTTTATATATATTAAAATATCGTGCTTAACCTCGAAATAAAGTTCACATTTCCGGACACTCACCATGTATCATTCTCTATTTTCTCTTCAGTCCACTTAAATGTGATCGTAAAGGTGCACGAGTTTTGCCAAACTTACACTGACTTGTGCATACCCTAACCGTAACCCTAGTTTAACCCTGGGGTTAGGGTTAGGCTAGGACTTAGGGTAATTGTACCACCACCATTGGATAGACGTGGACAAAAGTTTTCAAATTGTGAACATAACTTTTGATTACATTATTTCACTGAGCCTATTTATTGCATAATCGCATCAGAATTTACTATACAAACGATTCAGTACGTTTTATACTTTAAGAAAGTGGTCTTGCTTAATTCATTTTATAATAAATGAAAACTAAAGTTGTCTTGATTCCGTCTTTTTACGTTCTCAAAAGTACTTGTTCTAGTAATTTAGACTATTCTTGGATATGATGCGCATAAACAATATTCTTAGGCGGTAATACTGGTATATATCCGTGGAATTATTAAGGATGGATTATCAAAGTATTGACATGTACAATATTCTTCTTGCTATCCCATGACGATAATCACAGTTCTATAGAATATTAATATCGAATAACGAGTTGGTCTTTCTTGGTCGTGTTATGCCATCTAAAATTGAAAGAGTCATATAATTTTATCACAAACTCATAAAGAAACTTTAATTACTTTCGGTAAAATCACGGGCTGTGATTGGTTGCTGACGTGGCGAGATTTCTCCGTAATGCCCGCGGGCATTATGAAAATTGTTAATGCCCTACGATACAAACAAACAATCCAATCCAAATAAGAAACTTTTATTGCCGAAAAACGACGAAAATAAATTAAATAAACGACGATGAACATTATAAAAGTAAATTATATTATCCAGACGAGAAAGAAACAACGGAAAATAACGCTAGTCTGGTGTTTTGACGAAGTTAAAGGAAGCAAAGTCCAAGAAATATACAAGATTGATATTGAAATAAAAAGTGCCATATAATAAACTACTTACTAACGTCGACCGTTCGCTCTTTACGATAAAATATTAAACCTCGGTCTTGAACGTATTAACTTCGCTATCGCTCGGTCAATACAGCAAGACCTCGGTTTCATATTTTACCGTAAAGACCTCACTCTCGGTTATTAAGTAGTTAATATTACTACAAATGTAATATTTGCAAAATGTGCAGTTCGGATAGTTCGACAGTAAAGATAAATGAATCGTGTAGAATTGAAATCTACTTACACAAAGACACGCATGTTTTCCCATCTTTGGAGATTGTCATATGCATGGGACATCTACAGGTATACTTTCTGTAGGACGGACTAAGAAGACAAATATGGCTGCAAGCACCATTGTAAACTGCACAAGGATTGAGAACAACTAATAAGAAAAACAAAGAAAAACTTTGTCAACTGTTGAAATAGATACTGCCCAAGTAGGGTTAACATTTTGTGTGTATGTATGTATGTATGTATGTGTCTGTCTGTCTGTCTGTCTGTCTGTCTGTCTGTCTGTCTGTCTGTCTGTCTGTCTGTCTGTCTGTCTGTCTGTCTGTCTGTCTGTCTGTCTGTCTGCCTGTCTGCCTGCCTGCCTGCCTGTCTGTCTGCCTGCCTGTTCCTACAGACAAATATGAAGATCAGGTGAAAATAATTTAGCAATGTACAGAATTCCCCAAACGGAGTTCTTTAAAGTTTTTCGTATCGAGGGGTAAAATTTTGGAATTCACTTCCTAATTCAGAAAAGATGACAATTATAAACCAAATAAAAGCGAATAGTTTACCGGGTGATTGACGGGCTCTATCGAAGATTGCCAGCTCCATTGGTAGAAAAATCCTTTGTCGTACTTTTATGTCACCCAATCCCTGGTATTTATCCGCTCGATAGATTGCTTGAAACTGCCAATCAGACCAATAAACAAAATCCTTATAAATAGTGAGAGCAAATGGATGCTTTAACAATGTTGTTAAAAAATAATTACGCTTTCCTCCACCGACACTCATTCTTTCTATTCTGTCATAATAGGCATCTGCCCAGTAAATGACATCATTCGCATAATCAATGGTCACCGCATTTGGCCATTTCAAGCCAGTCTCAACGACTTTTCGACGACTGTCAGGATTACCATCCAATGCAATTGTAGCAAGATAAGGACGTGTGCCCCAGTCAGTCCAGAACAAATAACTATAAAAAATGTTAAGACAAGTATATTAAAGTGCTTATGAAACGAAAGTTAAGTTTGTCTTATTTGAAAGTACTTTTAAAATGACAGAGTAACATTTTTTGTATTTTTTTGTTTCCTTGCTCCGTGAAACTAACCAGTGACATCACAACGTGCATAATGACTTATTGGGAAAGGTTATATATCTTTGCTATTATTAAACGGAGTCAGTTGAAAATACGTTATAACACACATAATTGCTTCGAAGTGATTCCGTCTGATAATAGCAAAGATATATAGGTAAGTCATTATGCATGTTGTGACGTCACTGGTTAGTTTCGCTTATAAAGCCTGTTGCGGATTGTTTCAATGGTGTGCTATGGTGGTGGTGGTCCGGATTTGGGTGAGCGTTCCGTAACAAAAAAATCGTCTGTTTACACTATGACGGTACGGTAAATTTACCATAGCGTAGTGATTTGCAGCCGGAGTGCTAAGCGTAGTGACTACGCTACGGAAAACCACTCCGGAATAGTGTAAACACAACAAAGAAACGTAGTGATTTTTCAACGGAAGACTGACCGTACCGTAATAGTGTAAACGAGGCCTTGCAAGTTGCAACAAACTTGTTGATCGCATGTTTGATGTGCCCATTGGCCTTGATAAAATAACAAGTTTGTTACAACTTGTCAGCACATTTGCTGCAAGCCTACAAACACATCTTGCAACAAAGTTGTGAGATTTCTGGTAAAGTGTAACCATTCTCAATTTTTAGGTATTAATATTTAGGTAAACTGGGAATAAACATTTTATGTGGGGAAAACTGGGGGCTCCTACGGCCATGAAATTTTAGTCCCAAGCTCTTTCTGGCACTTGACGTCGACCTTGCTTGGATTTCAAATACAAAGTCATCTATTGGTGCCACCTTAGTCTCGTACCCAGGCGCTTTTTGTTTACTACGCCGCCGCGGTGCCACCTATATACTGTATCTACTTCTTTTAATGTTGCCATGTAAGTTAAAGTGCCTATCACCACAAATACGATATTATACCGATGTTGATTGTAAATTAAATATTTGAATGTCAAAATATTTTTTGATTTGAATTCTTAGGAGGTGTTTACACGAGGCCGGCCCGAACTCAGGCCGGACTGAATTTTGAATTTTCGGTTTTGTTTACATTTCGGTCTTGAAGTTATATGGTTCCTATTATGTTGGTTAAAAAGTTATTTTTCTCGTAGTCCGAATCGGTTCAGATTAGACTTGAATTTTGTTTACATATTCAGAAGGGGGGCATCTGGTCTTGAGGGGGGGGGGGCATCTAGTCCTAGTACCAGATGCCTGGGGGGCATTCTAAAGAGGCGGGGGCATCTGGTCCTGTTACATTGGCGTGAACTGAATCTCAGGCCGGACTCATGAAAACGATCTACAGTAAAAACACTACAACCAACCTAAATTCAGTCCGACCTGAGTTCGGGCCGCCCTCGTGTAAACACCCCCTTATTTGTTGTGATATTGAGGTTTGTTTTTACAAAATGGCAACGAGGAGGACGTCAAAGTAAGCATTTGTGTTTCTTTCTCCCTTTTCCTATAATAAACTGCTTGAAAATTGTAATAAAGAAATGAAAGTATATCATATATCTTCGTTGAACGTCAACGACTACATCAAAGAAAATCGGAATAATATTTTGAACTAAGAGTAATCCTAACGCCGTCCCCGTTCTACATACAACGTTAAGGCTGATTACCATTCAAGAAAATCTTCCCTAGAACAGAATCGGACAGGGCAGTTTTCTTTGTCTTGTTAGCTTTCGGTCTGAACTAATTGTTTAACGCAAAGGAAACTTTCCTGTCCGTTCCTGTCCTGCGGAAAATTTTCCTGAGTGCAAACTAGTCTTTACTCAGATAATTTTCACGTCTTCAGAACGACGTTAACTCGTGAAACGTTAAAACCTGTTAGTTGAATTTCACTTCAAACTATGCGACAAAATCCTTTTAGAACTCTAAAGTTTTTGGGTGTTGAAAAAACATACTTTAAGTACTCAATTCTTGGTTTGCACTTGACGTCATGGCGGCCATGTTGGAGGAACTTTAACAAAAGGATATCATTAGCAGCTATTGTATTTGGAGTATGTTTTCCTCCATCATGGCCGCCGTTATCTTTGTCTTGTAAATCTCAAGGGATTGATTGCAAACCATCAATACTACATAAATGATTCGCGGCTTCTGCTAGATACTGAAGTTTAGATTGCCGTCATTGTCCTAGTTTGCTTAAAAAGTGTATATGAAATGAAAATTAAGTTTGTCTAATTTGCATAAACAATGTTCTGTTGCATGAGAAATATTAGGTATATAGCTTAAAGTGTATATGAAATGAAAATCAAGTTTGTCTAATTTGGAAGAACTCTTGAAATGGTGAAGTAACATCTTCTACAGTTTTTCCATAGCTTACTTCGTTCTTGAGATATTGTTACTTGTTTGATATGTAAATGATCACACTGCATACGTCACATTGTATAATGAGTTGTTGGAAAATTAGGAATGTCGTTGAAGTTATCGAACAAAGTCACACGAAACTGCGCATGTAGGTGTATTTGTCTCATGACTTTAAACAAACACAGGTTCAAGCGATTTAACAGACAAATATCAATGATATACACGATTTCTCAAAAACTCATTATACAATGTGACGTATGCAGTGTGATCATTTACATATCAAACAAATCTTAATATCTTAAGAACGAAGTAAGATATGGAAAAACTGTAGAAGATGTTACTTCACCATTTCAAAACTTCTTCCAAATTAAACAAACTTGATTTTCATTTCATATACACTTTAAGCTATATACCTAATATTTCTCATGCAACAGAACATTGTTTATGCAAATTATGCCTACTTTGACGACATCTTTATTACCATTTTGGAAATACAAACCCCAATACACAGTTTTAAAAAGGTTAATTATAAACCTAACTTTTACCCAAGTATCACATTTTTACTTACCCAATTTTTGGATGCAGCGCAAGTGAGCGTGGTTTGTGCAGTCCCGTTGTAACAATTGAACAACGATGTTTAGTATCAACATCAATTACTTCTATTTTACGCGAATGACTATCAATCCAGTACAGTTTGTTGGTAATCCACTCAAACGCCACACTTTCTGGAGTAAAGACATATTTATCGGTAATGACCGTCGTTGATATCAGGCCACCATTGTGATTTACAGCACTTTTCATGATTGCGTTCTTCATTGTATCAGCCCAGAAAACGTAACTATTCTTCACATCAATATCAAGTCCTGTCACTGATTCTACCTCTTCAATTTTCTTAATTTCTTTTTCTTGTGTCAAGTCACATAAACCAATGTAACGTTTTCTGTTTCCAAAAACTAACCAAGGCTTATCCGTCACTGATAAAAAAAATAGAAGTAAGGCAAAGAACGAAAAATGAAACAACAAAAAACATTAAATTAACAAAACTAATTTCCTTACAACAATATTGTTCATCTGTGTTATCCACGCAGTCCTGTTTGCCATCGCATTTTTGGGCTGCATTAAGACATTTGTTTCTATCACAGAGAAATTGTTTCCTTGAGCAAGAAGCAGCAACTGAAAGCAATAAAAAGAACGAGAGTTTGAGTGTAATAGATAAAGCATGAGCAGCGAATATTTAATCAATATCTGTAAATCGCATATACAGATTCGTCCTGATTTAGTTAAACTTTTTCCTCAATTTACTTAGCTAAAATCACTCCAACTTGAAAAATAGTTTGAAAACATGGCTATTTAGATGCGTCCATTTGATAAGTACGATAAAGCATTCGCAGCCGATCTGTATCTGATTTACTAAGGCTCGCTTGCAACTCGCCTTGTAAATCAGATACAGATCGATTTCTTTTGAATTTTCTTCATGAATTTTTAATGATTTGATATTAAAGTATTATTATTACTTGTGTCTTGTATGTGTAGCGAATTTACCATCTCCGGGGTATTGCCCTGGGGGACAGGGGGTGGTTACATAAAGAATTGATCAATGTATTACGGCCTATTGAACTTGGTTTACTTTGACTCATGTGGTTATAAACTTTTCGTTTATCATCCTTGCATGGTGGTAGACTCACCATTAGCATTTTGATGGAAAGTCTTTAAAGCATATCCAGCAATGAAATTGCTTAAATGTATGACATATATTAACAAATATAAAACTTTACTCACATCTTGGCTGACATCTTTTAAGATCACGGCTGATTTGTAAATTGTCAGGACACTGGCACGTGAAACGATTTTCGTCACTGGATAGAAGACAGAGATGGCTGCAACCACCATTGTTTATTAAACATTCACTAGAAACTAAACAACAATCATATATATTATTATATATCAAGTGGCAAAGTCCGTTTTTATAGCTCTCTGATTGCGCAAGCGTTCCTCGCGTGGTGGGCCAAAACTCGTGATGTTTCCCGATGGCAGCAGGTAAATTACATTTATTTCTTCCCTAGGGAAAAATATGAAAACCAGAAGTAGATGATCAGGTCTAGTTTGTCTTTGTTTTTTCCAGTTTTCCTTCATTCAAAACAATGTCTGAAGGTTTTGCTCAACATATTTGTTGTCATATAACACTTGATATATATAAATAACAAAACACTTATTTACTGGTACCTCGGGAAACAGTGTGTTTGTGGCCCCTCGACCGCTCGTTGTTGTCCTCGGCTTCGCCTCGGGAAACAACGGCAGTCTCGGCACCAGTAAATAAGTATTTATTATAAAACGAAGAGGTCTTACAATACTACAATACTACAGTATCAGTTTGTAATTTCAACTGCGCATCATAATGACTCGTTTTGCGTTGGTATAGAACTTATTTCAATTCATAACATCAAGCTGAAGAATTCAGTATAACGAATTTGGAAGTATTAATAAAAATGCAAATGAATCCTACGACCTTAGTCTGATGTTGTCCTCTACGCACGGTCTGATTGGCTGGGCTCCGTGCATTTATAAGAGAACAGAGATCATGAATGACGTAAAATGGCGTAGGCTGGCATCGAATGGCGTCAGCTGGCCGCCAAATTTCAAAAGTGTCCAACTTTTAGCTTGTTTTTTCCTTATTTTTTAAAACAAATAAAACATACCGCTACTGTGCATATGTACTCTTATAAGGGTACGTTTGACGTCATTTGAACGCGAAAGAGGTGTAACGCCTCGTGCTTCTACTCAACTTGTTTCGTGTTCAAATGACGTCAAACGAACCTTTATAAGAGTACATATGCACGAAGCTTTATGTTTTATTTGTTAAAAATAAGTTTTATTCTGATATTGATACGCAGTCGAGATTATGAACTGGCTTATTATAAATTTCGTCAATTCAGTCCTCCACAGGTTGTTTTTTTTACCTGCCGATGATATCATGACTATCTCAATTATCTAACCTAATATTTATATTTATGACTTCAAAATTTGATTGAAGTGGTTCTCTGATGAAAATACTGTTGGCAATGTTTTTGCATAATCCTAAAGATGTTATGGTAGTTAGTAATCGTGCAAAGTTTCATTTCAAAATTCGTTGAGGAAAAGGTGGTATTTTACGTGTAAAGTTTGCATTTTGGAGCGCCGCCATTAAAGTGGCTGAGCTTGAGAAGAATGAGTCAAGCAAGCTTATGACGACTCAATAACAACAATGACCCTTTTGTTGACAACAGCAATGAGCTTTTTCTATGACATCATAAGTTCTCCTCAACTCATTCTTCTCAAACACCAACGGCCAATTTAATGGCGGCGCTCCAAAATACAAACTTCGCGAGTAAAATACAACTTTGTTTTTGGGAATTTCGAAATGAAACTTTGCACAATTACCAAGTACCATAATATCTTTAGGATTATCCAGAAACATTACCGACAATATTTTCATCGGAGAACCACTTTAATAGTTGCCTATAACTTCCAATCCAAGCCTTCCCCACATTATTTTTCCCTGTGAGTAAGAACAGGAGTAAAAAAGTTGAGAAAAGGCGGAAAGATTGATAAAAAAAATATGCTTATTACCTGCTTCGTGTTTCTTTGCATCGATGAAAGCTATAGATAAAGGATATGATGAAAAACTAGACGTCTTTTCTGTGTACTTGTACATAGAATATTTTCCAACTTTTTCCAAAGTTTTAGTCTCCCAGTTTGACCAATAGATGTGTGTTGAACTGACTGCTATAGAAAACGGGTAACCAACATTTTGCAAAAATATTTTTCTGTTTGTTCCATCGAGATTACAGCTTTCTATTTTTTTCAATTTGGCGTCGGCCCACCACAAAGTGTTGGATGAATAATCGATGGTTAGTGCATTAGGCCAGATAATTTCTTTGTCAACGAGTGTTCTTTGAGTTTGCAGATTGCCATCCATGCTACATCGAGATAATCGAGGACGATCTCCCCATTCAGTCCAAAACATGTAACTAAAAATTGTCGAGAATATTATTATTATTATTATTATTATTATTATTATCATGATCATTATTACTATTATTATTACTATTATTATTACTATTATTACTATTATTATTATTATTATTATTATTATTATTATTATATTATTATTATTATTATTATTATTATTATTATTATTATTATTATTATTATTATTATTATTATTATTATTAATAATGCAAAACCAGTCGACTATATTAAGAAATATCGTATAAAACATATTCCGAAAATAAACATCTTGAAAAACAAAACAAAAACCAAAGACACAAAGATGAAATGGTGATATTTCGACTCTATTTCAAAGGCATCATCAGACCATCACTTGGTCTGTGACGTAGATAAAAAATAGCCAATCAAATGTTCCGAGGCAAAACAAATTGATAATTAATGAGAGGCAATAAAAACGTGAGTTCCTACCCTGACGGATGTACTGCAATAGCACGTGGTTTGTCTAAATTCATTCCAATAAAAGTTTTTCTATGTCCTCCCTGTAAGCCAGAAACACCAATGGAAGATGATAAACTATCTGTCCAGTACAATTTTTGTCCAACCCAATCAACAGCTATTCCTTCCACAACACCAAGACCGGATGTGATAACGGCCTGGGAATATAGACCGTTAAGATTTCCTCGTCTTATTTGTTTTCTTCTCACATCGCTCCAATAAATCATTTGCGTTTGAATATCAACATCAAGAGCTACTACACCGGTTAGTCTCGTATATAAATCCTCAACAGTTTGCAAGTCTTCGGAAATCTTTTTTATTGTTGATTTTGCTGCCAAAATGATGGATGGGTCACCCACTAAAATAAATAAAACAAGAAAGAAAAGGCTGTAATTGATTGATAATTAAAAAAATTCACAAATGTAATTGAATATATACATATATATATATATGATCCCGTTTAGGGTGAAACCTCTGGTAGCGAAGACTTTAAGGTAAACTATACTTCATGCTTTGTATTTTGCTCTATCTATATATGGTATTGAGCACTCTCTAACATTTCGTGAACCAAGACTCATATATATATATATATGAGTAAAATTTGTTCTCAAGCTTTATACTCAGAAAAATGTCTGAGTATCCCTGACGGGATTCGAACCCGCGACCTTCTGATTTCTAGACAGACGCTCTACCGACTGAGCTACTGGGACTCAGACGGTAGTGAGAAGGATAAATCGCGATCTGGTTCGTTTTCATGACATGCGAACTTCATACTCGAAGTCACAAACACGTCGGTTGTCTTGTTGTAATGTTAGTTGAAATTGTAGCTTGGTGTAATGTGAGTAAAATTTGTTCTCAAGCTTTATACTCAAAAAAAATTTTACTCACATTACACCAAGCTACAATTTCAAACTAACATATATATATATATATATATATATATATATATATATATATATATATATATATATAAAAGAAGATATGATATACTGAGAATTAATTTAAAATTATTAGTATTATATCAAAAAACTGCCTCATCTAATAATTCTTTAATATTCTTACCGCATTCCACTTCATCACTTCCGTCTCTGCAGTCCCTCTCCTGGTCACAAACCCATGACTCATGAATACATTCTTTAGATGAAGAACATTTAAATTGATTTTCATCACAACCACGTCTGACAAAAACAGTTGGTCTTGGTGACCGTGTTGAGCCCTCGCCTGAGAACAAAACGAGAAATAATCAACAAACAGCTTAAAGGGTCAGAGCAACAAAAACAAACCAAAGCTTCAAATATGTGGATAATTTTTCTTACAAACAACTTTATCAATTTGTAAATTTTTGCTTCGTGCTTTTGTAACCAAACCCCGGAAAATGTTTCCTATTAACCCTTTCAACCCTAGCGGCCTCCCAGAGACAAGGAAAATCGTCTGGCGTTAGACAAAGTAAAATACGAAAAGAAAACTCGGGGTATAGAGGGTCAGTTGAATATTATCACGTCTAGCTTATTAAATATATAAAGGTCTTTAATTAGAATACATCAAACGTGTATCTTTACAATCAAATTACTCCTAAGGATTTCAATGTGGCCGTGTCCAGGCATATCAAAGGCGCTTTAAAAAACAGCCGCCATACGACACAGTTCAGACCACGGATCCCAGCTAAGCCCTAGGTGTTGATTTTACGGAGGGAGGAAAACCGGAGAACCCGGCAAAAAACCCTCGGAGCACAGAAGAGACCAACTAAACTCTACTCACATGAGTCCCAAGCTCGAGAACGGGGTTGTTCCCAGACGGTCACCCATCCAAGTACTAACCCCGTCTAACCGGGCTTAACTATTGGTGAGAGGCAGCGCCCTAACAGCACACGCCATCGTAAACCAAACACAAACAGAAACGAACACAATTAGTAAACAAAAATAGGACCCCCAAAACAAGTCTTGCATGTAAAGAACTTTGACTTTATAGTAAAATATTAATGTCTTTTACCTTCACAGTTTAGTTCATCTGAATTATCACCACAGTCATCATCGCCATCACATCTCCAAGTTGAATACGTGCATGAACCAGAGCTACAGAGAAACTGATTTTCACCACAAACGTCTGACAAAAACAAACAAAATGTTATAATGAAGCAAGTTACACGAGATTGACTATACTAGTATGTACGACTGCTGTGAGTGTTTTGAACAATGTCAAAAACGATTCGTTATTGGTTGTTTTTGCTTTATCATTTGGATCAATTCCTATTTAGTATGACAATTTTATATAAAATCATATGTTCATTTAGTTACTTGAAGTCAGCAAGTTTTATCAAGTATAAAACGACTTGCACATGTGATCAAATACAAGCAGGTAATTGGACGATATACTTAATGGTAGTATAATGAGTTTTTGAAGAAATGTTTCAAACACGATCAGTATGGCGTTTTAAAAATTCGAGCATGCGGCTTTAAAATACGTTTCGTTATTTTATTGTTTTTGCTTTGAATCATTCAATTGCAGATAAGGATGGCAATTTTATATAAAATTGAATTCTATGTGCATTAGTTTTGTTTCTGACGTCAATAAGTTTTATCAGATATAAAACTACGGACATGGTATGCTGGTTTCCTTAGTGTTTTCCTCATGAATTATTAATGATTTTTGAGGTGAAAGGCACGTGTACTAACCACTGTGCCACCAACACCCCGTACAACTGATTAATTAAATCACGCAAGCACACAATAAATGACGTTAGCAAACAGCTTGTTGTTATATTGCTCTGATAAAGGCCTGAGTCAACAGGCCGAAAGCTTAGCAAATAAATTTTAACGTGGTGTTTCCACAAAACGTATCTTGAATATCCAACCTTGCTGTATTTCAAACTAGAATATAATTAATATATATTGAACATAAAAAAGATAGTTCACAATACTCACCCACTGTTTCCGAAAGACCTCGTACAGGTCTAGTAACTGGTCTTTGTGTCGAAGTCGAAGTTGTTGTTGGTACTGTTATAGTGACACAAAAAAATAATGCTTAAATATACTAATTTACTCTTAAACAAAATTGTCTTATATTGGAAAAAACAGTTCTGATTTGTGGGATCTACTTCTTATTTTGTTATATTAATGTACAATTCATTAACGGATTTTTCTAGTTCTTTGCGTTAAAACTAGAAAACTACATTCTACGCCTATAATTTACATAAATTGTTTTATCATCATCCTCATCCTCATATTCACCCGCATTCTCATCCTCGTCCTCATCCTCACCCTCACCTCACCTTCATCCTCACCTCACCCTCACCCTCACCCTCACCCTCACCCTCATCCTCATCCTCATCTTCATCCTCATCCTCACCCTCACCCTCACCTCACCCTCAGCCTCAGCTCTCCTCTCTCATCCTCATCCTCATCCTCATCCTCATCCTCATCCTCTTCTCAATCCTCATCCTCATCTTCATCCTCATCCTCATCCTCATCCTCATCCTCATCCTCATCCTCATCCTCATCATCCTCATCCTCATCCTCATCCTCATCTTCACCCGCATTCTCATCCTCATCCTCATCCTCATCCTCATCCTCATCCTCATCCTCATCCTCATCCTCATCCTCATCCTCATCTTCACCCGCATCCTCATCCTCATCCCATCCTCATCCTCATCTTCATCTTCATCCTCATCCTCACCCTCATCCTCATCCTCATCCTCATCTCCATCCTCATCTTCATCTTCATCTTCATCCTCATCCTCATCCTCATCCTCATCCTCATCCTCATCTTCATCTTCATCCTCATCTTCATCTTCATCTACATCTTCACCTTCATCCTCATCCTCACCTTCATCCTCACCTTCATCCTCATCCTCATCCTCATCCTCATCCTCATCCTCATCCTCATCCTCATCCTCACCCTCATCCTCATCCTCATCCTCATCCTCACCCTCATCCTCATCTTCATCCTCATCTTCATCTTCATCCTCACCTTCATCCTCATCCTCATCCTCATCCTCATCCTCATCCTCATCCTCATCTTCATCCTCATCTTCATCCTCATCTTCATCCTCATCTTCATCCTCATCCTCATCCTCATCTTCATCCTCATCCTCATTCTCATCCTCATCCTCATCCTCATCCTCATCTTCATCTTCATCTTCATTTTCATCCTCATCCTCATCCTCATCCTCATCCTCATCCTCATCCTCATGCTCATCCTCATCCTCATCTTCATCCTCACCCTCATCTTCCCCTTCATCTTCATCCTCATCCTCATCCTCATCCTCATCTTCACCCTCATCCTCATCCTCATCCTCATCCTCATCCTCATCCTCATCCTCATGCTCATGCTCATCCTCATCCTCATCTTCATCCTCACCCTCATCTTCCCCTTCATCTTCATCCTCATCCTCATCCTCATCCTCATCTTCACCCTCATCCTCATCCTCATCCTCATCTTCATCCTCATCCTCATCTTCACCCTCATCCTCATCCTCACCCTCACCCTCACCCTCATCCTCACCCTCATCCTCATCCTCATCCTCATCCTCATCTTCATCCTCATCCTCATCCTCATCTTCATCTTCATCTTCATCCTCATCCTCATCTTCATCCTCATCCTCATCCTCATCCTCATCCTCATCCTCATCTTCATCCTCAGCCTCATCCTCATCTTCATCCTCATCCTCATCTTCATCTTCATCCTCATCCTCATCCTCATCTTCATCTTCATCTTCATCCTCATCCTCATCCTCATCCTCATCTTCATCTTCATCTTCATCCTCATCCTCATCCTCATCCTCATCTTCATCTTCATCTTCATCCTCACCTTCATCTCCATCCTCATCCTCATCTTCATCTTCATTCTCATTCTCATTCTCATCCTCATCATCATATTCATTCTCACCCTCATTCTCACCCTCATTCTCACCCTCTTCCTCACTCTATTGCCATTCTCATGCATGCCCATCCCCACCCCCAATTTCATTCATAAAACTGTAATAAGGTATATATCAAGCAATACCTGTGGTACTAGTATAATCTCTTATCGTTGTTGGGGAAAGAGTTGCTGACGCATTCGTATCTTGGTCATTACCTAAGACAAAAATTAAACACATACAAATTACGACTTGAACTTATTCATTAAAAATAGCATTTTTTAGTGTTGTATTCTTCAACGTTTGGGTCACAGACAAATTTTTCGGTCCTAATCTCCTAGGGGGGGAGTATATCACACCAATATCTGGGTGCGGTCCACCCGATTTTATGCTCGCTTTTATGTGTCGTCTGTTTTTAGGCCAATATTTTCCCACTGACTGATCCCTAATTAAATCGTCCTGTTATACGAAGAAGCGTGCACTTCACACCACATCAGAAACTGTTCATCGCTTAACAACTAGTGTAATCATTTACTACAATAACATAGTGGCTGGGAGAAAAACAGGACTATCGCCCCAATTGACATTTCCCCCCAAACAAGTTGAGAAGCGGTAATATATATATATGAAAAAAAGAAAAAATTAAAAAGAAAACTTAAAAAAAAAAAAGAAAAAAAAAGTTGACTATGGCGGCTGGTAAGTTGAGAGCCTATCCTTATAGTAACACTTTAACTTACACTTAAACTGACTAATACTACTGCAGCATTTGATAGTAGTAGACAAGCTATTCCAAAGGCTGATGGTTCTCGGAAAGAAAGAACATCTAAAATAATTTCGTTTGTGGGTGGTCAAAGGACGGTAATTATTAGGATCAAAGTTCCTAGTATTGTGAGAAGGACAAGCAGGTGTAAAGTATTTATCAAAGTTAACATTAATAAGATCATTCTTATATTTAAAAAGTAGTGAAACGTCTGACAGTTCGCGTCTAAATTCAAGCGGTAGCAAATCAAGTGAGACGAGTCTTTCCTTGTAGCTTAACTCCTCGGAGGGATAGTTGAGAATAAACTTTGTGGCTCGACGTTGGATGTTTTCAATTAATCGGCGGTGTTTCAAGGTAAAGGGAGACCAGACGTTGGAGCAGTATTCTAGGCGAGGCCGAACAAGGGAGCAGTAGAGCAGTTTTCTGGTTTTGACATCAGATAGGTCTCTGCCGCAGACTCTTTTGATTAGGCCAAGGGTCTTGTTTGCCTTTGCGCATGTCTCTTCGATATATCTGGACCAGGATAAGTCCCGGGCAACAGTTACTCCAGGTCCTTGATATAAGGTACGCATTCCAAAGAATTTTCCTCGAGCTGGTAGTCATAGGTGTTACTGACAGGAGATGTTTTGCGAGACATGTGCATGACTTTACATTTGGAGGCGTTGAATGACATGTCCCAGTCAACACTCCACTTATGTAGAGAGTTGAGATCAGCCTGAAGCCCGTGGGATGCACTTTCTAGATCCATAGCTCTATAGAGCTTCGAATCGTCAGCAAACAGAGCCAAGTTCGATCCATTTTGGATGTATTCAGGCATACCGTTTGCGTACACAAGGAATAGAAACGGACCAAGTATAGATCCTTGTGGGACGCCTGGAGTCACTGGGAGCCAGTTTGAAAAAGTACCATTAAGGACCACACGCTGTTGTCTGTTAGATAGGTAGCTTTGAAACCACTTGAGAAGTGATCCAGAGATGCCGTAGCGCTTGAGTTTTGTAAGGAGCAGATGGTGGGGAACTCTGTCGAATGCCTTTGATAGGTCCAAGTGAATGGCGTCAACCTCTTTCCCGCTAGCGAGATAATCTAATACGTTATGGTAGACTTCAAGAAGTTGTGTCACAGTAGATCTTCCTTTTAAAAAGCCATGCTGTAGGTGGTAGAACGTGGGAGAAAGATGTGAATAACAATGATTGAAGACGCACCGTTCTAGAACTTTGGATACAATGCATAGCAGCGAGATAGGTCGGTAGTTCGCGGCGACGGAGGGGTCGTCCTTTTTTTACCTCTTTCACTGCCAGATTTTTCTCTGACGAGAAAATATCGCCAGGCGTCTGCCAGAGTAAAAAAATAAAACTCGACTTTGACAATGAAAGGTTTAACATAATTATTTGTAACGTATATTTTTGTAATTTCAGTTTTTGTCTGACAACGGTTAATCTCTTGTTTTCATTTCATATTTGCCGAAGAAATCAATTGGAAAAAGTTTTTGAAAAAAAACTTTACTCGTTATAAAATGCTTACCACATCCTTGTTCGTCAGATTTATCTTCGCAATCAAAAAATCCGTCACATGTCCACAGTTTTGGCAAACACATTCTTTCTTCATAGCATTCGAGCTCATCTGACGTACAAAGAGCTTGTGGTGAAGTTATCGCAAGAGTTGTGGCAGGAGTTGTAGCAGGAGTTGTGGTGGGAGTTGTTGAGAAACTTGTTGTTGGCTGCGACGTTGCTGCAGTTCCACCTACGAAAACATTAAGAACACTCAGAGACTGCATATATAGAGGGTGGTAAAGGGTATTTTCGTGAGCCGTGAATTGCCAATATATTTTATTGTGAAATGTGAAATGCCGGAATTTTGTGTCGTGAAACGTGATTTGTATTCCAGCCGTGAGCCGTGATTGTCGATAAAAATTGTCCGTGAAATGAGAATAAAGTACTGAAGTTGTCGTGAACTGTGATTAAGCATTACATATTTTATAATTTTTAAGATTATAAGTTTAATTTGTTCTGATCTGCGAGAGCCATCGTTCTCCTAGACTTGCCAAGGTCTCTCGCTTATATTACTCGCTCGTCCACGATCTAGGGTCCCTATGCCTACCGTTCCCCAGAGCCCTTGATCATTTTGGTCAGTATTGTCAGCACTGGTGTTTATGGTCCATAATTTATTTAGTTAGTTTTTAGAGAGCATGAGTGTTTGTGCCTGTCTCGTTTGGCTAACTAATATTTTAGTATATATAATGCTGTATAATTTTCTCAATAAAGTTTAGAAAACATCCAATTTGGACAAAATCTTTTGTAAAAATGATAAAATGTGCCATTAAAAATATGTTTTAAAAGTTTCAAAATTTTGCCCAAATGTGCTGTCAGATCGCGGGAAATACCATTTTAGAGACCCCAATTTCAAACATTTTCCGGGGCGGAACCCCTTACAACTGTGGACCACAACTTTGACTGACCTTTTCAGAATCCTAAATCCGCCCCTGATTCTGAAGAATATCAGCTTCAATTTACTCATCTTTAATCTACTTCACCTTCTGTGAATAATTGTCAGAGTTGATTAAACGTTCTCGTAATTATTTGTGAAACGTGAAATAGCAGTTTTCTTATCCGTGAAATGAATCCGTGAACGTTTTTTTATTTCCCGTGAAACGTGATCCGTACCCCCCCCCCCCCCCCCACCCCCCTTTACCACCCTCTATATACCACCGCCAGCCAGCAGGTTATTTGAGATGTTTAAAGTTCACATGAAACGAAAATTAAGTTTGTCTTATTTGAAAGAACACTTAAAATTATATAGTAACATCTTTTGCAGTTTTTCGTTTCCTTGCTTCGTTCTTGAGATATTTCAGTTTGTTTGATATGCAAATTAAACATTTTGACGTCACACGTGCATAATATGTTATCGAAAAAAGTTATATATCTTGCTATTATCAAATGTAATAATCACTTGAAGATCTACATGTTTAGTGTTGTGGCGAAACACATCCACATGCTTTCTTCTACTTAATTTAGTTTGATAATGGCAAAGATATTTAAGCTTTCCTAATAACTCATTATGCACGTGTGACGTCAAAATGTTTAATTTGAACTCAAGCAAGGAAACGAAAAATTACAAATAAGATAAGTGTTCCTTCAAATAAGACAGACTTAATTTTCGCGTCATAGGCACTTTAAAAAGAAAACCAGCCATCTAGCTCATGGAACCTACACATCACTGAATGAATAAAATGCTTGATTGCACTCGTACCAAAATGTTTGCATAAAATGAGGATAATGAAGTGCGATCAAGCATTTCTTCTACAAAGAGAATCTTGTGGTCAGATTTTTATTAATTTCTCATCCAAATTCAACCAAAATAAATAGGGTTGGTCTATGTCTGATCAAGCTTTCCACGGGAAAAGGCCCTGGCGCTTGTGCAAAACTGTTAAATTGCTTTCTATTTTTACACACCACTAAGGAGCCGTTCATATGAGGGGGGGTTAGTTAGCTTGGTTGCCCAGGCTGATTTTATGTCACCAAAATATTTCTGTGACTTAAAAAAAGATTTAGATATTAATTAAATCTTTTTTTACGTCATAGAAAGATTTTCGTCACATAAAATCATCCCTGTGGCTAGCCCGCGTAGCAGGCGTTACTGGATGAGGGGACTGGGGAGAAGGCTTCCTCAGTCCCCTCATCCAGTAACGCCTACGCAGGCTACCCTGTGGCTAGCCCGCCTCATATGAAGAGCCCCTACCTAAGATGTAACTGAAGAGCCCCTACTTCAAGATGTAACTGAAGGTTAATTACAATACAATACAATACAATACAATACAATACAATACAATACAATACAATACAATACAATACAATACAATACAATACAATACAATACAATACAATACAATACAATACAATACAATACAATACAATACAATACAATACACGAATCAACAGCATCAAGAAAGGAAGTTATGGGGTTAACGGTAAACCCTATTTAAAAACTCCCCAAAACATAATAATACAAATACAGATACAACAATGTGACCACAAAAAAATATTTACTATTGAAATGTTATAAAATTTGAAAAATTAGGACTAGATCTTTAAATAAGCCTTAAACTCTCTTTTAAATTCTGAAAAGGCAGTGGCCTCTACAACATTCTTGGGTAAACATTATTTACTTAGTATTAAGTGAAAACAGAGACTTAAAATGGACCAATATGTATATTAAACTAATAATAATAAACCTTTCTAAATATAAGAACCCCCACCCCCCTCCCCCCACCCCCACACACACTGGGACCAATTTCCTAGGAGATTTCCCCAATAATAGTAGGGGCCAATTTCCTAGGAAAAAGGCGAATTTCCCGCGAGACCAGCACAATTTAAAACACGCCAACATTTAGTATCATATAATTTTATACAATATGTATAAGTTATGGTAAACTTACCACACCGTGTTTCATCCGAATTGTCTCCACAATCATCATATGTATCACAAACCCAAGCAGAATCAAGACATTTGCCATTGTCACACGTGAACTGACATTTAGGCTTATCAGGACCTGTAAAAATGTAGTACAGATTTTAATATTTTAATTGCTAAAAATTAATTCTGACTGCCGTATACAGAATTGGTCATCACTTTGGTCAACACCGACGAGGTTGATGTAATTGTGGCGGGATAAACTGCACAAACCATTGTAGCGTGTAATATACTGTGCAATGAGCAAGATCGTTGCAAGACAAGTTGTTGTAATTGTTGCACAAATTAAAGTAGAACTCGATTCTGATTTATGCAACCGATTGCCGCAATGTGTCTCGCAACGATACGTCAAAGCGTTTAGTTGCAGACAAGTTGCATGGAAAATTGCACTGTGTGGAACAGTATGTATCAGCTTATTAAAGTCAAGATATATGACCTGCTTTAGTTTCAGAATATAGTTTTGATAGACTGATACAAACAATTTAAAAACAAAACAAAAAAACTCTCAAAAATAAAAAGAATTTCTGCATTACTTACATATCTCATTTCGTTCATCTGAGTGATCTCCACAGTCATCTTGTCCATCACATTTCCACGATGGCAGAATGCATTTACCATTATTGCATGTAAACAATGATGACGTACAGGTTCTCCGGCCTATACAAAATTTCATTTAATACGCATCAATATATTAGGTAAAAATATAAGAGCACAGTTTAACATATTTATAATATACTCAGACGCATGCATTTTACATGAAATTGCAAGAGTACAGTTTCGTATAGCGCTTAGTTGACATATATAGCATAGCTAGCATGTGCATAGCATAGCATAGCATAGTATAGTATATTGTAGTATAGTGTGGTGCGGTGTAGTGTAGCATATAGTATTGGCTACCTTGCATGCTCCATAACTCGATGGAGCACGGCAATTTCAGACGTAATGAGAAACTCATTTTTAATCAGCGAAATAAATATTGTTTTCCGTTGTTTTGTGTCTGATTCTCTGTTATAAAAGAAATGGTTCATGGTTTGGCGTGCTCCATTGAGTTATGGATGCACTTGGAAAGTTGGGAGAGCACTCAAAAATCTAGAGTTCATTGTTCTCGGCTTTTTTCATGCTCTCCCATGCAACTTCCGGCGTGCATCTATACTCGATGGAGCACGCCAAATTATGAACCATTTCTTAAATAAGAATGTTAATATTTATCGTAAAACGTTTCACGTTAAATGTAATTTACTCTGTTGACTACTGCATATTGTCCTTTAAATACCTTGCGAACTGAGCCTTCCTTCCCGTTGTTTCCTTGCTGAGAGAAACAAAAAACGCATTCACGTTTGCCGCTTATTGAGTATGCGCTGTCAGACTGTATCTTGGCTACAATTTCGTCCCCAAAAATGGACGAAGCCAAACACGAATACAGAGCGCTTTCGTTTCTTCCTAACTTATCTTGAAATATAAGTCAATGCTGTTGCAAGACAAGTTGCAAGGACAAGTACATTTAAAACTTATGTTAACTGATTAGTATAGTAGTGCTCCTACCACAGCCTCGTTCATCTGTTCCATCCGGGCAATCCTTAGCTCCATCACATTTCCAGGAATTAGGTACACAATAACTACCGTCGCGACATCTAAATTGATCATTGGGACATGCCGTAGCTGACGTAAGAAAAAAATAAGCAAGCATTATATAACAAGAACATTTATACTATAGTTTCATGCACAAATTGAATTTGTGAAACATAACAAAGAATATAACAATAATTATTAGCCGACAAAGTCGGTTTTCTTTGATCTACCGCAGGATATATATCACTAATATCCCGAAAATCGGTGCTATAACCGCTATATAGCACTCTCACCAATTATTTACGTCAAATTAATAGAAAAAAATACCTCCTTGTCGGCTAATAAGTATATTCCCTCGGTTTATAAAATAACGAATTGACGTCGGTCGGTTGAGCTGCTTTTTTATTGCATTTAACGTACAATCCTGGCCAAATTAATCCTTAAGTACAAATAGTCAAAAACAGCAAAATAACCCAAACATTTTGGTCAGGATTGTAGGTTTCAATGTTATTATATCAATAAGATCTAAAAGAATATCTAAAACTGACAAAAGCCTTTAAAATCTGTGTACTGCGGTTCTAGCCTTATATTATGAAAAAGTTAAGATGGAGTTTTTCGTAAAAATGTTTTGAAATACGGAAATTTTCTTCTTATTATTAAACCCTTTACCCGGCACTGTTGCTATTTGGCAACTTGGATATTTTACTCTGTCTAACGCCAGACAAATTTTCTTCGACAAGTGGAGGCCTCCTAGTAACCTGGCCCGGTAAAGCTTAAAAGCGCCAACTATATTCGTGTATTAGATGGTCCAATTTCGCGACCGTATTTCGGTTTTTACCATATCTTTCAAAAACTCATTAATAATTCATGAGGAAAACACAAAGGAAATCAGTACCATGTCCATGGTTTTATACCTGATAAAACTTCTTGACGTCAGAAAGAATACTAATGAACATACAATTTTATATAAAGAATACTAATGAACATACAATTTTATATAAAGAATACTAATGAACATAACATCCAATAACGAATCGTTTTTGAAGCCATTCAAAACACTCGCATCACGTGTTTTATCAGATCTAAAACACTCGGGCTGTGCCCTCGTGGTTTTAAATCTGATAAAACACTCCTGCTCGTGTTTTAAATATTACATATTTACCTTGTGTAGCACATCCGCTGAGAAGCAGTAGCGCTGTCTCAAGAACAGCAGTGAAAAGTAAGATTTTCATACTAACCAAACAAACTATAATTTTAAAATAGAATAAGCACGTATTAGTTATAAATATGTGGTTGCGAACTTCGAAACGAAGTTGCGAACTTGTGAGATTGCGAAGTTTGAAATTTGCGGCTACAGTTCAAATTGTTAGAAAGATTTGATCCGAGGTCAGATAGCAATTTCAGCTGAAGTCTACTATAGTAAATTGATTTGCCGTGAGCTCATCAATGATCAAGTTTATCTTGGGATGTCAATATCCATGTCGACAATTCTTCCATATTTACTCTACGTCCAACTCCTTTGTGCTGTTCTTTTCTTTGACTCTGTTTGTTAATACTTGTTGTGCTGTTTTCTCTCTAACAGCCGTCGCCCGTCTGTTACTTTCTACTGTTCTTATCTTACTTGTCAGACTCTTACTGTGTGCTGTTCCTCTCTCTTACTCTGTTACTGTGTGCTGTTCCTCTCTCTTACTGTGTTACTGTGTGCTGTTCCTCTCTCTTACTCTCGGTTACTGTGTGCTGTTCCTCTCTCTTACTCTCTCTTACTCTCGGTTACTGTGTGCTGTTCCTCTCTCTTACTCTCGGTCACTGTGTGCTGTTCCTCTTTTGACAGTCCGTTACTGTGTGCTGTTCCTCTCTTGACAGTCTCTTACTGTGTGCTGTTCTTCTCTTGACAGTTTGTTACTCTGTGCTGTTCTTCTCTTGACAGTCTGTTACTGTGTGCTGTTCCTCTCTTGACAGTCTGTTACTGTGTGCTGTTCTTCTCTTGACAGTCTGTTACTGTGTGCTGCTCTTCTCTTGACAGTCCGTTACTGTGTGCTGTTCTTCTCTTGACAGTCTGTTACTGTGTGCTGTTCTTCTCTTGACAGTCTGTTACTGTGTGCTGTTCTTCTCTTGACAGTTTGTTACTGTGTGCTGTTCTTCTCTTGACAGTCTGTTACTGTGTGCTGCTCTTCTCTTGACAGTTTGTTACTCTATGCTGTTCTTCTCTTGACAGTCTGTTACTGTGTGCTGTTCCTCTCTTGACAGTCTGTTACTGTGTGCTGTTCTTCTCTTGACAGTCTGTTACTGTGTGCTGTTCTTCTCTTGACAGTCTGTTACTGTGTGCTGTTCTTCTCTTGACAGTCTGTTACTGTGTGCTGTTCTTCTCTTGACAGTCTGTTACTGTGTGCTGTTCTTCTCTTGACAGTCTGTTACTGTGTGCTGTTCTTCTCTTGACAGTCTGTTACTGTGTGCTGTTCTTCTCTTGACAGTTTGTTACTGTGTGCTGTTCCTCTCTTGACAGTCTGTTACTGTGTGCTGCTCTTCTCTTGACAGTCTGTTACTGTGTGCTGCTCTTCTCTTGACAGTCTGTTAGTGTGTGCTGTTCTCTTCTCTGACAGTCTGTTACTGTGTGCTGTTCTTCTCTTCACAGTCTGTTACTTTGTGCTGTTCTTCTCTTGACAGTCTGTTACTGTGTGCTGTTCTCCTCTTGACAGTCTGTTACTTTGTGCTGCTCTTCTCTTGACAGTTTGTTACTGTGTGCTGTTCTTCTCTTGACAGTCTGTTACTGTGTGCTGTTCTCTCTTGACAGTCTGTTACTGTGTGCTGTTCTTCTCTTGACAGTCCGTTACTGTGTGCTGTTCTTCTCTTGACAGTCTGTTACTGTGTGCTGTTCTTCTCTCTTACTCTCGGTAACTGTGCGCTGCTCTTCTCTTGACAGCCTGTTACTGTGTGCTGTTCTTCTCTTGACAGTCTGTTACTGTGTGCTGCTCTTCTCTTGACAGTTTGTTACTGTGTGCTGTTCTTCTCTTGACAGTCTGTTACTGTGTGCTGCTCTTCTCTTGACAGTCTGTTACTGTGTGCTGTTCTTCTCTTGACAGTCTGTTACTGTGTGCTGTTCTTCTCTTGACAGTTTGTTACTGTGTGCTGTTCCTCTCTTGATAGTCTGTTACTGTGTGCTGCTCTTCTCTTGACAGTTTGTTACTGTGTGCTGTTCTTCTCTTGACAGTCTGTTACTGTGTGCTGCTCTTCTCTTGACAGTTTGTTACTGTGTGCTGTTCTTCTCTTGATAGTTTGTTACTGTGTGCTGTTCTTCTCTTGACAGTCTGTTACTGTGTGCTGCTCTTCTCTTGACAGTCTGTTAGTGTGTGCTGTTCTCTTCTCTGACAGTCTGTTACTGTGTGCTGTTCTTCCCTTGACAGTCTGTTACTGTGTGCTGTTCTTCTCTTCACAGTCTGTTACTGTGTGCTGTTCTTCTCTTCATAGTCTGTTACTTTGTGCTGTTCTTCTCTTGACAGTCTGTTACTGTGTGCTGTTCTTCTCTTCACAGTCTGTTACTTTGTGCTGTTCTTCTCTTGACAGTCTGTTACTGTGTGCTGTTCTTCTCTTGACAGTCTGTTACTGTATGCTGTTCTTCTCTTGACAGTTTGTTACTGTGTGCTGTTCCTCTCTTGATAGTCTGTTACTGTGTGCTGCTCTTCTCTTGACAGTCTGTTACTGTGTGCTGTTCTTCTCTTGACAGTCTGTTACTGTGTGCTGCTCTTCTCTTGACAGTTTATTACTGTGTGCTGTTCTTCTCTTGATAGTTTGTTACTGTGTGCTGTTCTTCTCTTGATAGTCTGTTACTGTGTGCTGCTCTTCTCTTGACAGTCTGTTAGTGTGTGCTGTTCTCTTCTCTGACAGTCTGTTACTGTGTGCTGTTCTCCTCTTGACAGTCTGTTACTTTGTGCTGCTCTTCTCTTGACAGTTTGTTACTGTGTGCTGTTCTTCTCTTGACAGTCTGTTACTGTGTGCTGTTCTCTCTTGACAGTCTGTTACTGTGTGCTGTTCTTCTCTTGACAGTCCGTTACTGTGTGCTGTTCTTCTCTTGACAGTCTGTTACTGTGTGCTGTTCTTCTCTCTTACTCTCGGTAACTGTGCGCTGCTCTTCTCTTGACAGCCTGTTACTGTGTGCTGTTCTTCTCTTGACAGTCTGTTACTGTGTGCTGCTCTTCTCTTGACAGTCCGTTACTGTGTGCTGTTCTTCTCTTGACAGTCTGTTACTGTGTGCTGTTCTCCTCTCTGACAGTCTGTTACTGTGTGCTGTTCTTCTCTTGACAGTCTGTTACTGTGTGCTGTTCTTCTCTTGACAGTCTGTTACTGTGTGCTGCTCTTCTCTTGACAGTCTGTTACTGTGTGCTGTTCTCTTCTCTGACAGTCTGTTACTGTGTGCTGTTCTTCCCTTGACAGTCTGTTACTGTGTGCTGTTCTTCTCTTGACAGTCTGTTGGTGTGTGCTGTTCCTCTCTTGACAGCTTGTTACTTTGTGCTGTTCTCCTCTCTGACAGTCTGTTACTTTGTGCTGTTTTTGTCTTATACTCTGTTAGACTGTTACTGTGCGCTGTTGGTCTCCCTTACTCTGTATCTCGGTATCTACTCTTGTTCTCACACCATCTGTACTGTATGGTCGCCTCTACATAGACTAATTGTTACCGGTTGTTTTTCTTTCCGACTCTGCTATAGATGTGTGTTCCGGGTTGTGTAGCTACTGTAGAAACTTGCTGGATAACATAAACATGCAAGATATTGGGAAGCATACTTAAACTCTAGCTTGAACAGAAGATTTGTCACGTCAAATGATTAAAATTGGGGCTGACGAAATTTAATAAGAGAACGAGATTGATTTACTCTGAATTTGAATTGTTCTTGCTCCAAACGTCCGTGTATCTTTCTCTAAAATTATCGGCGGCTTACTGCTTTTTAAGATGTTCTACATACTTCGCAACACAGTATCCCATTTTATATCCTATGAACAAGTTTTCCATAGACTCTTATAGCAATCAATCCAAGCCAATGATCACGTTAGGTTGATTATGGTGAAGCTATATAGCTTAAACTAACCTAATTAGCAATATGACGCAAAAGCGCTGTGCATGTGGTAGTCAAAAACCAGGTGTCTTTGGTTTAAGCTCCAAAGATTGACTAAATAATGACAATGGAGATACGGGATTCAGTCTAGTACTGGGTTGCGGACTGCGGTGTTAACAGACGATCGGTAAAGGATCATTAACAGCCGATCGACCACGCCCAGTTACCTCGTGCCCACAGAAACCCCATGCAGGTGGGAATGTTTTCGTTAATATATAGGATGGATCACGAGTTTACTGCCATGCACACTAACGATTAGCGCCTATTTACATAAGCCGGGCTATATCCCGGCTAAGTACACGGCAAACTTGTGTCTTAAATCAACGTTAAGAATTGTTTGCATCTATAAATAAAACCAATTCTTCTTTGCAAATTTAGTTTATACGAATTTTAAACCACACACGACCACTCCAATCAAACAAGTCAGCTTGGTCAAGCGAGCTAACTCGGCTCGTGGAATTAGGCCATTAGATCTAAACGAGTGTGTTTTCGCAAAGCTAACCTGGCTCGAGCATAGATCTGAAAATCAATCATTCATTTGAGACAGAGGGTGCTGTCAACGACTTTCTTATATTGCTGCAGATCGGCGTGAAACTATATATCAGTAAGCAAAATGTTGATCAACATGCATTGTTCATGCAGAGAAAATTCACATAATGAGGGAGTGTTATTGCCAAGGTAAACGTATTAAAAATATAGAACAATCTTAGTTCAATTAAAACCATCAGGAACACGGTGTGAAAAAGAAAGTTGATATCGATTCACATTAAGATAAGCTAGTTTAACTTAAATACAAGCTCGCCGTTAAATAATGTGAATGTAAAATCGTATAGTGAAGATTAAACACTTATGGTCTAGTGTGATATACTGTGCCTAGAAGATACTACATGTTTTCTCTTCTGGACCGCCCAGTGCGAAATGAATTTTGTATTCTCTCAGAGGCCAGTGTCAAATTGGTTCCATGCAGTTTTAGAAGGCCATCACACTCATTAGTGAATTAAGTTATAGTCTGCGCAAAGAATTGTCAACATGCTTTCCCTGCGTGCATTCTACCAGCTAATAAAGAGGAATTATACAATTGAGTTGACGTTTTTATAATCTGCAACAGCCAAACATACTTGTGTTTCACATCAATAATTATTTAATTCATTTTTGGTCATAAACCTGACTTGCCTAACTGCTGGTTTAAAACATAAACAACATTTTCTCTTAAAATTCCAACCCTTACACAAAAGTGAACGATTTCGTCGCACTGACTGGCGTGACTGGCACAAGAAGACGCTAATTGGCTTTATAGAATTTAAATAGAGGCATGCTTCAGTTATTAAGTTGTTTTATCTTGTTGGTAGAAAATCTAATAACGGAACTAGGAAATAAGCAAAGTTGAAAAATTTGTTTCTGCTTGACAGGAGATTAATTGACTAAATTGAGTAGAGGGACTGGACCTAGATAGACCAGTAGATCCTATTTAGGATAATGTTTGTGTTTTTTCGTCTACCAAGGTCATTAAATAATTAAGTTCATAAAAAAACATTTTGAAACTCTTCTTGGTGATTGACCAAAGCCATGCTTATATAACTCGAGATAAACATGGTTATTCGTGCTTTGTGATGACGTGCATGTTCACCTGCTTTGAGTTAAGTTAGAGCGTGTTTACATGAAGAAGGCCTGAATTCAGGTTGAACTGACTAGTTTAGCCAGTTTAGATTCAAAACCTTACTATATTTCCAAGTTTTAAAGATTGGCCTCATATAAACGGGTTTTTTTTAAATATACATTTTTTATAAGAAAAGCTATTTTTCGTTTCAACGTTTGAATTGGTTAATGTTTTCCCCATACGTGCTTTCGGCAAACTGGCTTTGAAGTCTAAAATACAGGATTTCAGACGTTGTGTTCAGTTCTTTTTTTATTTATATTTTTGCTGAGTATCCTCTCAAAAAAGAAAATAAGCTTCACAAACAATTCAAGAACCGTATTAATAATATATTACAAGCAATATTTGGCATTTCATTAAACTGGATATATAATAATAGGTAATTTTGGTGAAGGAAAATTTCCAGTGTATAATATATACATTACATTAATAATAATAGTTCAGGCGCGTATAGAGAGAGGGTAGGCAGGGTTTAAATGATATCCCGCATTCTGATAGCACCTTTAGCACAATTCTAAAAGTTTTAGAAAATGTTTTAATGGCATAGTTTATCATTTTTAATATTTTGTAAATTTTAGAGTATACCAGGTAATGAAAACCAGGCAGTCACATTATTATAGTATAGCAGATTTGTATAAATGAGTAAATTGTAGTTGTGGACCATGCTGTTGGGTTACATGCTGTTGGGTCAGTCGTCATTTCAGTGTTCAGCAGCAAAAGAGTGGAACGCTTTACCAAAAACCTTGCGGGACTTGAATACATTGTCTTCTTTTAAAACCAATGTTTTTAAGTATCTTTTAGAAACAGATGCTCACGAACATCGCTGTAGCATATAACATTTCCTTTTTATTAAACATTTTAACCATGTATATTTACTAAATATAGATCAGATATATTACTAAATAATTTAGATATACTTTGAAATTATATTTATTGTATACTGGGCACCGGTTTATACCAGCTAATATTTATTAGCTGATCGGTTTTTTTTATCAGTTTAAATAAAGATGTTATTATTATTATTATTATTATTTACATAAAGCATCAGAAACGAAAATGATGCACAACGTAGTAATGCATACATTTGTAATAGGGACCTTAAGATGCTAGGACGACGACGGCGGTTAAAAAGCAATTCAAATTTTAGTACTAAAAATAAGTCACGGTTAACTGACTACTGTATTCAATACTTGAAGCTTGTTTTATAATTTTCAAAGTGTTAAAACGGTTGCAGTGTCTGTGTTAAGGCAATCTCAGACAACAGTTCTCATCACCCCACGAGTCAACGTCGTCCTGAAGACGTGAAAATACTCTGAGTGGCGTTGTACACAGAGCGAGGACGGTGTTCAGATTACTCTTGGGACTAGAAATTATTCATTATCTTTGTTTTGCAAGAAGAATGCTTTTGTTTGAAGGGCGTCGTCCTCGAAGTTGCCGTGGTAGATCTTAACACGATATCCCAAAGTTATTCTTAGCCTCACCCACCTGAAATATGGACTTATAGATTTAAATGTCAGAGTTGAGGGTTTCAGACAAATAATACACACTTTCCGGCTATCAAAGGAACAGGCAGGAAGGCAATAAAAATAATTTGCAGAACTATAATAATGTAAACAAATTTTATCCGAAACGTAACTTTTTTACGGATTATTGGCCTTCCTTCACAGGTAAACGATGAAACGGTCGTCAAAAACTGAACTTTTTTTACGGATTATTGGCCTTCCTTCACAGGTATAAAACCATGCATGAAACGGTCATCAAAAACGGAACTTTTCGAGGACGATCTCCATGCAAACTCCAAAGTAAAACTTTTTTTAAAAGGCCGTTTTCCTGTTCTCGTGTGGGCGCGGATCTTTTTAAAAAACGGAGAAAACGGATATAGGTGGACAAAACCTCGATAAACATTTGGTACGCTATTGCATGACTATTCGTGGCAGATGAAGTTGAACACGAGAAGATAAATTCCATATCTCAGCGCGCCTATAACTATATAGGTAATATATATTCTCTGTATGTTTAATTATTGACAAGACAAACTGATGATCAAAGTTATACTCGAGTCATAGAGATAAGGACCATAAGGTGATGATTCTAAAACCTTATGACATGTTTTGCTGAGACAAAAACGTTTATGCATATAGTGTACTCAACTAAAACCTTATGAAAGTTAACTCCTTTACTACCGTGGTCTCAAGTAACATCGTCTGGGGTTAGACAAGAGTAAAATACTAAAGTCTGCTTTGTTCGAAAACGAACCATACGGTACGGCAAAGAAGGCGAAAGAAATGTCAACTATTCACTGAATCATATCAACATATAGTCAGAATGAATTATACAGCGCAGACGAACCCAATAACATAGCATTGACGTGATACGAGACAAATTATCAACGTACTAACTTAATAACCCAAGGTGCCATCCAAATTTTTTTTTTGTGTCGTTTGGGAGTTTTTCAATTAGCAAGGACGTCTTGAATGGGACTGTGTGGGAGGTGTCGCACATGCACGTTGCAATAAACTGGTCAGGAAAACTATAACTAGATAAAACAAAGATTTTGCGGGAAAAACTAGAACTCGCTCGGTAAACTGGTCGCCACAGCCATGCAATTACAGTTAACCTTCATCTGACAAAATAAGGATATGACCTTTTCTATACCTAAAATAAAGTTGTAAACGGATTAGCACACGCCTAGTTCTTAAGCTAAGGAAACACTTCAAGTTTTAATTCTTTAAATCGCAATTCTCTTTCAAAACATTATTACTTGCGGCAGCATGAGGCCAAATGTCAAAATTCCAGTGCAGTGAAATAAGCGACCAAATTGTGTCCTATAAGCGCGAAAGATAGATAATGAAATATGATAATTTAACCACATAAGTTTTTATATAAATATTATTTTCTAAATGAAACGGATGTATAGATCAAAAGTGTAAAAAACATCGGATCTCAATAAACGTTATATATTTACATCTCACGGTGGGTCGTCTCACAGCGATGCAAAACAAAAAAACATATGGAACACGTTGACGCCAAAAAATTCTGAGCTTCGATTGTCCCCAATTTAATTGTCGCGCATTGGTTAGAGTTACACCACACAGCACACACTACAGGTCAGTGATTACACAAAAAAGTTAACCCCCACACACACACACAACACGATAGCAATATATCTGCTGCGCAGATACAAAAACCTGTACATCGTTAAGCCGCTTAAGCTCTTTCTTAATTATCAAGAACGTTTTGTGATTATATGATGTTATCTTCAATCGACCATTTCCATCAAAACTTTGCCGGTCGAAAGATATGTTAGAAAGACACCTGGTATCACATTAATTAAGAAGTTGGCGAAGAAATGATTTGCTAATGATTGTCCAACACAAACATGTCATAATTGTGTTTATATAACAAATAGACAGTGCATTCAAAACAGGATCAACCAAGAGACATTATTTTTAGAAAACTGGTAACATGTGGACTCCATACTAACGACAGCGTTGGCATATATGTCGGGACTGATAAACAATAAACGCTTTGTACAACTTTCTGTGACTATAATAAAGTTAACTGAACTATATGATCTGAACAGTACGATTATAGACTAATTTCAAGAGAATATGAAGAGTATGCATATACTTACTGAAATAATAATCGTTTAAAAATCTTCTAAATTTTAGCGCAATCTGTCAACATATGTAGTAAAACTTGTACATGTAAGTTTTATAAAATTCTTTAATATTATTGAGCCGTTTTGGTCAATGACGAAGTATTAACCGAACACTAAAGCAAGAGTTTGAAGAAAGATTACCCAAAACTATAAACGTACCAGCAATAATTAGCCATATAATTTTAGTATGTCGTCCATGTGTCACACGGAATTGTCCTTTTTGAGTTAATCCATGGTTACGCATTCAAAGTTCAGTAGGAATTAGTATATACAGTCATATTTGGGGCCGCAGTAATTGGCATTGAATAGTGCTTTTCACGCAATCTGATTGGTTCCTCTAGCTCGGGATATCCTGCACTATCCATTACGGGCAAAACAAAATGGCGGCCAGTTTTACTTTGTTTACCGAAGCAGGAGATTTTGCTGATAAACAAGAATAACGAGAAAAGTCAACAAAATCAACTAGAAAAGTGTCCACAGGTATGTTTCTTTAAAATTCTGTAGCCGTTCAAAATTTGTTTTGTCGACAAATATCGAGTACGCCAAGTTGCTAGCGGCCGTGTCTTGTATGAAAATACCAAAAAAATATAAGAATTTATGAGGTATATGCTAAAACAATTATTATTCACTCAGTGTCGGTGAAAAGTGTAGATATTTACCTCGCCGCTTCGCGGCTCGGCGAATATCCAGCACTACTCACCTCCACTTCGGTGAATAATTGTTAAACTATATATAGCGTAAACTAGAATTTGAAGAGAACTAATAAGTATATTTCACTTAGTCAGTTTTTCAGTCACAATACAGGTATGTTGAAAAAAGCTTACCTTATTTTAGTCTTCTGCTCCGAGACTGTTACGTCAACTATAAGATGAAATGAATTGAAGAGGTGTTATTTAAAGATCCGGTAATAAATAAAATTAAATTACTATTTACGTCTGTCGAGTGCATACATTCCTTTACATTTCACACAAATAGCGGGCAAGGTGTCTATGTGAATATTTCACTTCAAATTTACTTATCTTCAAAATTTCACGTGTGTAATTAGGACCTCGCCAATTCACTTGCCTGTAATCAACATATACTTCTAATTTCGTAATGTGAGTTATTTGCAAAACTTGTTGATTTATGAACAGGAAGATGAATTCCAAAATAGTTTAAATAAAAGTAAACTTAAATCTTTGCAAGTTCTCATCGTTGATAAATATGTCACATATAAACACCTTAAATTGTTTAATAATCGGGAAATTTTCTTCATGAGTTGTAGGACGGGGGGTGATATTACCTTTAATCGATTTACGGGATGTTCATATTTTTTTTATCTACGTCTATCAGAAGTGGGGATTATATTCACACGCGACATTTTGCCAATATTTTGGTTTTAAAATTAAAAGACTAAAACATATCTTGTCAAAAGCAAATATTCACGACAATTAAATCTACAACACAGCAACGCGATTTTTAAGTCGATAGGGAAGTGTTTTTGTTGATTTTAATGAATTTCTCAACAGGGGTATATGGCCTCTCAGGGTTCTCTAAATACTAGGAACAGCATCCTTTGTAAAAAAACAGCGTAACCCGCATACTTTCGCTGCATAAAATACCAATGAAAACGATACCCTCGCCTGAGCAGCATAACAAGCCCAAGATGGCAAATTTTTCGATGTATACGCCTCTTGCTTGACAAGTTTTATAACTTAGATAGAAAATAATCCCACTTTTTATTAATGTCCCACGGCATAATTTTTAACGCAACATATTGCAGCAACATTAATATATTTCCTTAAAAATTGTCAACAAATGGCATGTTAGACGCATAAATTCGATTGCAGCGACATGTCGCGTCAAAATTGTCCGGTGTAAAATCACTTTAGTATTTCACCAATGTTATCAAACCGTTTAAACCGTTTAATCACTATAATGGAGTTTGTAGCATGTCAGCATATGTAAAGGGGGATACTAGACGTTGCGTCATCTCGACACATACTTGGTAAAGTCAATATATTGCATCTGCCACTGAGAGATCTAAATAAAGTTCTTATCTTTTAATTCACTACAGTCCTTGGAAGAACAGAAAAAAAGAAAGGAACTGATATCGGTCTCCAGTAAGAAAGCGCGTTTGCTATTACTACTTCGCGCATTACCTGAGCAACATTAATCCCAAGCACTGTCATGCCTAGTCCGACTGCACTCGAAAATAAAACTCAACAAACAGACCAACTGTTGAAAACCAGAAAGAAGCTGTTTATTTTGTAGCCTACACGCGCAGACTATTACGTAGGAGAATTTCTAACATACACACAACAGAAACTGCGCTTTAGAAAAATGGTAAATACACAGGAAATCATTTTCTTAATTTTGGATGTTCTTTTGAATAGTTTACCAATTATTAAAGTTCCCATAATTTAAAATCCCAGTTGGTGAATGTATTTTCCCGCACAATTCTCGGTACAATTTCCGTAGGCTAAACGTTCATAGATCACATATAGGTGTCAGTACAGTCTACACAGTACTTAGAGGTATATCGCTAAAACAAACGTTACAGTGAGAGCATAATCAATATTTCTAGAGAAGTAGCGATAGAAACGTTACCTGTTGTTTCACCTTCCTTTTTCTAATCGTCGTCTCTTCGCCGTTAGTGAATTCCCAAACACTACCAATCCAAGCAGTAGATCCCTATTGATTAAATTTACAGGCTACTCAGGGTCAATGGTCTGGGCAGAAAGGAGGTCTTTGTGTTGACAGATGTATACTTTCAACAGCTTCTCGGTGTAAACTAATAGGATGAAATTTCATCCACTGTTAAGTCGATTATCTCGTCCAGTCATGCAACAGTTGTTGTTTAATTCTTCTCATGTCTTTAAAAAGAAAAACGGTTTTTAAGTCAGTAATTGGCGCGAAATAGAGCAATGAGAAATTTGATCCACAGATTAAAGTCCACAGCGATTAATGTACGGTAGAGCTTCATTTAAAAGAATTAGGAAAGGCTAATCACAAAGATACCATAAACGGTGAATTTTACAAGTATTAAATTCTAAAGGTAATGAAAGGTATGACGTGATGTGGGCACGGCTTTTTATTAAAAGTCAGATCCGTTCAATCTGTAAGAAATATCTTGATAAAACGTTAAAATAATATTAAATTGTTAAAATACGTGTTCACTCGATATTATTGTTATCCTCTGATTTTCATTCTTTTCCACTATTCAATACAATCATACTCCAAAATCAACTTCTTTCTTCAGTTTATGCTTTGCTGACAAAATGCCATTAGCTATGCCAAAACAACACACGAATGGCACTTTTTCCATGTGTCTGCCATCTGATAACAGAAAACAAAGATAACGAGAAATTTAACCCCAAAAAATTAGATTAAGGTAATTAGCCTTCATGTCCAGCAGCTCCTGTACTGACCTACATGATATAGAAAAGTATATGAGGTCATATATGACCTACATGCATGATAGATAAATGTTATATAAAGAGAGAGTAACTATAAATATGTCGAAAATAAAATATCACTTTTCCATGTTCATATTATAATGCAATAATTGGGGTTTTTAAATTCTTTGAAAATGTTTGTAAAGATTTAAGTTAGTTCTTGCGGTACAAGTTGTCGTAAGTTGCTAAATCTCAGAAAATCGGTCTGAGCTCTAGACAGGAATCGAATCCACACTGACCAACTCACGACAGCTTGTACACGCATGCAGTAAGAACTGACACAAAACGTTTATTACAGTATTTGACGCTTTTCGAGTGTGTTTACTTTAATGCATCGTAAAATCGTTCCTCCGTTTACGTCACACACTTACTAGTGCCAGACTCTTTATACAACACGGCTTTTTATGAAACTATAAATGTTATAACACGTTAGAAACGTCAAAAACTTTGCCGAAAATTTAAACATCGCCAACCATGCTTGGACAAACTCGCACAAAATTGACTTTAGCAACGCGCAAATAATCGACAAAGGACGTAACCGTACCAGAAAAAAACATTAGAATCTTGGCACACTGCCGCAGTTGATGGAGCTGACAATAATTCTAAGCCATTACCAAAACAATACTTGCTTCTCCTACGCAAGTAATTAATACATGCCAGCTAGCTGCTATTACGTTATCATATGTATATATATATTCGCGCTGTTTTGTCACCATCCCACTTTTATTTCACCCGTCGAAGGCTACAGACTGGTAGCCGAAAGCTCGTAATAAAATCATTTGGTCAGAGAACGTTTCTTTTATTTCATTATTAAAATGTTATACTGTATAATGAAGCATTTTTGTCGGAATTATTGTGCGTTTCATTGTTGCTTTAAAGTAATGTAAGGTGAACGATTTTATACGTAGATTTTTTTAGAAAAATAACTATATATATATATATATATATATAGTTCAATCTACAGACACGGTGTTTCGCTGTACAACAGCTCATCAGTGTAGCTTGGAACAATCTGAATGAATTTCATCAATTACTTATATAACTTACTTATATATATATATAATATAAAAACTATAATATATAAAAACTACTAGAAAACTAACTATATAGATTAAAGTGATCTACATCTCTTTTTCCCCAGAATTAATTGATATTAAAATCGGTAGAAATGAATACAAATAACTACAGATTACTAAACAGTGTCTGAAACAATTACGAAAAAACACAGTTGGAAAAACAATTTTACTTCATTCATTCTAGCTTTAATAAACACAGGTTGACAAATGGACTTTATACATTAACAAGGTTAAAAAAGAAATGATGTAAATACCGCTCAATTTCCACTGACTGCTTTTCACATAACACTAGTAAAATGTCAGTGAGATATAACATTAAAGCTATTGATGACAAAAGTAATATATTTAGGAAGAGATTAAGCGATATTTTTACTGCAACAAGTAACGTCTGGTTTCAACAGTTATCCACAGATGTCGTCTGACTTGAAGAAAGTCAGTATAAATAATTAAGTCGGTGATGAAGGGGAGCCATCTAATTCTGCTTCAGAATCTGCCTATAAAGATAAGAAAAACGATAACACTCAAAAGAAATTGACACTCGGAAAGACAATTAAACAACAAAAATAGAACAATTAGAACTAGTGAATTCTACGAACATGAGTTGTGTTTACACTCAACCTGAATACTAGATATGGAGAATTTTAAATTACGACTGAAATTCAAACCCGCAGTTGACCTGGCTGAAAAATATCTCTGGACGTCAAAAGACAGCGGAATTAAAAAATAACAATTCCAGTGCGCACAATTATCCATTTTTCATTTTTATTTCACATTTATATCATTTTTCAACCTCGTTTAATATTTTTGTGGCAATTTCATGAAAGCCCAGGTAGCTCAACACTAGAACAACCTTATGGCGGATTCGAACCGGCCGCGACCTTCGGTTTACTAGTCCGACGCTATACCAACTGAGCTAAGTTGCGTCTTACGCATGCTGTGATTGGCAATTACCGTGTTAATATCAGGGTATGTAAACACGGTTGTGACATCACGGCAAATTTCTTAGTCTTATTTCACTGATCGATAAAAGAAATAGAAAACAGATGCCCTGTGTTTATATAACATGGGCTTATAATATACAACTTCGTAACTGGACGGGGTGGAAAAATATTTTGAAACTCGTAACAGAAAAACTAATTTACTGCGCAAAGTTACTTTTCTAAGTTTTTGTTATTTTTATTAGAAGGTTATATAGTGGAAAGCCGTACTTATTTCAGTCGGATAGCTTATCTCTGAAATAAAATTTTGCCGACAAATGAGTGGTCCTTTAGCCGATTGATTGTTTACTTTAGAAGCCAGATTCGAGGTTATATTTAAGAAATAGAGAATGGCCGCCCGTGTTTATGTGAACCCGAGCCAGGTAGGCGAGGGTTTACATAAGTACTTTCGAATTCCCCCAAACTCAATCGAGTGTTTGCATCAGGGAGTAATGAGTAATTTACATCATGAAAGTGCGAAACATTTCGGTTTCGACCCGATTTTTATTTGACGAAAATTCAAAAGAAATCCATATTTAACGATATTTAGAAATGGGAGAAAGGTTACAGTGAAATTTAACAAACTGTTCGGTCGATTTTCTCTTAAAATATTGATTCGTTTGAGACACTCGTCAGTGTTCATCCTCCGATGTCTAAATACGGCCAAGCTGGTTAAAAAAACTCGGCTTTGCTTCGTATTTTCAATCTGCTTTGTGCAGATTGTACACTGACTCGTGTTGGATATATTTATATTGGATATATACTTTTATATAATTAATGCGCTGAACAGCGCTAACAAAAGCGTCGGGGTCTGGAACCAAATTACAAGGTTGTGACGTCACTGGTTAAAGTTATATGTCAGATGCTTTCATTATTCTAGCCTGCGGCAGACGACTAAACCCTTAGTCGTCTGTGACGCAAGCTAGCATTATTCTAAAACTAAGCATTTATATTCCCACGGACAGAATGCACCAAGGTCATGGTGAGTATAAACTTACGTCACAGAATCGTTAATTCGGATAAGTCAGGCAATCACATTTTGACTATATATGGGAGATTGTATTGAAAGGGGGGAGTCGAAATCAAAACAAATTTTTAGGGGTTTCCGGGGGCATGTTCCCCGGTCCCCCAGAACATTTTGAAATCGAGAGTCGCGCGCTGAAATGCCATTTCCTGGGTTTTGGAGGAAGATTTTACAGACTCTAAAGGTCAATCAGCTAGGTTGCGAACTTCGAAATGAAATTGCGAACTTGCGAAGTTCGTTGTTTCATCATTTCGAAGTTTCCTGTTGGACATAGAGTAAATATGGAAGAATTGTCGACATGGATATTAACATGATCGAAAGATAAACCTGATGAGAAAACGTATAATTTAATAGTTGATACTCATAGGCGTACCTGACCAGTTACATTTGTTTTCTCGTGTTTGGAACCCCTGATGAAACACTTAGACTCGTGTTTGATCTATTATGTAAATATATAGATCTGTGTGTTTATGAACGACTGACTGGAAACACATGACCACGATTGCATGCATGTTTTACTGATCATTCGAGTGAGCAGGTCAAAAGCTCCGCAAAAATATAAATAAATGTGATGTTCCCACAAATTCACAAATTATAGCTTGCTATAGTCACGAAGAGCAAAAAGACTTTTTTACAATTTATATGCCATATATGATTCAAATAATTATTGAGGAAACTGAACAGAAAGCCAAAACAAAACACGTGATAAATTGGTGGACACCATTTCATCCCTCAATTTATTTTTCTCTAGATTTTGATTATTTCGCTATGAATTTCTTCGTCAGCTGCAAACAACTGTCAAAAATATCAAATATCTATATAGCTGTTGTGCTAACACACTTCTTTGCCCGCCTAAAATCACACCCACGGGAAAATCTAAGAGGCACTGAGGCAGTTACCTGAGAGTAGCAGTTCTACCCGAAAGTAGCAATTACCCAAAAACCCCGAAAGTAACGATGAACTATTCCAAATGAATTACCACACACGCATTTATCCAACAATTAATAATTCATGAAGACAATTCAAAAGAAAAGAATGCTTACTCAAGTGTTGTAAATCTGGTACCAATTGTGCTATCACAGATTGCAATCTTTAATTCACTGGCTGCATGGAAAAGCCAGGAAGGTTTCAATGGTAAAAAAACCAACCCGCGAGACATTCATGCAGGCTAACTAAAAACAGTAAACTATATTTTGTTGTTATAAAACCTATGGCAAATAAGAATATTGACAACCTGAAAACTCGAGGTGTAAATCAACCAGACGTCGAGACTAACCAATTGTCGTAAAATTAAACTGAAGTAACTGTCAGTACTTGTCAGTTGTTTTTTTCGCTGTGAGTTCTTTTTAATCAGACTCAAGCACTCACTGCTCACTATATGAAGCATGTTTCTTTAATGACTGAAAAAAAAGCTTACAGAGGATTCCACACAACTTTTGACGAAGGCGTTCCGAGGTTTGTTCGTTATTTTCGAAGTTGGCCACGAGGTTGCGAACTTCGAAACTATACGTTGCGGACTTGCGAGATTGCAAAGTTTGAAACTGGAGTAGTTCAAAGTTTGTTGTACCGCGTCGTTAGTAATTATGAATCAGATGAATTATTTCACTCGACAAGGGAAAGCAATTCCATACTCGGTGACAACCTCGTACCCATGCAGGGCATTTTACCTCCACGTTGGGAGGTCGGCGAAAATGGCCTTGGCATCAGCTGGTCGATTCTATAATCTGAGTGGCCGGTTTAAGAACTAGATTAATTCAGATACAGTATAATTTATTTATGAAAATTTGTATCGCAATTGATCCACTCGGCAAAGTTTACCCAAAGAATGGAAACGATAGCTTTGGTTAAAGTCAAGAACAACATTAGTTATAAGTTTGTTCATGACATTTACATGTATAATGCTAGCCAGTTGTTTTTATGATAAAGGAGATTCACATGAGTGATTCGGCAGAGCGTTAAATAGTCATTTATTATTCATGTGACGTATTATACAAAAACAAAACACAAAGACCGCGTAAATTTTCTTGCTACAACACCCCAAAATTCTGGGTGTCACGTGACTAACCTAATCTTGAAAGAAAATGGAGCTTCCAAACCATCCCCCTCCACTAACTATAAGCAGACTGACATAGTGCTGACCCTAACCCTAATCCCACAGTAAGTAACCATTACAACAAATTAACGAAGTAGCGAAACCCAAACTGTTATGTAGACCTAACATGAAGTAGCTACGGAGGCTGTAACTCCCAGAACGTCTGCTCGCTGGCTAAGGAGGCTGCGATCCTTTGTGCTGACCAAAAGGTCCAAACTCGGGTCCAAAGGGTTGTGACTTCTGTCTGCCTTCAATGACGTGAGTCAACAGCTTGTTGTTATTGCGCTGAGGAAGACCTGAGTCAACAGGCCGAAAGCTTAGCAAATAAATATTTTACGTGGTGTTTCCACAAAACTTATTTATATTACATTATCGCCATGAAAACTTTCAAAGAATTAATAGAATTAATCTAACATTCCCTCGACAGGATACATACTTTCACTATAACACTACCTTATTGTAATTTAAATCCGCGGTATTTACGATTTTCGCAAATAAACAAAAGGCGAAAATTAAGTCGCGCAAAAATCAAAACCACGAAATTTCATAACTTAGTGTGAATCGGAAGTTTCAATCTTGGTGTCAGATAAAGTTTGTAAGAAATGATTAAACAACGACAATTTAGCAAAATTAATTCCCTTAAAGTGCACGTTCAGACGAATTTAATTCATAGTTAGCTTCGTCGACTCGGTCGTCGTAAACTCGAATTCGTTTCATGCGACGAATTTAATTCAGTGACGAGCAAGAAAAATCCCGCTAGATCGCGCCAAAAACGTCCAATACGCATGCGAAGTAAACAAAAATCTGATCATGTGCACAAAAAATATGTTATCATAATTTATGCATTTAATTCGATGCGACGATATACCGTCTCACCGTGACGGATACAACGTCTCAGACGAATACGTCGCACTACAGTCGCACTTAATTGATTGAGTTAAATTCGTCTGAATTAAATGCGACGTATGAACCAGGCCTAATTTTCGCGCAATATGACTTTCTAATTTTCCCGAAATTGAATCCCCCCCCCCCCCGAAATAAGCTACAATAAGGTGATTTTCCTTTTAAGGGAGGTAATCTCTAATTTTCCATCATTAACATGCGTGATGGAATTTTAAAAAAGGCATTACATGACATTGGCGTTTTGCACAAACGTTCTCATTCAACAAGCGAAATTGCACTTTGTCGCTAATCATGGTATCATAAACTAACAGCAAGACTTGTATAGGTTATTTTGAGGCCACGAGGGGATATGTGATTTATTCACCGAGGGCGAAGCCCGAGCGAGTTTGACAGGTCACAGGAGTCGCAATAGAAAAGAAACTGATTGAGGGGAATATTAGATATTAATCTATTATATTGTTTTGCCATTGTTATCAGGGGTTATTAAATATATCCCCCAAAAAGAACAAAGGAAACCGAGGCATGTGAAAATTAAGTTGGGATATTAGTGATTTTTAACATTTAATCATCTAAAGTTTTAATCACTATAATAGCCCCAATGTCATGGTTTTAGTACTTATAGTATAAGACTTATATAGTCAAACATGTATGCATGTTACCCGACCTCTATTAACTAAGATTTCACCCGTTCCGATAATTGATTTTTTCTATTAAGAAAACTTTACTTGTGGAGTATGATGCAATTAAATCATTGATAGAACTGACTTCGATTTCTATTCTATTTCAAAATCATTCTCAAAATGGAAACATGAAAAAATTTCATGATTTTCTTCATTACACTGTCGACATTAAGAAACTGATAAATGATTTAGAATGAAACATAATTAGCATTATATCTTCATTGGCATTATCTTCTCCACATCATTATCTTATTAATTTACTGAGAATATCTATAGTGCACTTAAATTAGATTGGACAAGCACGCCACGCATTCCTAGTCGACCACGAGAGTGACTGATAAAGGTGCGAATTCAAATCTCGCTTTGCAAGAATTTTTTTCCTTGTTGACTACGACAGTGCCAAAGGAAATCATAAAATATTGTCTAGTCTGTGTGCATTGGTCTCACAATTAAATAAACAATCTCGTTAACTATAGCTCAAAAGTATACTTCAAAAAATAAACACCTTTCATCCCCTAAGGTATTTCGGCTTGAACTATGTCCAGGAAATATTAAAATTAAGCCACAGCTTATCTACGCATACCATGTGTTTGCATGCAGGCTTATCTTTCTTCCCCAAAACGCCCTTCACAAAAACATGTACTTACTCATTAACCGAAGTTTCCTTTAAATTGCTTTGAATTCACTTATTTATTTGTTTTATACGCGCATTTAAAATGTATATCGGCAATCGAATCTTAAAGCTAATTAGACAAAATAAAATGGATCGCTATCAAAATAAAGTATATCATTAACACGTAATTTATCTTAACGTCTTGTAAATGTAAATAAACTCGAAGTATCTTATCAGTGGACCTGTTTAATAAGCTTTTGATTGGACTCATGCTTTGTTAAGTGGTCCGGATGTAAAGCGATTTCGGCGATTTCATTTGTTTCCGTCGTTCTCGCCTGTTAAAAGAAAGGAAAGGCGGCACGCTATTACGGGACACAGTACGGGACAAACCCCAGATCTCAAAGATAAAAATCATCCTCAACAATGGTTGCAATGCAGGCACGAATCTATAACGAACACATGAGTCATGGTTCGCGGCAAGATCACATCCGCAAAAAAGACTTTCGTATATTGACATCACGTGACTACCAAAAGAGGTATGTGCAACCTCGTTCCCAGGGCCTTCAAAAAGGCCCTGGGAACGAGGTTGATGTATGTGATAAATTTTTGTTGAGCTATATATGTCGGCATAGTTATATATTAGTTTCAGACAATTAATTTTAATGTCTTTTTCTGAAGTGCAGTATACATTTGAGCTTCTTATAAAATTTCCAGAAAATTAACCAACGTTATTGTAAAGCTTACTATATGACAGACAAGGAAAGATACAAACCAAAAATAAAGAAAAAGAATTAGCAGACAAGCTAAAGCCTAGACATTCCTCTAATTTTATCTTATATATTTTATCCTGGCAAGATCTTATCTTAATTATACTAGTGAGGTGTGTACATCAAACAGTATTGAAACACTATTTATAGGGTTTTCTGATGCCGCCCTGCCATATAAAGCTTCAGTTATAAATTAGCTAAAGCTCTTGCCTGTGCCATATTGGCATGAAATCAGAAATCTCACTCTTCTTTCTTTATAAGGTAATTAATTTACAACGTTTATTTTTCTCAGCTTGCATGCGACCAAAGTGTGCCAAACAGACTTTCCCACTCGAAAGACTGATATACGCCAGACTTGCTATTCAACCGAACTGTGAAACTGTGGAGTACCTTATTATTCTCTGCATGTGTTAAATCTTGACTTTGTCTAATGTGAAATCGTTCAGAAACGCCTAGTCATATCAACATGCATTCTTTATGACTTTTAATGACGAAAATGAATCTATAATATAGTGTGTACAAAATATTCTTCTGCAAGAAATTGGATCAAGTCCAAACATTGCTGTTACTAAACAAATATATTTTCACTTTCAACCACCTGGTTGCCCACAAGAACTGTTTACTAAATATATTTTTAATTTTGCCTGTTACGGTTATGTATATTTTAAAGTGTGAATATTCTAGTTTGTATATATACCGGCGTTCACCTACTTAGCCGGAGCCTCGCTCTGTTGCTATCTCTCTTTAATACTTTCCTTACTTATATATATATATTTCACACTTCACGCTATCTGAATGTACTTCACCGATGCTGTCCCACATGCGGTTGTCACCGACGATCGCATGTGTATAAGTAATTGATGAAATTCATTCAGATTGTTCCAAGCTACACTGATGAGCTGTTGTACAGCGAAACATCGTGTCTGTAGATTGAACTATATATATATATAATAATAAAATATATTTTGTTGGCTATATGTGAACGAGAGATTTTTTTGCGATATTTTGCCCACAGTGGTAGAGTACTGTTCTATTGTGCCATATTTTTTTATAGTGAAAATTAAAAACCAATACAAAACTTACTTCAGTCAAACCGAAAGTGACTTTGAATTTGCACAAAATGAAATATTGAGGTTTCGTTTTTGCTATCCTTTCGAAATAATGCAATCAAACTAAAACTGAACTCGCCTTCTAGAGGTCAGGTATTTCTCCTTGAATTTGAATTTATTGAATTTTTATTTTTTATTTAAACAATATTTTATTAATACATTAACCCCAAGAGCTTAAAGCTCATCGTGGGGGCTCATGTTAAAAATTACATAAATACATAAATTACCACCACAAAAACGAACAAAAAAGGAGCACTTGATATTACATAAAATAACTTATGAGAAACGTGCAGAATGGCTTATATAAAATCGTACTTCGGAAAAAATAGCAGCATTGGCTTCAATATTTAAATTTCTTTAACCGTATAATAAGATATCCACTTTGTGAAATATTCAATAAATTCCACGTATTTCCGGCATGATGCATGACAGAAGCAAGCATTGAATTTATTTATTGAATTTACCACACGTTAACAAGCAAAACTTAAAATAACTAAATACATCAAAAGATGGTGGCGAGGAAGGCTAAAATGAAACCATAAAAGGCTTATAAAACTTTTAGTCTTCCTCCTAAAAATCTAAATTAAATTATATATTAAGCATAATATGGCGACAATTGAATATATAGAGAATAATACATGGGATGTGCGGAAATATGAAATTTATTTCGAGTGTTGACCAGGATATCTCACGAGTGAGCGAAGCGAACGAGTGACATATCCTGTTCAACACGAGAAATAAATTTCATATTTCCAAGCATCCATGTATTGTTCTGTTTATTATATAAAAAATTGTCCTATTGCCTTGCAAAAATTGCATTAAACTATAATGCTGATTCAGCGATAATCGTCACATGTGCGATTATCATAAATAATCGCACATACATGTGAGATTATCACTTTTATTAGTGGCGGGAAAATCAATAAAACACTCTATTTTATATAATAAATCACAGTAATTGTAATTTAAATAATTTATGAATGAGATTTTCATTTATTTAGTAATTATTTTAGTTTGGACGTAAATAGTTTTAGCGAAACAGAGTCAATAATTTCAGCAGCAAGTGAGTTAAAGAATTTTGGGCATTGGTATCTTATTGAAAACTGACATATATTTGTTCGACATAAAGGATCCTTACAGCCTTCGGCTTCATGCTCGGTCTAAATAAAAATATTTACCCCCAGTCTCCAACAAACGAGTCTCACCTCACGCCCGTGTAAAACTTCGGGTCTACCTCACACAAGCGCCTTTTTTACCCTGGATAGACCATGGACGCACTGCCATTTTATCATATCTCGTTTAGCCATAAAGAAATGTATTGGCGTCAACACAAGTTGTTTACCTCATTACTGATATCTTGTTTCTCTGATGTTTGTTGAGAATCATTTTCAGCAATTGCTTTCAACTTTTTGCGAGCACGTTTCTTCTTTTCCTACAACACAAAAAGTTTTGTGCTATTATCAAATAACTTTTTTATTAAAAATGCTTATTAGTTCGAAGAGAGATTCACAACCATGTTGTATTGCACTTTAAGAACAATGTTGTGCTGCATCTAACGAACAATGTTGTACAATTTTCTCTCTGACGAAGGGCCTTCGCTCGAACCGTTAGAAAACTACGTTCAATAATTTCGGCAGTACTCAAACCTTACTATGTTTCGATTTGTATTTCAACACCGCCGAACCCACAACCTTCCGAATGCCAGCTGGACGCTGTCAACATTGAGCCACTGGAACTCAGATGGTAAACCGAGGTTGTTTTCGATCTTTATACCTGGAAACTAGTCAAACCGTACGTGGGTTCGAGTCCCAGTTGTCTGGAGCTCAGAGTTTTTCTCTGAGTTTAACTTACGACAGCTTGTATAGCAAAAACATACGGAAAAAACTTTACCAACTTCACGTTGATAACACTATAACAACTTACAATAATGTACATTCTTATGCATATACAGTAGCACTGAATTAGAAATGCTTAATTACAATGAAGAACATAATTTGGCTTATGTCATGCATAAAAGAACAGCAAAAACAAGTTACACCAGATAAAAACCATAAATTTAGAATTTTGTTCAGAGTACTTGCTTTGAAACAGGACTGTTTTGCCTGATAAATTATTTATTCAAGCTATAAAAATACTTCAAATGCTCAAGAAACCTAAACTTAAATTATTTTTGACTGCTACTCACACACATATAGGGGCCTTACTTTGTCATTTTCTTCTATGTTAACTTTAATTCGCATTTTCAAGGACGATAACGTATCTAATAAAAAACAAAAATACGACAGTTTATTCAACCATAAACAAACATTGTTGCAATAAGAAAGACCAAAAGAAAATGTAATGGCAACTCGGGTAACAGATGTATTACATAGAGAATAATACATGGATGTGCGGAAACATGAAATTTATTTCGAGTGTTCACCAGGATATCTCACAAGTGAGCGAATGTTCTGTTTATTATATAAAAAAATTGTCATATTGCCTTGCAAATATTGCATTAAACCATAATGCAGATTCAGCGATAATCGTCACATGTGCGATTATCATAAATAATCGCATGTGAGATTATCACTTTTATTAGTGCCGGAAAAATCAATAAAAACACTCTATTTTATATAATAAAATACAGGTGATCTTAAATTATATACACACGCATATATAATACTAACAATATAAAACATTAACCACAATAACGTTTCGTTGCTGTACATGTCATATCATCAGCATAAATTAATTTCTAATTATAGTTAATAGCTTCTATTGATCATATCTATACATTCATAATCATAGATTTTTTTACAACATGTACTTAAAAAGCTTGTTGACTGCATGAGCTACACAATCTGTTCTAGTTTACAAGAAATTGAAAGGTGAATCACCATCATATATTGATAATTTGTTAATTACAAATTACTCAATACATACCAGAAAGACTAGGCACGGTCTGTCCTAAGTATAGCTACACTAGTGAGGCTGGCAGGTCATTCACAGTTAGTAGTATTAAGTTATGGAATAGTCTGCCGCCTGAAATAAAGCGAAAACCAAGTGTCTGCTCATTTAAGAAAGCTCTGAGAAAATATTTTATCGAATCTTATAAAAACATTGACTTTTTTGAAGTATTATAATCTTGCAGTCGTCGTATCTTCTGCATATGCTTGTATATACAGCTAGCTTATATATATATATATATAGTTCAATCTACAGACACGGTGTTTCGCTGCACTACAGCTCGTCAGTGTAGCTTGGAACAATCTGAATGAATTTCATCAATTACTTATACACATGCGATCGTCGTTGACAACCGCATGTGGGACAGCATCGGTGAAGTACATTCAGATAGCGTGACGTGCGCATGGGCCCAGAGTGCTCAAACTTCCACAAGGGTATATATATATATAGTTCAATCTACAGACACGGTGTTTCGCTGTACAACAGCTCATCAGTGTAGCTTGGAACAATCTGAATGGATTTCATCAATTACTTATACACATGCGATCGTCGGTGACAACCGCATGTGGGACAGCATCGTTGAAGTATATATATATATATAGGTGTTTTATTATATCGAACAAATAATCGTGCAATTGGCAAGTAAATATACCTTGTGCACGTGTCCAAAGGTTGCTGTCCAATATGTAGTTGTCCTACATCGTAAAATATTGGGCTGGCACGTGACGCTAAAGTAGACATTCGATTGGACGATTTACTGCGAGGGTATTATATATATATATATATTTCTTAATTCCTTGTAAGTAGTTAATTCATATTTCTTATCTATATTATTTTATATATTTGTAACTTTTCGACATTTTTGACATGATATTTTTGACATGATACATAATTATGATATTTTTATCTTTTGATGTTTCTAAACCCCCAAATGTTCATAAAAAGTTTGTTTATTCTACACAAAGACTACAAAATTGACTGCATAATAATGCTAAAATAAGGAGGGGTTGAGTGGTATGCCAAAAAGTTCTAGGGTTTGGAGCGTTTTTCACCGAAAATATGTGACATGTCTCGCCATGACAAGCAACAAAACTTTAGTAATTAACACTTTGAGGCCTGGAGCTCTCCCTGTGCTAAATAAAATCGTCTGGCGTTAGCCTGAATAAACCTTAAAGACTCGTCGTCAGGCTTCAAAGTTAAAGAGAGAGGTTTTAACACTTTGAGGCCTGGACCACTCCCTGTACTGAATAAAATCGTGTGGCGTTAGCCAGAATAAACCTTAAAGACTCGTCGTCAGGCTTCAAAGTGTTAAGCCCTAATCAAACGAGAACGCAAGTCATCGCAAGTTGGCAGTCAGAATTTCTGTGGCGGTCGTTTGAACACCCAAATTAACAAAATAAAGGTTTCATGAGTGTTTTAAACAAGTTTTAACTTTGTCACGGTACATGATATTTTCGGGAAACTATTCAGAGCGGCTGGCTGAGATAGCGTGACTGCCAACTTGCGATGACTTGCGTTCTCGTTTGATTAGGGCTTTAAAGAGATAGGTTTTAACACTTTGAGGCCTGGACCACTCCCTGTGCTGAATAAATTCGTCTGGCGTTAGCCAGAATAAAAGTGGCTCACCATGGTTAAAGTGTCTCACCATGGTTAAAGTGTCTCACCATGGTTAAAGTGTCTCACCATGGTTAAAGTGACTCACTCGTCGTCAGGCTTCAAAGTGTTAAAGAGAGAGGTTTTAACACTTTGAGGCCTGGACCTCTCCCTGTACTGAATAAAATCGTCTGGCGTTAGCCTGAATAAAAGTGACTCACCATGGTTAAAGAGGCTCACCATGGTTAAAGTGTCTCACCATGGTTAAAGTGTCTCACCATGGTTAAAGAGGCTCACCATGGTTAAAGTGTCTCACCATGGTTAAAGAGGCTCACCATGGTTAAAGTGACTCACCATGGTTAAAGTGTCTCACCATGGTTAAAGTGGCTCACCATGGTTAAAGAGGCTCACCATGGTTAAAGTGTCTCACCATGGTTAAAGTGTCTCACCATGGTTAAAGTGTCTCACCATGGTTAAAGTGACTCACCATGGTTAAAGTGTCTCACCATGGTTAAAGTGTCTCACCATGGTTAAAGAGGCTCACCATGGTTAAAGTGTCAGTGACTCGACCATGTTAGAGCATATCACCATATCACAATTTCTCAACTTCCGACCCAATAAAATCGTCAAAAACCTTACTCTATATGCTATAGCTCTGTTGTCAAGTAAAAAAAAAGTCAACTGAAAAGTTTAATAGAAGCTTTAGACATTATAACCTGCAATCATTCAAGACATGTCTCACACTCCTTAATATTGGCTTATCTTTATTTCTCATGAAGAGGAGCCAGGAAAAGTAGTTTGCTGGAAGGATTTGTCTTTAGATGGCGTTTATATGAAATGAGATGTATTTTTTATTCTCCACCCTGCAGTCTCACATCATTCATCTAATGATCTGAATTAAGAACAGATGAACTGTCGATATTGAAGAAACTTTATATTGTATTTGTATTTAATAAGATCCTCAGTTAGCTAGTGCTAGTTTACACGAGGTCTTAAAATAAATAATTTGAATAATTAATACATTTACTAAAATTCTGAGTATAACTTCTAAATGGATAAATATATAAATATATGGTAAATTACATATATATTACATTTTTCTATATGAGTTAGAGGGTTAACACTAATTATATGAACCAACTAAGCTGCTTACGAAAAGCTGATTTAAACCGAGATTTAGAAGCTATACTCTTAGTTTCACTATTGAGATTGTTCCATATTTCAATTGCTCTAACTCTAAAAGCCCGGACTAAAAATGTTTTCTTCTTAAATTTAGGTTTCTTTAATAATAGTTTATCCTTTCTACACCTTGTTGAGAATATCATGCTCATGTAAAATTTCTAATATATGAATATCGGCTGTAGTTAAGGCAGTTGGTAAATCGTTGATAAACAAGGTAAAGAGCAATGGGCCAAGACAGCTACCCTGTGGTACCCCACATTCAATCTCTATTGGACGAGAATAAGCTCCGTTAATGTAGACAGTTGAAGTTCTACCTGATAGATATGACTGAATCCAGTTAATAGCGCTATCCAAGAAATTATAACATTTTAGTTTCACTAGTAATAAATTGTGATCAACTAAGTCAAAAGCCGCACTAAAGTCCAACATAATAGCACCAGTAAGCATACCATTCTCCATGTTTTCAAGGCAGTGGTCAGTCAGATGTATTAGTGCCGTTTCAGTACTGTGATTGTCTCTCTAAGCAGGTTGATTCATCAGTAATATTTTCTGTTCAAAAAAGTAATGAGAGATTTGCTGATAAGCAGATTTTTCCTGTAGTTTACTTAAGACATTTAGTAAACTGATAGGTCGACTGTTAAGGTCTTCAAATGATTTCTTCTTATCTTTAGGTATTGGGTGTAATTAAGCTATTTTCCACTGGTCGGGAAATATCGATTTAGCATAAGAGCAGTTAAAGATGTGTCTGATAGGATCCGCTATGATATCCGAAGCTGTTTTAAGTAGATAGTTGTCAATACAATCTACTCCTGTCACTTTGCTAGTTGGAAGATTCGCAAAGCAACTTTGTATTTCTGATAAACCTAGAGGTCTGAATTCAAAATGACAGTTCTTACCAGCCATGTTGTTGTTAATTGATTCAGTTATATACTCTATGTCAATCGGGTCAGAAATCTCGGATCTATATTTTTTAATTTTTTCATCGAAAAACTTAGCAAAATGATTGGCAATATCAATAGGTTTAGAAAAAACTCTTCCATTACTTTCAACACTAGATGGGCTAGAGTAACATGAACGCCCTAGTAAGTTATTTATAGTTTTCCACATATATTTCGCATCTTTCTTACTGTCATTGATGGCATTTTGAAAATACTCTCTCCTATACTTTCTCTGTAAACTTTAACTACATAATTCCTTAACTTGCGATAAACGGCCCAATCTGATGGATAACCCGAAATCTTCGCTTCTGATTTAGCCATATCTCTCTTCTGCATTAAATCGCGAATGTTATCAGTAAGCCAGGGAGCGGGTTTTGTTTTGACCGTTACTTCCTCAATGGAGCATGTGTGTCAGCAATATCTTTAATAATACCATCGTCTCATCGATGGTATTATATTGATGGTGTTATCAAATATCTTTAATAATACCATCAATAATACCATCGTCTCACGACTTGCTCCCAAATTGACCTTGTCGCTCAGGTTCGTATCCCAACCCAGCATGGTTCGTTCACTCGGAGCCGACACCTATATAACCTTATTGTGCCTAATATAGCATCACTTCATAACAGAAATATTAAAACAAACGTTTGCACAAAGTTCCAAGCTAATAAGTTTAGGATTTATATGGGAATTTCATCGCCTGCTGGGCCAGCTGGCCACTTCATATCATCTATTTGTGGGTGACGAGTAATTTTGAAGTTCGTTTAAATTACGTACTAATAAGCCTTAAATTCTCAGCGCCATGCAAGGTCACCTACTAACTTTAATTAAGTACTAAAAGTATTAGAGGATGTGTCAAAGTTCCTTTTGTCGTTTTGATTAAGTATTATAATTTTTTTAACAATTTATAACAAAAGTATCTAGAAAAACCTCCTTATATAGCAGAAAAAGTTATGCATACCAAGAAATAATCTGAAATAACTATCACGTCCATTCCAGTCCTTGAAGTTGGTCTTTTTTTATCAAATTGGGACGAGTTTAATGTTGATTTGTTATTGTATATACTGGTTTGTTATTGCCAAGGGAAAATCATTAATGCAGGTTATAAATGCATGCACACTAACCATAAACCTGCATGTCTATATATAATTATAGGTATATCCAAAACGCTCGTACGACCGACCCAATTTAATGAGTAATGATTTATTTAACGTCGTTAGCACAGGATGTGGTTGCCCAATCATCCGAGCCAGAGGCTCATGTTAAAGTGCACGACATAAGCTAAGACCTAAGTGTTGATTTTACGGAGGGAGGAAAACCGCAGAGCCCTGCGAAAAACCCTCGAAGCACAGGAGAGACCAACTAAACTCTACGCACGTGAAATTCAAGTTCGAGAACGGGATTATTCCCAGACGGTCACCCATGCAAGTACTAACCCCGTCCAACTGGGCTTAACTACAGCGGTGAGAGTCAGCGCCCTAACAGCACACGCCACCCGTGCTAACTTCTGTGCACTTGTACAAGTATATACGCGAAAATCATGCATGAACATTATCATCTCAGCGCCGACAAACTTACAAAAAGCTTATAAAACTTGCCACTTCTGTCAATAAATATTCTTAAATATAAAAGTACATTTGACATACCTTGAACACGAAAGAAATGTTAAACAACCGAACTATAGCGCATTTTGCCACTACCCAATAACGTCTTAATTATAAGCTACAAATATACATAGAGTTTTAGGTTTTATTTCATATAAGCAAAGATCGAAGGTACAGAAATGTTACGATGTTGGAGTATAAACCTCATGGTTTTCTCATTCAATTTCCCTTAAAACATGTTCCTGACTTTAGAAATATATCGAATTTCTAAATTTAATAAATGCAGTTCTCTCGTGCAAGCAGGGCACATGCATGTTTTATCTCTGTCATGTATAGCACTCAAAATGATCTTCTATCTCAGTATATGCAGGTGTAAAAAATGGAGCCAGCCACCATCTGTCAATAAAGTGATTTAAACTAATCTGAAGAATGAAGAGTATTAAAATACATTTTAAAGGGGATTGGCAACAAAAATTAAGTTTGTCTAATTTGAAAGAACTCATAAAATTGTAATAGAACATCCTTTACAACTTTTTCGTATCTCTCTTCGTTTTCAAGATATTTCAATTTGTTTGATATGCCTAAATGAGATGGTATCGACGTCAGGAGTGGGGTAAAATATTTTCACATGTAGCAAAACCAGTTATATCTCTAAGTTTGTTCAGCGAAATCATTTGAAACTGTGCACATAAAAACCCCTTGCGACGCTGAACATTTCATGTTAGATATGTAAGTGATTTTGCTCTGTATGAAAGTATTTTACCCCACTACTGACGTCAGAGACCATCTCATTTACATATCAAAAAAATTGAAATATCTTGAAAACGCAGAAAGATACGAAAAAGTTGTAAAGGATCTTCTATTACAATTTTATGAGTTCTTTCAAATTAGACAAACTTAATTTTTGTTGCCAATCCCCTTTAACATTCATGCAATGCTCCGCCACGCATGCAATTGAACTGAGACAATATCGATTTCAGCAAAAAATACATAAATAAATAAACAAATAACTAAATAAGTAAATAAATAAACAACAAACAAATAAATAAATAAACAAATAAATAAATAAACAAATAAATAAATAAAATTCCCTAATTTGCTAGCTAGGTTTTATAAATTTCAAACAATCGACCTTTAATTGTATATGGTACATCATTACTGTATTTACTCGTTTAAGCGCCGCGGCGCTCTTTAAATTTTTAGTGTTTCGGATGCGGCGCTTATTTGAGGGCAGCGCTCTTTAAAAATTATTTTATTTGTAAACGATAACAAGAAATGTTAACAACAAAATAAACATGTTTCAAGAGAGAGTTAAATGGGAGAGCATTGAAATATACTCACTTTGAACTTAAAAACACTGTAATACAGGAGAATAAATTTCCGAGGCTGATTTAAGATTGAGATGTACTGTAGTTGTTTTTTAGTTTGGCTTCTCGGACAATTCTGTCTGACGGTGCTTCGATTAAGCGCCGCATTGTTGTGAATAAGTGCGGCGCTTATTCGAGGGCGGCGCTCTTTAATATTTTTGCTCTCATATGCGGCGCATAATCGGGGGCGGCACTTAAGCGAGTAAATACGGGTAAGCATATAATTATAAGATATCTGCAACTTGTTTTCAACCCTTTCAATAGCGCTCCGCACAGATGACGTCGGTGTTGTCAATTTCATCATGTTTGTCCACATTTTTCATTAATTCTGAGTTGCCAACAATAGAGAAACGTTCATTTTGAATCCCTTGAGAGTTGATTTTGGTTTGTTTGTCCGCATTTTAGGCTTATAAATAGCAACTGTGCGCTTCGCTATTGTATATGGTACATCATTAAGCATACAATTATAAGATATTTGCAACTTGTTTTTAACCCTTTCAATTCCCGTCCGTAGTTTTTCCCTGTGACGAGTAGACTATAAAATACGTAAGACTTCAAAGTCGTACACGAGCGAGAAAAAGCTAATCGTATATTCTTGTATTTCAAGTGTCAAATATATTTAGTCAATAGTTGAGCTAAATTGGGGATACTGTACAGTTTATTTTACGAAGGGGAAAACCAAGACACACAGAACCATTTCTAGAAAACTCATGGAGGTACATAAGAAAATCAACAGCTCTGAACTCACGAGTCTAAGGAAGTAGTACTACATAGGAAGGAGAGCGGGGAGGCGTTGGGAATCAGGCCTGGTGAAGAGAACGAGTCCACTAGAGACGACGCTCGTTCTCCCAAACCTTCTCGAGCGTTATTATATAAACACAGCACGTCCATTTTCCATTCTTTTATAAAATAGACTAAGAAATATGTCCTGACGTAATAATTGAGCACGAAATACAATATTTATAATAATATTATAAGTATTATTATAAATATAAGTAATATTTAACAATTAGACAACGAACCCGAGTTGTCTATGGGCAGGTGGTCGACGAGGCACAGCAGAGTTGACTATCGTTCACAGACAACGAGGACAAGTTGTCTAATTTTTTTAGTATAAACCATAACTAGTTGGAAAACTACTATTTTAAAGAAACAAACTGAAATGTCATAAAAATGCGAGTGTTTTTTCATTATTTTGCATTTAAAACACGACTCTTTCACTACTATAGTAGTCTATCGCCAATAGACATACAGCAAGTAGCTCAGCCAATCAGAAAGCAGCATTTGTAATAGTCCACTAGTTGGTTTAAACTAATAACTTGAATAGCAGAACCATTCAAATTACAAAACATGCAGTTATATAATTGATTGATTGATTTAACTTTAATCTAATTACTTATTTACTAATAATTTATTAAAATTAAAATATTTATTTTATATCGATTGGCAATTGATTGATTTAGTTTGACGCACACGTACGTGTGAATTAAACACATCTCAGCCAGCCATACACAAAATTTTTAAAAGACAGTAACAGGCTGACCACAGATCAACAAACAAACATATATTCAGCTTTATTAAAAGTTTTGAGCACAGCTTCATTTTAGATCTATTACACTTTTGCTAGTATTCTCTTGTTGTTGTTTTTAATTTTATAGTCACCGGGTTTTTTATTTCACAATCTAGGTTATTAGTCCTTTAAATTTTGCTTTTATGAACAATTCGAGTGAACTGCATCTTGTGGTGATGCTGAATGACGGTCTAAAGAATAAATAAATAAATAGATGAATGCATGAACGAATGAATGAATGAATGAATGAATGAATGAATGAATGAATGAATGAATGAATGAATGAATGAATGAATGAATGAATGAATGAATGAATGAATGAATGAATGAATCATCGTTATTATTATTATTATCTTTATTTTTATACACATTTTTATCATTATCTTATTACTATCGATTAATGTTAACTATTAATGTTACGATTAATGTTAATGTTACTATTATTATTATTATTATTATTATTATTATTATTATTATTATTATTATTATTATTATCTTTAAAATGAATAGTATCGAACTGTCTCTGAGCCTCATTGCGAATATAAGATTCTTTAAATACTAAAGACCAAAGGCTTTTTTTTAAATTACAACTTTATTTTTGTACGACCTAATACAGTACCTGACGATGGAGTAAAACTCCGAAACGTCGTACAAAAACAAAGTTTTAATTTTTTAAAAAAGCCTTTGGTCGCTAGTATTTATAGAATCTTATATTATTATCATTATCATTATGACCATAATTATCATTATCGTTATCATCATTATTATTAATATCATCATCATCATTATCAGAACAACCATGATCATTATCATAACGACCATTGTCATTATCGTTATTATCGTGATCGTTATGATCGCTTTGATCTTTATCATTATATTAGTTTAATATTGTTAATATTCCGCAGATCGCACATCAGCTCATTTAAGAAGGCTCAGGAAAGTAACAAATCGATTATTGCTGTTGTTATCGTTATTTTTACTATTCGTGATGCATAAATTATAAGCATCACATATAAAGATCAACAAACTATGAATAAATTAACATGTTCAAGTGCAACGAAGTGAAACATACGTGACCATACTATTATAAAGGATAAAGAATAAAGGAATGGTGGGAAGGAAGGATGCGGATCAACGTGGCCGTGTCGAGGCATATCAAAGGCGCTCCAGACAGCCGCCATACGACACAGTTCAGACCACGGATCACAGCTATGATGCGGTAAAACATGGCGAAAAATTCTCGAAGCACAGGAGAGATCAACTACAACTCTACTCACATGAGTTCCAAGCCCGACAACGAGGTCATTCCCAAGTGGTCACTCATCCAAGCACTAACCCCGTCTAACCGGGCTTAACTTTTAGTGAGAGACAGCGCGCTATACAGCACACGCCACCCATGCTCCCATATTATATGTGTAATGCTCTCCGGTATTGTTAGTATAGAATGATGGCCAAGGTGAATTAAGGTTGTCGACTCTACTTGGGAGGGAATGGTCAGTAGGAAGATAAAGTACTGATCTAGCAAGTTTAACTATATTAGCAGTACAGGTATTAAAGTTGTCAGTGGAAAGCTGGAGACACTGATCTCTATATAACTGGATTGCTCATCCGGCTCCAAAAATGAAGCCAGCGGAGATGACGAATTTGGAGTACCAAGATGGCCGCCACTGAAACTTTGTATGTTTTCGTAGCACAAAAAGAGATGGAAAAAAGCCACATTAAAGATATTTCTGCTATTGGTATCAAACAAAGAACACTGTAAAAGGTTTATAAGCTTAGTTTTTGCATTTGTTAATATTATTAAGCAGTAAAACGTGTTATTTCGTAGTCTTAACTCTGCCCGGTAATCGATAAACTTGCCTATATCACAAAACTCGTAAAAACCAACGAAATCAGTCAATAACTTCATTACTGATAAAACTAATTATATACCTTTGGTATTAAAGCATATAGGTCTTTACAAAGACTTGAAGTATGTAGTTGACAATTTCGGACTGTATTTGTTTGTATTTTCCTGCTGTTTTCCAGTGGTAACGGTAAATTGACATCTGACAATTGTTTAATAAAAGTAGCGTGCTGTTTAATAAAAGTAGCGTGCTCATTGTTTGTTTACACTCTTTACGTTTCTCTCTGACGAAGGGCCTTCGCTCGAAACGTTAGATTCCTACGTTCTCTGTTTCGGCAGTATATCTAACCTTACTATATTTTGACAATTGTTTATTTGTTTTCCGGCTTTTCCGGCTCTTAACTATTCTTAGGCTTCCAGTGGCTTTAAATGTTTACTGCTGACCATAAAGGATGAGCAATCCAGTTATATAGAGATCAGTGGCTGGAGATCACTTCCCACAAGGGGCTTTTCAAGAGCAATTTACACATTGAAATTTAAGGCACTCCACGGATTACAGCTAAGACCTATAGGTGTTGGTTTAATTTTGCGGACGGAGGAACACAGACAGTAATCGGATCAGAGAAGAAACCAATATAACAGAGCAAAGCAGAGTCTGATGCAGTAAAATATTAGATGCCTTATAAACGGAAGGAATAACGTCCTGGGTACGACGTTGGGTATTGCATGCCTTAATAAAAGCTTGAAGGCAAGTTACAACAACGGCCACTGCAGACCTGCTAGATACAGTAAAACCCCGTATATAAGAATCTGGTTTTTAAGAACCTGTTAGGCTAAGATTGCCCATTTAGACCCCCTTTATATAAGAACCTATTTTAGCCTAAAATTTGAAAAGCTTCTTATTTTATAATTTACTACTTAGGAATTCAAATCTGATGAAATAAAAAAAATTCTACCAGTTTTGTTTTCTGGATGTTTCATAGGTAAAAAGGGCATACAACGAATAAGATAACCAAGAATAGGTTTGTATTTTTTAAGATTGAAGTCATTTAAACATAATTATATTCATTTTTTGTAGGTTCTTAAACAGGTTCTTATTTTCTTAAGAAAAAAAATGTGGTTGTTCTTGGATGAATATTGGTACAGCCTATTATTTATAAATAGCCTAATTTAATTAACGCCTTGTTTAGTTAGTGCACGAAGTGGTTGTGTTACAGTGGCAAAATCCTGCAAGAATTAAACAACTTGGAAAACTACATTTTTTTATATAATCTTTGAAGTTGTCATGTCGTGTCTTAAATTCATTTCCTGGGTACTTATTTTTATTTTTAAATTCCTATTGGTTGTTAAAAAACAGAAACCAATCAAATTCAAAACAGGAAGTTTCCAAGGAACTGAATTGAAACAATATTTTAGGAACACTTCTATTGCCACGACAATAAACCATTGCTTTTATACATAGCACTCTACTTTTCTGATTCATTTAATATTTATGAGCGCATACTCACAGAAAAATTAATTAAGATCATCCAGAATATATCTGAATTTGTAAGAAGTGATACTGTTACTAGAACCTTTCTTTGCGCGATTTGTTATACAAAAAGAAACAATCAGATGTTTTTTTTATTGTGACCGATATGCTGCTCCTCGTGTCACTTTGCTCACCTCTGCTGCTCACTTGCTTGCTGCAGAGTGGTCAAATGGTACTAAAAGGACTCGTCTCAAATGGTTCCTTAATGGAATTTCGTTTGTTTCCTTTCAAATTAATGTACGTTCTTGAGTGTCCAAAATTTCATTGTCGATTCAGGTCGTTTTTCATGTGGCTGCATTTGACCATCTTGGCTCTATGTTGTCATATTTTTTGTTCGTCTGCTCGTCTTTTATGTTTATCTTTGTTTTGATTTTTGTAAAATCAATAAGGCAAAAGCTCCCTTGATAAGCCTTTTGGCTTTGGGGGCAATTGCCTGTTATTAAATATTGTTTATACAAAAAATAAATAAAACTAGACTATAAAAAACTTCAAAGGTCCTTTACTGTTGATATTTTATAGAAAACAAAATATTGCCAGTTAACGAAAACTTAGATCCGATACGACTAAAAATGCAGTTGTTTTGAGCAATCGTAGTGTAACGTTGCAGCAGCATAGTAGCGAGGTTAAGTTCCACTTCCGATGCGAGTACCAATACTGAATACGGTTCTGATCATGCACAGTAGATCATTTAACGACGGCGTATGGGATTTCGGTAGTCCACACTTCCGAAGTAGACAGAATGTCGGAAGTCAGTTTGATGACCGAATATGCGTGGGATTTGGTCGCTCTGTTGATGGCAGCTTTTATAACGCTTAAACTTAATTTTCTTAGCTCTAGGGTGAAGAAGCTCTTCCTCGTCTATAATGTCATCATCATATTATTCGAATTAGCAAGCTTATTGGATTCGAATGACAAGTGTAGAATATTGGTATTTGTATTCGCATCGGAAATTAATTTTCCTTAAGTTTCCTTAGTGTACGAAAATTACAGTAAGTAAGATACTATCTGATTTTATGTAATAAGAAACAACAAAATAACATTACCGTCATCATCAGAGCCATCACTCTCGTCTTCAGCAGCTTCTCCAACCTAGGGCAGAAAGGATGTAACCTTTTTAACTCTTTCCTGTCCGAATCGGTCTTTGGTATTTTATTCTGCATGGCTAACGTCAGACGGTTTTACTCACCTCTGGGGAAGCCCTCGGACAGGAATGAGTTATAAACTATCTCCCTAACTCTTTCCTGTCCGAATTGATCTTTAGTATTTTATTCTGGCTAACCCCAGACGATTTTATTCACCTTTGGGGAAGCCTTCGGACAGGAATAGATTTCTCGTAAACACAGAGAGAGAAGAAGTACAGGCTGAGTAGCTAGGCGAAACAAATCTGATTGGTCTCTTTAACTAAAATTATTTCCAGAATGGCCTTCTGCGAAAAAGTGGAGCATGCAGAAAAGCTTGTTTACGTTTAGTAATCTTATTAATCTGGACATGGTAAGTTTTCAAACGTCGAATTTGTCATTTTTCAAATTTAGTACTTCATGCTATAAGATAAAATGTTAATTGCGGTCGACCACAGTATTACCTTAAAATAATATTAATTAAATCAATAGGATTCTATGTAAAGTGTATACAATATTTTCTTGTGTATAGAATGTTTTAGTGTAGTGTATATTTAGTGTATAGGGTGCAGTTTACAAGGTTAAATGCGCCGGCTGCCACGCCACGTATAGGGCAACGGGCAACAAAAAACGCAGACGTGACTAACCACATTGCCGACAGGCAACGACTTACACTGGAAAGTTGGTACACAAACGTAGAACAACAACCATTAAACCGATCACAACTACTACCAGCACCTTACAGAAGACTTATCCATAACGCTTTACAAACAAACAAACAAACAAACAAACAAACAAACAAACAAACAAACAAACAAACAAACAAACAGTAGACAAGTTTTTTTAAATTTCGACAACACCGACAAACAAATACCGACAGCACCACCCACGAACAACACCCACCTCCCCGACAACACCCATACCGCAATCGTGACATAATGAAACCTTTCACTTGACTCTGAAGATGACCGCCGCTGAGGCCGTCGAAACGTCAGTCACTAACATCAACAACAGTCTTTTTCAAGACTACACTAACCTAGACGATCAATTTGCACAAAAATGTACTAATCCTACAATTCTGGACAAAAGTCCTTGGGACACCAAGTGAAAATCGTCAAAAACGGTAAAGTGTCCCAACAATTTTGCCCAGGATTGTAGGTTCAAACATTTACTTTAGAAGAATTCTTATTTATCGTGATAGAGGTTTATATTTCCAAAATGACAACGAGGATGACGTCAAAGTAGGCATTTGTGTTGTTTTTCCTCCCTTTTCTTATAAACTAGTGGGAAATTAAAAAAAACAACACGATAGAATATACTATTCAGGTATACCATTAACGTGCAGATTGGGTAAGATTTCTCCTACAGCACAACCTTGTGTAATTCTGCCTACTTTGACGTCACCATTCATTACCATTTTAGAAATTCAAACCTCAAATATGGCAATAAATAGAAGCTTAGGTCAAAAAATATTTTGGCATTCACTTTACATATACTCCATATACAGTGGCGGATTAAGGGGGGGGCTGACTGGGCTACAGCCATGGGCCCACGGCCCCACGGATCCTAGGGGGGCCCGGGGCCGCCGAAGTCTTATTAAAAAATTTGTAAAGGACCCTTACGTATTTACGGTGCAGTGCAAGAAGGGGCCTGGGGGGGCCCAATCAGAAAAACAGCCAGGGGCCTCAGGTACCCTTAATCCGCCTCTGACTCCATATCAGTAATGGCGTATTTGGAATTATAGACACCTTAAGTCCGTACCAAATAGCGTTTTATTTTAGTACGATGTTACTCTACCATCCTTTAAGGGCTGTTTACATGAGCTGGGCTGACTCGTGTCACAAAATTCTTTCCTCGGTCGCAAAAGGAGATTTGAATTAACGTTTACATCTAAACTAAGCCAACTCTTCTTTGCAAATTTAGTTTATGCGAGTTTCAATTCAAAACCACAGTAAGATCCTAATCAATCGCGTGAGCGAAGTTAACCGGGCTAGCCCGGCTCTAGCCTGGTATAACCACTAAAAACTTCTGCTTTCCTATTGGTTGAAATTTTCTCGCGTTTTTATTGGCTATGAGTGAAATTGCAATCGTCATAAGTGGATTTAGCCCTGATGACGCGAGAATGAGATTAGTGGTTACCTGGCCCATATTTCTTTTGAAATTGGGCCTGGGTTACCAGGCTAGCCCGGCTCATGTAAACAGCCCCTTAGATGCAGTTTTCAACTATATATATTTTTTATTTTTTAATGTACCTCTTCTTCTTCGTCCTCTTCTTCTTCGTCTCCTTCATCATCTTCTTCTTCTTTCTCACCTTGCTTCGGTTCATTCATTAGCAACTCTTCTCCGGCTTCAACTTTTTCACGAACATGAAGGAACAATGACTAACAACAAAAATCAAAAGATCAAACGGTTAGCGCAGGCTTTTCCTTTCACATTCTTGCTAATATAAACTAAAGCAATTTTATAATTGACTTCTTGATTTGCCCCTTTCGCGGCAATGTTGACTTTCTCGAGGTGACTAGACTGTCTAAATCGTAGGTACTGTGCGTCTCGCTACATACTTCTATATTTTATAAGGAAGAATGGCTTGCTATCCTTTACGAGTTGCAATGTAATATTTGATCAAGAGTTGAGAGCAAAAGAGTTGTTTCACCGGGATATCCAAACATGGATGGAAAGAAAAAATTCCAATAGTGATTGGATGTCTTGCTACAATAAGACTACAATACAAGACTCTGCAATAGATTCTACTTGCATATCCAATTAAGATATTTCAGATCACTAGTGACTTTAATGAAATATTTTAATTACGTACGCATGCAAGTAGAATCTATTGTAGAGTCTTGTGACAGAAGATATTTCACGCGTCGTTAGTTGTTATTGGCTAATATGCTCAAGAATTATTAATGATTTGAGAATTTGTTTAGTTAATTTCGAAGATCTGTCCAACTTCAAGATTTGCAGCAATGTTGTTGGTGCATAGATTTCAGCACTATCGTATTTGCATATCACAACTCCCCCCCCCCCCCCCCCCCCCCCCCCCACCCACCCAACCCAAACACAAAAAAAGATCCTTTAACATTTTAAACGCACTTTCCAAAAAAACAAATTTCATTTTAGGAATAGGCCATTTGCACGATGATGAGATGGCGTTGGGTGACTACAACTAAAATATGTTTTTCCAAAAAGCTAGGGGTAAACTAGATTTCTGATTAGAATTAGGATATCGAAAAGATTGCTAAAATCTTGAGACTCAACAGAACTGAAACTTGACGACAAATTTGGGAAAAGCAAATTTGAAAAAAGCCGCGAAAGGACTGGACGGGTCCCTTTGTTTGAGTCATCTCTTTTAGCCGAAACCCTAGAATACTGGCAAAGCATTCTGGTAGTTGTAGTCGCCCAACGCCATCGTACGTCAACGTGCAAATGGTCCATTAGGGGCACTTTAAAAGCGCGCATACTGTTATTTTATGAAGGGGAATACTGCCTTTTACCGACTTTAACCCGAACTCATGCTAAAAACGAACACACACTGGTATACATAGAGAGACACATACAGACACAAGTATTAAATCTCTTCTGGCCTGCAAGTATATGCGCAGGCTAAAATTGACACAAATCAACAGACACTCGCACAACCATATCTCCATTTCCTTTCCTATTTCTTTCTTACCTGAAGAGCCATAGAATCATCGTAGATCTATAAATTATATAAAATTCTTTAGTTAGTGCCAAATATAAAAAATATTCACATAATAAGTAAGAGGAGCACGTGTGGCGTGTGCTGTTACCGCGCTGCCTCTCACCAAAAGTTAAGCTCGGTTAGGCGGGGTTAGTACTTGGATGTGTGACGGCTTGGGAATGACTCCGTTCTCGAGCTTGGACCTGTGCTTCGAGGGTTTTTCGCCGGGTTCTCCAGTTTTGCTCCATCCGTAAACTCAACACCTAGTGGCGAGCCCATAGCTACACCATCCACTTACATCTTAGCTGTGATCCGTGGCCTGAACTGTGTCATATGGCAGCTGCCTGGAGCGCCTTTGATATGCCTCGACACGGCCACGTTGATCTGCGTTCTTCGTAATTCCGCCGCTGGCTGCAAGTACGGATGATTAGCCCCAATCCTTTATCCTATATTTATCTTCTATAATTACAAACCAACAAATAAATATCTTATTCACTTACGATCGACCCTTCAATGTTGTACATTTGAGCATTTCTACACATCAACATGAAATCGCCCTGAAGATCATCAAGACTGCGGTAACGATGGCTATTGATTCTTTCCTGAAAGAATGTTAGGAAAATAAAGCAACGTATATACTGTAATAAGAGGGCACAGAGAGACTGGATAGACCTCCGCCAGCGGGTTATCAGAGATGTTTAAAAATAAAACGAGCCAACCCGCTAGTACCAAAATTATGCAAAAATGTTTGCATTGTAGTGGCGTCAGCTAATAGACCATTTGCATGATGACGTACGATGGTGTTGGGTAACTACCAGAATGCTTTGCCAGTATTATAATAGAGGATACTAGCAAAGCATTCTGGTAGTTGTAGTCACTCGGCCAAGGCCGTCGTACGTCATCATCCAAATGGTCTATTGGACCTTTAAAGTTGAATGTAATCGACAACTGACAAACAAAATGGCGGTCAATGCTAATCTCCCCCAAGGAACACTAGTTTTAAAAAATAACGGAAAATGTATCCAGTATAAAGCTGGATTTCCCACTAGGCGTAAAATATCGTATGCTCGACTTTTCTATTGTACAAATTGAATAGTTTTCTACTTCGTCGGTTCTACATAGAAACTCACAAGAGAAACACTTTATTGTTGATTTCACATTACTTTACCTCCGTGTGTTGCGAAGTTCGTTCGGAAATTGGAAACTACGTTGTCAAAGTTGACAAATTATCCAATGAAATTGCGAGCTTTGGATCAAAGCTCATTTTGATTGCATAACTGTCAACCTTGACAAAGTTCCCCATTTCCCAACTAACTTCGCAACACACGGAGGTAAAGTAACATGAAATAAACAGTAAAACTAGATTTCCACCAGGCGTAAAATGTCGTGTGCTTGACTTTTTTCTTGCGGATTAAATTGAATAGTTTTCTACCTTGTTCCAGATGGAAACAAAAAAAGTGAGCGCAACATACGCCTAGTAGAAATTCAACTTAACAAACAGAAAGAAAGATTTAGGAAATACGACCAAAATCGTGTTTGCAGGCTAAGATGTTGAACGGGCAGGCAAGCTGAATTTGCCCCTTTCTTCACAAGCACAAGCACATGCAAAGTACTATACTACTCACTTTGATCTTTTTAATATCAACTGGTTGTTTTATAACTTGATAATAATCTGGTAAATCCTTCCTGGATGGCAATATCGTAAAAATGTCCGCTAATGGACGCTCATCGCTAAATGACAAGAGAAAAAGATGGTGAGATAGAAACGAGTAAACCCTAGCCTGCGGGCAGGCCCTGCGTTGAGAGAACCTGCGGGCAGGCCCTGCGTTGAGAGAACCTGCGAGCAGGCCCTGCGTTGAGAGAACCTGCGAGCATGCTAAGTAAACCCCTGCTAAAACACGAACTGCAAGTTTATTGAACGGCTTTCAAAACGAACCATTTCGTAAGTTCATTGACGTAAAAAGTTTGAAAATTAACCTTGTGTGAGACGTAAAATCCAGCAAGAAATTTATCGGAAACGACAAGCGCTCTAGCACATTTACAGACATGCATTAAACATGAATTTCTTTTGGTTTTCCTTCATGAATTATTAATGAGTTTTTAAATTATTTCATTTAGCATACACACAAAAAAAACAATAGTTTGGAAATAGCAGTATATCCTTCCTTTTCTAGGAGCTTATCATCTAGTTTGGTCAACGGGACTTGTGTCACGCTGCAGTTGTTGCCATCAAGCCCCGCTTTGAAGTTTAAACAATATGTAGCGTAGCCTTAGTTAAAGAAATAGTTTGCTACGCTACTTCAGTTTGTATATACGAAATATCACGAAGACAAACAAGGACGTTCAGATGGCGCGATAGTGTCGTTGAACGAGAAACAATTGTGACACAGAATACTAATACAACCAGAAGTCCAACTCCAGTGAAAACTTGTCCGCATTTCTTCAATGCGCATGCGCGATATATTTACGCCATCCTACGCAATCCACGCAATCCTGGCAAGTTCCTGCATTGTTGCTGCATTGCAGTCTAAACCCTCATTAACTTGCAATTCTTTCATCCAACAAAATACATTTCATGCACAATAAATCATTTAAAAGTTATCCAAATTATATTTTTAATCGGCTACTTTTCCAATAAATGTAGATTTCCGATATGCTTCAACAAAATACAGAAATAAAAAGTAATTAATTAAAACAATGTCTTACTCATCTCTGTAATGAACAATAAATTTCATGATCTTTTTCATCTGCTTCTTGAGTTCAGATGAAATAGAAGGTAACTTTCCTACAAGAAAAAAAGAAAGTAGACTTAGTGAAGAATAAGTGGAAAACATTTTCCCTGCTCCCCAGAAGGTTTAATTTGAGGTAACGAAACTCCATTATAGCTATTATACAAGTTTTTTAAAATTTAATTCTTGCGATCACAATTGTTTATACCATGTTTTCCAGACACTAGAGAATAGTTCTTACAAACTTTACAACAATGTGACTGACTGTTTAAATATACCTTTATCTACTGGAGGTCGACCACGTTTCTTCTTGGACTAAAATAAGAGAAAAAAGTCAAATGACAAAATATAACTTAATGAGTAAGTGCATGCAGGCTTGCACTGGTCATTGTTCCATTTTGTCTTGGAACAATAAAAGCCATTGCTCTACAATAATCAGCTTTTGTTCAATACTCAGCCATTGTTCTACAATACTCAGCCATTGTTCTACAATACTCGGCCATTGTTCTAGAATGGATGAAACTACATAATTCAATTAAACCTTGTGGCTGAGAAAGACTATCATATAACGTTGTTTATAGTAGTAATGGATATGATAACCATTGTGTGTTGGTTTTGTTAGCTTAATGGCACTTCTTAATTTAAACCTTCTGGCTAAAATTGTCGACATTCTGCATAGTCTAGCAATTAAAGATTATTACATCAAACTTTCTGGCTAAGTGTATCTACGTCTCGTCTAGTTTAGTTTAGCAACGATAGACGTGGCCGACATTGTTCTTGTGACTTTAATTTCAAAATTTAATCAAGCTTTTTGGTTGCCTACATCCTGTCATCCTGCATATAGTTTAAATCAGACCTTCTGGCTAAGTGTGTCTAACTGATCTTGTCCAATCTGTTGGACACGCTTTTCCATAGTATCCTGATAACTATATTCCACTATCTTTCAGTTTTCAAGATGTTGTTTTTACAGCAACTTGGACACGGCAAACATTGTCGTCGAGGTTAAAAGGCATGACTCAAATAGACTCACCCAGTCCTTTCGCATATGTCGGCGAATTTGTTTTTCCAAATTTGTCGTCAAGTTTCAGTGAGTCTCAAGCTTTTAGCAATCTTCTGGATAACCTAACCACAACAAAAACCTTAACCCTAGTCACAATTCTAGTTTACCGCCTAGCTTGTTGGAAAAACATATTAGTCGACATATTTTGGAAAAGCCGATAAAGGACTGGATGGGTCCCTTTCAGTTATCCCTTTTCACCTCGACGAAAAAAATGCACTTTCATGCTAAATAAAAATTATAAATAATATATCAAACCTTGTGACTGGAAGTATCTGCGTCATCATCATGCCGTTTTCTTTTCCTCTCCTTTTTGCTTTTATGTCTTTCCTCCATTTCATCCAGGCATCCTTCCTCAATAGCCTAAAATCAATAAAACACTCACGTTAAATTGTGATTTTATTGTACATTTGTGAACTTCCGGCAAACATATCAAACTTTCCTTAACAGGTTTTACTTTTACAAGTTTTATTTGCTCGCATACATGTACAGCACAAATTAACAAGTTCTTTTTTGGACACGAAGCCTTGTTAAAAAGCAGGTCGTGCCAGTTTTTGCGCGAAGAAAACGTTTGCTCGTCTTATATGTCTCTTGCGTGACATTTTACGCTTTTCCACTGGGCGTAAAATATCGCGCGCTTGACTTTCCTATATTGTACAAATTGAATAGTTTTCTACTTCGTTTCACATGGAAACAAGACAAAAGAAAAAAGTGCGCGCGACATTTAACAACTAGTGTCAAGAATTAAGAAAAAATGCCCTCACCATTAGTCAATCATGTCCGAGTAATTACTTCGGCTACCTGTGGTAGGCCGAGTCTAGGTTTCGGCTCGGTTTGTGTTTTTTCCTCACGATTTTGCATTTTTGCACATTTTACTTCAGCTACTATTCATACTCCCAGTGAGTTGTTTGTCGTGTGATGGACTGAGTGAGGCAGTGAGGCATGAGGTAAGTTCTTTGCTCCTTTCGCTTTAGGAGTTGGACAAAAAGTTGAACAGCTTTGCCTTTTGATCAAGGTGTTCTTGCACATTGTTGGTAGATTTCGAAACTGACGCGTACGGACTGACTTTGCAACCTCGTACCCAGGCTTTTCGCTCCCGCCCTCGCGAACTCGAGGAGCGAAAACCCTGGCATGGGCAACACCGCTGCCAAACGTTTTGCGCATGCGCGACGTCCGAGCTCGTCCTCAGAAAAAGAGCGGGAAAATACTGAAATATTTGGACTGGTCCGAGAGTCCGACACAAAAGTTAAAATTATAAGTATACTACCGAAAAGATAAGGTAGATAATTTGTACATGGCTTCTTTGTCAATATTGTAACATATTCTGAATTTACCCCTTCGTAATTTTCTTTACCCTTTTTTTAAAACACAAATGAATAGTCGAGTCTTACTTAGTCTTCGCTGTCTGGTTGTTGTCGCCACGGCTTCTCTTGATATTTATTCTAGAGAATTCACGCATGCGCAAACGTTTGGCAGCGGTGTTGGCATGGGCTGGTCACGTGCCTCCCAGAATTTGGGAGGTTTTAAAATACCGCTTTATTAGGGAGGGGATGGTATATTGTCTTGTGGTATAGTTTCGGTTTATTAAATTGCCACGACACGAGATCACGTATAATTTCGTATCATTTAACCTGGCTTGATGTCGAAACAGTTTAATATACCGAAAAAGTTCTACAGTCATGAGGGAATTCCACGTTCGTGCTGCTGCATGTGTCTCAAGACTTGCGATGTAAAGCCGGTTTTCCACTAGGCGACTGTTTTTCGCGCGAAGCGACTTTTTCTTTCGTCTCATGAGCTCTGAGCTGGAACTAATCAGAAATCTATTGAATTTCGCTTCGCGCGAAAAAAATCGCCTAGTGGAAAACCGGCTTAACTCACTGCAAAAATATCGCTTAGGTCGCCATTTACTGACTCTACTCGATTAATAACCTTAAGAACGGCAGCTGTTACTTTATTACACTCATTTATTTTACTGAGCTGATCAATGAGTGAGTTCAACGGTGAAACGACGAGCACAACAGCAGACGGAATGATTGACGAGCTTCGACATGATTGCCTCAGCTGCAGGTATAAATTTATCTCAGTGAGCAGGGAAGGAAACAGTTGGTAAATCAACGATTTCCCACATTCTGTAGGCAATACAGCGACTGTATCTCTTCGATTAAAAAGAGCCTCTAAGCAGGTGACTTGCTTTGGCTTTAAATTAACATTTGTATAAATACTCTTTTTGATAGCGGAATCTAGACATAATAAAAACAAAACACGAACGTGTAAACGACGCCACCCCCCTTAGTATAGCCAGATTCTGGGAGGCACGTGACCAGCCCATGCCAGGTTTTCGCTCGACGAGTCGCGAGGGCGGGAGCGAAAAGCCTGGGTACGAGGTTGCTGACTTTGTGGCTGAGAACTCTCTTGATCGTAAATATGTTCACCTGTGTGAAGTATGCACCACATTCACCCTTCGATTCAGGCTCCGCGCACTTGCGACAAGTGCACCGAGCCTGAACGAAGGATGAATATGGTGCATACCTCACACAGGTGAACGTGACTTGCCAGTACGTAGCCGGTAACCCGAGTAAACGCCTCACCCAGGCGTCTTGTTTTATGATAAAGCAGAAATAATGAAGCCTCGTCCAATAATTATTTTCTTACGCAATTTTAGGCTTAATCTTTTCGCATAGCTTTCTCGCTAGTTATTAGTGTTTTTGTATAGTGTTTTTTTTTAAATTACAATCAGTTCAATATCATTTACTTACCATTATTATCTTGTTTTAGTCAGTAATTTATTTTATAAAGTATATAGTTTATTTTACATTTATTATATAAAATAGAGTGTTTTATTGATTTTCCCGCCACTAATAAAAGTGATAATCTCACATGTGCGATTATTTATGATAATCGCACATGTGACGATTATCACTGAATCAGCATTATAGTTTAATGCAATAGGACAATTTTTTTATATAATAAACAGAACAATACATGGATGCTTGGAAATATGAAATTTATTTCTCGTGTTGAACAGGATATGTCACTCGTTCGCTTCGCTCACTCGTGAGATATCCTGGTGAACACTCGAAATAAATTTCATATTTCCGCACATCCATGTATTATTCTCTATATAATATAGTTTATTTTAGTCAGTAGTTTATTTCATAGAGTAGTATCAGCTATACCTTTAACCATTGTCTTTCTGTCAATGGTTCACTATAATCAACATTTTTTCTTTGACGGCTACCACGTCCAAACAATTTCTCTTCTTCGTCTTCATTCGTCAATCGTTCCACCTGAACAAAAAGAGTACTATGATAAAAGTAGTGTGCTGCGTAGGCAGTGTTGAAACAATAATCGAAATATAGTAAGGTTAGATATACTGCCGAAAATATTGAACGTAGTTTCTAACGTTTCGAGCGAAGGCCCTTCGTCAGAGCTTACTATACTTCAATTGTTGTTATGATAATGAATACAAATTCGTCCTGATTTTCATAAACTTTCCGATCTATATCTCAAAGATTGTTAATAAACCCGAAGTGTTGGATGTGTGAATTGGATAAGTCGTATAAAATAACCTAGCACCAGCACCTCTATCTATGGTGTACGGTGCAAACTGCAAAGTAAACTGTCGTACCTATGTGTGGTGTATGTAAGTTTAGAACGCATTTCATTCTTATGAGCACTCAGATATGTTTTTGCGTTGGATAACCATGCAGTTACAGCAGCTGCATTACCAAGCCACGTAATCCAAAGTACGTCTATTACGGTACAAAGGCCTCTGCGACCTTGCACCACCGCACCCCTAACACCCACCCTTATCTCTTGTTTTTCTTACCTCTGCATCATCTTTTATTATCCAACTAGGTAGCTCATCACTTCGCATCAGTCGTGGTTTACGACCAGCTTTTTCCTCCTAGATATAACAGAGAAACACAGAAATAGTTCAAACTACACTTAAATAATGTTAGCAAGTTGAACGGTTACCTAAAAGTTTATATACGATACAACAATCTTTATTTAAACACGATGGAATTTAAGCGTTGCCGCTTGTGTGGTCGTGTATTAAATTCTAAACTATTCTAATGTAATAAAATCTAATAAAATCTACTTTAACTACAAATATATGTACAGTAAAATTATATAAAAAATAATAAACATAATATAAAATCAGGCATAAAATTTGGGATTGATTGCACTGATAAGGCATTAAAGTCCATTCGTAGAAGAGTGTCGTCCTTAACCATTTTACAAAACATTTGTACACTTTGTAAACATCTTCATCACACGACAGTGACAGTATATTAACCATTTTACAAAACATCTGTACACTTTGTAAACTATCTTCATCACACGACAGTGACAGTATATTCCATAAGGTTGCGCCTCGATGTGCAATTGAATGTTTCATAAAATAAGTGTTAAAGCGTGGTAAAGATGCGTTACTGTCGTGGCAATAGAAGCGCTCCTAAAATATTGTTGCAATACATTGCTCAAGTTGAACAATTCATTTCATAAAATTCATTGACAACGTCCTGTTTTAAATTCTCTTTTGAATTTGATTGGTGTTTGGCAAATAATCCTGTTTCTTATTGGTTGTTTAAATACCAGAAACCAATCAAATTCCTTATACCTGTCGTCTTCTGTCTGTATCCATCCTCTAAAAGACAAATGTTATATACATGATCAGAAAGAATGACTCAAAGATTATCACTATCACCACCATCATCCTTCTATTGACCAATCACATTCACCCCCAAAATATTTAACTTTAGGGTTAAATGACATTGAATGTTATTTAACCCAGAAGTTGCCAAACCGTACACGAGGATATCTGATCACAATGAATTGGTATAATGAATGACTTGATAAAACGTTTGAAGGTTTGCTTCAACTTAGAAAAAGCTTTTTGATGCGTTTGTCTACGGACTTTCATTTGTGTTTTAATGTCTACAAATGAAATTGATAATGTTTTGGCGTGATAGTAAAGGGTGTGACCGTGTTGAAGTCTTGCCCTAACAACTCTATTTGTTGTTCGAAAACAAAAAGAAAAGAATGTTGCTCTCGTGCCAGCAACAATAGTCAAAAATGACAAAACAAAGGACAGATAAGTCTAGGCAAAAGGCTTAGAAAGTTAGAAAGGCCAAAAACGCTAATAATAAACAATGTTTCCAACCTGAAACAGCTCAAATTCCTCTTCACTTCGAGCAATAATTTGATTAACAGTTTCGTCATCAGGAATTTCGTTTTCCTCCTATTTGGCAAATGGAAAAGGTTGCAGTATATAGTAATTTGTAGGTAAAAAAGTGTCCCTGTAGTGTGGCTTAATATAGATTACCCTCTACCAACCCCCGGACCAATTTTCACTGAGTGATCATGTAAAAAATAGTTATCCCAGGTTACCAGGATGACCACCTGCAGTGACCATTCCCACCAATTCCTCTGGTGTTGCATTTTCGAAATTAGTCCCGGCCTTAAAAGGTATATACAATTCCCATACTAATTTAAAAAAAAATCAAGAGTCATGTTGGCAGAACGGTAAGTCGGCTGAATAAATGAATTAATACAAGGTGAGTTCAGCACGGAGGGCCAGGATTAGTACTTAGATGGGTAACGAACGTTGCGCACTCCATAGTTACTATATATTAACTCTGCGCATTCCTACCCCTCTTTATAATTGGTGACTTTCCCTTTGTTGTGCGCGGGCTCCACTGAAAGCCAGCAGTAACGAATAGAGGAAGTTCACGGTTATGGTGGATCAAAACCCCAGCTCTATAACCTTGATTTATTGCAGTTCTTGTATAGTTTTGGAAAATTTACCCATACGAGTCATGATTTAGGGGGAAATGCTATTTTTAGAGTATATTGTCTATTGTATTCTGTTTGTACTCCGTTTTAATTGTTTCTATTGTATTCTATTATGTTGCATCGTTCTTCGTTGCATCCGTTTTATTGTTTCTATTGTGTTGCATCGTTGTTTGAAAACCACGGCAGGTATTGTCTACCCCTAAATCATGACCGGTTTAAAGTTTACTGTTGATTTTTTTGCCGCTTGCCCGCCATGGCTGACTTTGAATGGATACGCAACACCTGGAAAACCTTCAATTGATTATCATCCTATCCCTCCAATTCGAAGCATTCTGTGGAAAACTGTTCACCCTCGATTTCAGAGGTAATTCTTATCTCCTATACAACCTACAGTGTTAGGTAGCGTGGAAGATACTCTGGGTGTGACAGAGATAAATAATCTACGGAAAAGAATATTTCCGAATAATTTAATCCCTTGAGGGAAATTACTCCGATCGCTCATAGATCGTCTAAACTTAATAAATTAACAACTGATCGTAACATACCATAACCCAAAATTAACCGTAGCCCTAAACGAGGTCACTGGTAACTAAGAATAAATAAGTTGGGGTAATTTAGTGCAGAAAGGACTCGTACTTATATGACATCAAAGATAATTCCTGTCCGTATTAAAGTATCAAACTAGGCTACGCTCCATTCTTTTCCAACCATACTTACTTCTTCTTCGTCTTTATCGTTTTCCAACAAAGCTTCAAGAAACGCTCTACGTTCACCAGAAGTGGAGTTCTGATTAAACATGCCTGCTTGAATCACCTGAAAACAAATATCAAGAAATTAGTTGAAATCAATTGATGATCTCTAACCTAAAAAATTAAAAAAGATCCTTTGGCCTTGAACTCCCCGAGATATTCCAAATTAGATATTAGACAAATGTCTGTCTGTCTGTCTGTCTGTCTGTCTGTCTGTCTGTCTGTCTGTCTGTCTGTCTGTCTGTCTGTCTGTCTGTCTGTCTGTCTGTCTGTCTGTCTGTCTGTCTGTCTGTCTGTCTGTCTGTCTGTTGCCAGGAGATCTCACAAAATAATGCACAGGTTTTCATGAAAGTTTGTGGAAAGATTGATCATAGACCAAGGACCAACACATGGCCGGGGGGGCTTATTAAGGAACAGAAGACATCGAGTTAATGTTTTACGGTAAGCAAAAGTTCAAAGAACACATTCAATTCAACACATGATTACAGCCAACTCGAAAGCTTCAGGTACTTTGGCTACCATGCACTTCTTCATAATACTCCCTCATTGAATATGTAATGAGTCACTCGATGTAATTTTTAAATCTGTATAGTGTGAAATAAATGAACTTGAACTTGAGCAAAGTAAAACAGAGAAAAGCAAAGTCATACCTTTTCATCAATATTTAACTTGTATCGAGCAGCTGCTATAATAGTTTCTTCAACACTGTTTACTGTTACAAGACGAAGAACTTTGACTTCACTTGTTTGACCAATACGATGAGCTCGATCCTGAGCTTGAAGATCCTACCACGACAAACATTTAACAATTATTCGCCGAAGGCGAGGTGAATATCGGTGATTAGTATAAATACACAGGTGATTATTGAAAATCTCGTGCGATGATTCGTCGAGCTACCTCGGATTAATTCTCGATAATCACCTACAGCGTTTATTCAAAATGGCCGCCAGCCGGTTTGTCAATGACAGAAGAGGAAATTAACAATTTTAAAGAAAACGCTGTTCTTAAAAGTATGAAAATGCGTATTTATACTAAAACAATTATTCGCCTCAGGGTCAGTGAATATCGGTGAATAATAACCTCGGCTTCGTCTCGGTTATTATACACCGATATTCACCTCGCCTTCGACGAATAATTGTTAAATAATTGGTTAAGTATAAATACACATTCTCGTACTTTTAGGAACAACATTTTCTTTAAAATTGAAGTGCCCATGAAACGAAAATTAAGTTGGTCTTATTTGAAAGAACACTTAAAATGACAGAGTAACATCTTTTGCAGTTTTTCATTTCCTTGCTTTGTTCTTGAGATATTTTAGTTTGGTTGATATACAAATTAAACATATTGACGTCGTAGACGCATAATGAGCTATCGGAGAAGGTTAGATATATTTTCCATTATCAAACCAAATTAATTTGAATGAAGCATGTGGATGTGTTTCGCCACAACACTAAACATGTGGATCTTCAAGTGATTATTATATTTGATAATAGCAAAGATATATAACTTTTTCGATAACTCGTTATGCACGTGTGACGTCAAAATATTTAATTTGCATATCAAACAAACTAAAATATCTCAAGAACGAAGCAAGGAAACGAAAAACTGCAAAAGATGTTACTCTACCATTTTAAGTGTTCTTTCAATTAATTTTCGTTTCATAGGCACTTTAATTTCTTCGTCTGTCGCATTGACAAATTGGCTGGCAGCCATTTTGAATAAATTAGTCCGAAGTACCTCGACCAACCAGCGCGCGCGGTTTTCTATAATCACCTGTGTATTTATACTAAATAAAAATATTCACTTCAAAACCAATGACCACAGCATTGAGTAGATTATTAGACTGAGGGAAAATACAAACAAAAAGTTTGTCGCTTCAGGCATCTTTTTTTGTTCGCCTCCGTAAACCAAAAAAATCGATTTAACAATTAGACAACGAACCCGAGTTGTCTATGGGCAGGTGGTCGACGAGACACAGCTGAGTTGACTATCGTTCATAGACAACGAGGACGAGAATTGTTTTAGTATAAACCATAGTTAATAGAAACTATACATGGTTTGGAAACCCGGCAAACTTCAAAGCGGTTAACAATCAAGCTACGATTCATGTTGAAAGGTACACGAAGGTGCCAAATCCTTTGTTTTAGGTTTATTAATATTTAAACAGTACGGTTGAGTGATTGAACCCAAACGTTACTATTGGATGATTGCTTCATTATACAGAAAACACAAGATGTTCAGTAACTGTGAAAGTGCAAAAATTTCCATAAACCTGAACAAAAACATAAAACAATGACTTTTGCTGAGCTTCCAAACCATGTATTATTTTAAAGAAACAAACTAAAACCTCAGCAAAATGTGAGATTTCTACCATCATTTTACTTTCTACTATCACCAATTCTTGGTTTTCATCTGACGTCACGGCGGCCATGTTGGTGCACAGAAATAATGAAATGGCGGCCATGTTGGTGCACAACCTTTATCCTATGGGAATTTAACTCTATTCTTATTCAAACATTTCGTATTGTTTCACCACCCCAACGGGGTCACCGATCACGTGAGTGAAAACCGAGAATAGACAGCGAGTAGCTCAGCCAATCAGAACGCAACATTTGTAATAGTTTAGTTAATTTATACTAATCATAGTCAGGTGGCTGAGTGGAATGATCTTTACAGACCTGACAAAAGCACCAAATTTGGCAAAGATGTAGTTTAGGGCAGTACTATAGATACTAGAAGGGGTGTCAAACACAAAGTTTTCTTGAACGTGATTGGTGGAGGCTTAGAATTTTGAAATTTCTGTTAAAAAAAAAAAATGTTATTACCTGGTGAGGATTCCAATCACTGTCAAATATTACAACTGTATCAGCTACTTGGAGATTCAAGCCCAATCCTCCTGCTCTTGTACTTAGTAAGAACACAGAATAAATAGAATTTGGAGCATTAAATAACTGAAGAAGTGTGGCACGATCTTCAGCTTTGGTAGTTCCATCCAAACGAAGATACCGTATCCCTGTAAAACATAATGCAGGAGGTTAAGCTAATACATCCAAAATATTCTAAATACGCGCAAAATATTCCTGTGATGTGTGCAGTAGAAATATTTAGGCGCTGTGTATAATTATGGTGACTAAAACCACAACAAGTTTTCAGTTCTACATATTCACTACTTAGAAAATGTAGGAGACAAGAACGAATTAAGATTGCAAGTATGAATTGAAATATTCTGTCCCCTGTTATCCATTGTAACTATTCCTATAAAGCGTATATAAGTCATATAAAAAAGTCATATAAAATGACTACTCACTAGTCTAATAAACATAAAAATGTTTGAAAGGTTGGTGTCTTGTTGAAATACGCATAAGGAAGATCTAACGTTTCGAGCAAATGCTCCTCGTCACAGAGAAATCTTCATCTGTACTGAAATATCATGGACACAGTAACTTTGCCGTAAAATCTTTGTATTGATTTCGAATAATTATTATGGGACAGTGAACTCGGATGGAGAATAATAAGTAAATAAGGTGTTACTCCGATTGACGAACCATAGCGGACAAGTAGAGAAAACTCTACTTGACCCAGCTGGGATTCGAACACGCGACCTTCGGTTTACTAGTCCGATGCTCTACCAACTGAGCTACAAGTCAATTGGGAGCTGGTGGTCGAATGGTGTTCATTATCACCCGAGTTCACTGTTGAAGACTATTGTCTAGATATTGAAGAAACTAGTCTGTTTCGAAATATCAAATACCCTAAGTACTATCATTCGACCTTCAGCTGACAACTTGACCTGTATAGCTCAGTTTGTAGAGCATCGGACTATAGTAAAGCGAAGGTCGCGGGTTCGAATCCTAGCAAGGCCAAGTAGAGTTTCTCTACTTGTTCAGTATGGTTCGTCACTCGGAGTAACACCTTATTATTATCTTTGCATTGAGTTAAAACGTTCTAAAATGCAGTTTATGTTTAGAAGTCTTTTCTTTTTGTCTACGGAGCAATTTTGTACCTATGAAATTGAAATAATCCTCCATGACAGTCATCAATGAAGTCATTTGACAAAATAACAACACCCTGAAGAAATAAACAACATGATGAGCACAATGACCAATGGCACTATATTAAGGTGGCACTGTGGTGAAAAAATCGTCAGTCTTTTTTTTTATCATAAAGTATTTTTGTGGTTTGTAAATATCATAGATAATGGAAGGGGAACTGGATAGGAAACTTAAAATGATGTTACGAAACTGGAAACATACATAAACTTTATTTACCCTCGAATTTACAGAGTAGCTAGTTACAGCTAATATCTTCGAGAAAATAAACAAGTAAATAAAATAAAAGAGCTCGTATCTCCCCCCGTATATTGTTTAAATATAATCATAATTATAATTATTTAAAGTACTTCAAGTAAAGTTACATGTCCGTATTTTCCTCTTAAAGTCCTTAAAAGTAATATCGGCTAATCTAAAATCGTCTGATAATGAGTTCCAGTATTTTGCTGATTGATACTTAAAGGAATGAAGACCAAAAGTAGTAGTACGAGGTTTAGGTAAACTCAAAATATCTGTACCTCTTAAGGAATATGACACAGATCTTAAAGTAAACATATCTTTTAAATAAGAAGGATAACTTGTAAAGTAGACATTTGAATAATATTATAAGCATGTTTTGGATTCTTCTATTGTATAAATCAGTCGTCCTTGCTTTGTCCAACAGCTCGTGATAGGCAGAATCTCTGTCATCTAGAAGACATTTATCAGCATTACGAGCGCTGCAGAAATGCCACACAGACGAGCAATAATTGAAATGTGGAAGTATAAACGCTTTGTATAATCGTAATAATGTACTAGTTGAAATCAGCTTACGGAACCTCTTCACTACATTAAATGATGAAGTTTTCATTACATAAGCACAACTTGCTATGGTAATTAAACACTTATAAACGGCTAATGCACCTAACGGGTGGTCCCACATGGCCAGGATCAGCTATTGCTGGAATTAAACAATAGTGTAATATACTTAAGTTCAGCAGTGTCTGATTTTAGCCATGTGGGACCACTCGTTACGTGTATTAGCCGTTTATAAGCGTATAAACACCATAGTACCATAGCAAGTTGTGCAAACATCGCTTCCGGTTTCGTAAGTTTCCTACCAGTTCCCCTTCATTATCTATGGAAATATCTCATCTCGTTCAAGAGATATTCACGTTTTTCGGTTTTTGAAATATGCAAATTATATGGCTGATGACGTCATTTACTCCAAACGAGCGAAATGAAAATCGTAAAACTAAGAATATCTCTAGAAATAAAAAATAGAAAGTGCTCAAATTTTGCATGCTTATAGTATTAAATAAAATACGTTTCATTGTAGAACTTTAGTTGTTTTCGTGGAAACTGTTGGTTCCTGGCCTCCTCCAATGATAAAATTAAATTTGCTTATTTATCAGCAATCAAGTAGTCTTTACTCCAGCGAATAAAAGTGAAGATTAGAGCTTATGTAGGCATTGTAATTCAAACGTTTAAATTTTTCTATTTTTAAACAATGAGGCAAAAATGATAATTCCCTTTTTAATACTTGTAGCGCTTGCATATCTGGAGAAATTGTGTTTGTGGCAAGCGGCAGATTTTATGCAAATTAGGCTTTCTGGATTTGCGGACTTTGAGGGTATAAAACTTTTCAATAATCAAGACCACCACTAGAGCTATGCAATGAACTAAAATGAAGCTCACGAGACCTGTGGCAAACTTTTTATGGGGGAAAAACGTAATACAGTGCAGAAAAAAAGGACATACAATGCAAATTCTTAAAGCCAATCAAAAACACTAAAAACTAAGAACCAATCACGTTCTACAGCAGATTTTGACGGATGGCATTTTCCAACCTCTTGCCCTGCACAAAATAAACAAATATGGCAGCCAAGATTTGAAATAGAGAACAATTCGTTAAAATTTGAAGCTAATTATTCCTTATTGTTGTGAAGTAAAATACCTGCAAGAAAACTAGAAGATTCTTAGTGCTTTCAGTAAACTTTTTCGAGTAGTGGTAGAAGAAGCGAAGCGTTTTTAAACAAGCAAATATACGAGGAGTGGACACTGCCGAAAGGACACTGTAATTTAAGTAAAGTTAACTTGGATATTTTTCATGTATATTTATATTAATAAGTAATAGCGTAGTTTTTCGTGCAATTTGGAAAAACATGCCCTCGTGAGTTTTTCAAAGACCTTCGTCTTTGATTTCGATAGTCTTTGAAAATCTCACTCGTGCACGTTTTTTCCACATTGCACTCAAAACCATGCTATTACCTATACTAATAACATCGATACTACAGAAATAACAAAAATATACATTGATTAATAAAGCTTCATGGAATTCTGATGTGTTTCAGATGAAACGGAGAAAACAACATGTTAACAGATTAACAATATTTTGCCCTAATTATCTCAACACCAACGGATATTCAAACGATCTGAAATAGACAGTTGAACCTCCACATCAGCCAGGACAAAAACCTGTTGTCCATTGAGGGGCGGTGTCTTTGCTTTCAACACTTTGACATTACAACAAATTGTGTGAATGGAAATAAGGCGAGACAGGGACAAGGATTTTCGAGACAGGGACGAGAGACTTCCGTAAAGAACAGAAAGAAGTAACAACGTTCTCTGTGGAACCCCGAAAACGATTATTAAACAGTAAGGGGATGTTTACATGAGGCCGGCCAGATAGTGTTTTTACTGTAGATCGTTTTCACGAGTCCGGCCTCATGAGATTCAGTTCACGCCGGCCTAATCTCAGCTCGCCTGCTAGATCGAACTGAAATTTTGAGGCCGACTTTCCATGTAAACAGAATCCATAAGTTTAATTCGAACCGATTCGGACTACGAAAAAAAAGCTTTTTAACTGACGTAATAGAAACCAATGCCATATAATTTCAAGGCTGGCCTCGTGCAAACAAAACCGAAAATGCAAAATTCAGTCCTGCCTGAGTTGAGGCCGGCCTCGTGTAAACATCCCCTAACCCTCAGCAGTTTATGTTTGGAAACAAAGGTTGGGCAAGAAGCTCACCTGTGGTTTGTGTATATCAACTTGAGAAGGATGCGGTCGAGTAGTTCAAATTTACCAGCAACACGTACCAATTGTTGCCTAAATTAAAAATAGACACGCAATGCATGAATAACCTGCATTATTATACAATACTGATACAATCTCGATTTTAATTGGCTAAAACCCAACAGTGAGTTCTGGATGTGACCGCAATCTGCAAAACATCCAGAATTCACTGCAGATTTTTGAAGTGACGAGCTGGCTAGCGGTTTGAACAGGGTCCTGCGGTCTAAACCATGCACTATAGTAAAGATTAGTTTGACAAGAATATCATACAATCATACACTTACCCTTGCACAAGACCTCCAGTAAAACCAAGATGCTCAGAAATAGATTGCTAAAGAATTATAATAGAATACATAGAAATTATAATTCACATACTATTTCAAGAAGGTCGCCTGGCGTAAAATCGTCTGGTGTAACACGGAGTAAGAGCTACTGCATGGTGTTAGACAGAGTAAAATAGTCTGGTGTTAGACAGAGTAAAATTGTCTGGCATTAAATAGAGTAAAATAGTCTGTTGTTAGATAGAGTAAAATATGGTGTTAGACAGAGTAAAATAGTCTAGTGTTAGACAGAGTAAAATAGTCTGGCGTTAGACAGTAAAATAGTCTGGCGTTAGACAGTACAATAGTCTAGTGTTAGACAGAGTAAAATAGTCTGGTGTTAGATATAGAGTAAAATCGTCGGGCGTTAGAGTAAAATCGTCTGGAGTAAAATGTATTGGCGTTAGACAGAGTATAAGTATAAACATATAAAATAAATAAATAAATAAAAAAACAAAAAAAAACGAACAAACAAGCAAACAAACAAACAAACAAACAAACAAACAAACAAACAAACAAACAAATAAATAAAATATTTAATAAATAATTAATATATTTATATTTAAATTGAAACACCTAATACGCTAACCTCAATGTGCTGGAATACAAAAGGATGATTACAAATTTTTCTTAGCTGCATGATGGTATTCATCAAAGTCTTCGCACCACCGCGACCCTTAAAAGAAAAAGACCTTTCTTTTATTACTATATTACATGTAATCATAATTAGTACAAAGAAACAGAGATAACATCCTGCTAAAGAAGATAATATAAGGTGAAAACGCACGATTTGATTGACTGCACCGCTCAGTATACTAACAAGAGTTTATAAAATAAGGTGTCCTCTACGCACGCTCTGATTGGCGGGGCGCCGTGCATTTATAAGAGTATAAATTAAGATCATGAATGACGTAATGTGGCGTGGCGTAAAATAGCGTCAGCTGGCCGGAAAAGCTAGCGAACTTTCAAGTTTTCGTTTGTTTTTTCCCTTCATATTTTATAAAACAAATAAAACATACTGCTCCTGTGTATATGTACTCTTATAAAGTTACGTTTGACGTCATTTGAACACGAAAGAAGTGTAAAGGCACGCGGCGATCTTTCATGTTCAAATGACGTCAAACGTGCCTTTATTAAAGTACATATGCACGGAGCTGTATGTTTTATTTGTTAAAGGACAACAATTCGTTTCCAGGTTATTCTATTTTACGTTAAAGTCGAAAAACTTCAATCTAAAACCGAAGAATAATTGAAACCAGTCACTCGGTTCCACTTTTATGAACTGTCTAAGTTTGAGTTTTTGCTCCTTTTGCTGAACTCATGTGAACGACGACCGCGCGAAATAAAGACTGGTACTAGTATGTTGTGATGTCATACCGGTAACAAACAACAAGGTGATTGGAACACGCTGCCAAACGTTTTGCGCATGCGCGACGTCCGAGCTCGTCCTCAGAAAAAGAGCGGGAAAACACTGAAATATTTGGACTGGTCCAAGAGTCCGACTTGAAAAATTTTTGTATTGTATAAAAGAAATAGATTCCATTTTTTGTTGTCAGAAGACGTAACAACGTGGTAAGAACATCAGTGACTCGACTTCGTCTCGTGGGCCACTTTCTTTGTTCTTACCACGTTGTAACGTCATCTGCATCTATAACTAAAACAGACAACGGCAAAATGGAATCTATTTGTTAAATGGCCACTTTAAGAACACGGGCAAAATGCAAACAGCTTACATAAATGATTACGGTTACCACTGAGTAAATTAATAAAATACAAAACAATGGACACTCCGAAAAGGGTTACCATTTTTATTCAACGTTTCGACTAACCTGCAGTCATCATCCCTGATGATCATCCCTGATGATGACTTGCATCATCCCTGACGATCATCCCTGATGACTTGCATCATCCCTGATGATCATCCCTGATGACTTGCATCATCCCTGATGATCATCCCTGATGACTTGCATCATCCCTGATGATCATCCCTGATGACTTGCATCATCCCTGACGATCATCCCTGATGATGACTTGCATCATCCCTGATGATCATCCCTGATGACTTGCATCATCCCTGATGATCATCCCTGATGACTTGCATCATCCCTGATGATCATCCCTGATGATCATCCCTGATGATGACTTGCATCATCCCTGATGACTTGCATCATCCCTGATGATCATCCCTGATGACTTGCATCATCCCTGATGATCATCCCTGATGATGACTTGCATCATCCCTGATGATCATCCCTGATGACTTGCATCATCCCTGACGATCATCCCTGATGATGACTTGCAAGTTAGCCGAAACGTTGAATAAAAACCATTTTCGGAGTGTCCATTGTTTTGTATTTCACATAAATGACACAAAATAATTTTACCTTTTTATCTCTCTCTGACCCATCAGTTAGCAATACTCCTTTCTTATACATATGTTGATACAAAAGCTTTTGCAAGTCTGACATGTCACACTTGATAACATACTCCGTCTGTTAATTCAAAAAACAACATCAGAATACGAATCGCAAAGTTTACGTTTATAATTTAGCTATAGGTTTAAACATATATTTTACTTTCAAGTAATATTTGGCATCTCACTCGATTAAATTGGATATACTAGCTAATTTTGGTGAAGGAAAATTTCGAGTGTAGAATATATACATTATAAGACCAAACCAGGACCAGTTGCAAAAAATGCAACATGAAGGCCTTCCGGCTAGGAATTGAACCAGCGACCCTGCGATGCTAGAGCAGTGCACTGACCATTGAACTACGGAAGCCGTAATATACCTAGCCTGGTAACCACTAAACTTCTTTCCTATTGATTAAAACTTTCGCGCGTTTTTATTGGCTATGAGTAAAACTGCAATCGTCATAAGTGGATTTAGCCCTGACGACGCGAGAATGAGATTAGTGGTTACCTGGCCCATAATTATTTTGAAATTGGGCCAGGGTACCAGGCTATAATACACCCAATTCTACTCCCGGCATTACCACATTATATATACAGAACTCGTGGCCAAGCTCTTCGCAAAGGCTTCCGTAGCTCAGTGGTGAGAGCACTGTTAGCATCGCAGGGTCGCGGGTTCAATTCCTAGCTTCCGGTCTTGATGTTGCATTTTTCGCAACTGCATGGTCCCGGTTTGGTCTTATAATGTATATATTCTACTCTCGAAATTTTCCTTCACCAAAATTATTTATTATTTAATATCTATTTTACTTTCAGCTAGGTTAGTGTTCCTAAATTTTTACGTTAATGAACTTACATAGTGGTTCGTGTTTGAAGCCGTTCAATAAACTCACAGTTCGTGTTTTATCAGGTATAAAACACTCCTGCTAGTTTATTTTAAAAACAGTATGAGCACGAGTAGTTGTTGTGTTAAGATATTTCTAATTAGTGTTTACTCACCTTTTCTGGAAGCTGCGACTCCACTTCCTTCTTCAAACGCCGTAGCAAAAATGGACGTAAAACCTGAGTTTTAAAAATCAATTGTTAGTTAATATTCAAGTTTTTCCACTAAAATCATAATTATCAATTTTATGTCAACTTGCAACTACTATTTTGTGTAATCATTAACTCTTTTGTACAATAACGTAGTTATTCCATGTAATCATCAATTATTCCATGTAATCTTCAGTTATTTCATGTAATGATCAGTTATTTCATGTAATTATCAATTATTTCATGTAATTATCAATTATTCCGTGTAATCATCAATTATTTCATGTAATCTTCAGTTATTTCATGTAATGATCAATTATTCCATGTAATCATCAATTATTCCATGTAATCATCAATTATTCCATGTAATCATCAATTATTCCATGTAATCATCAATTATTCCATGTAATCATCAATTATTCCATGTAATCATCAATTATTCCATGTAATCATCAATTATTTCATGTAATCTTCTGCAGTTATTTCATGTTATCATCAGTTATTTCATGTAATCAATAATCATCAGTTATTTCATGTAATCATCAGTTATTTCATGTTATCATCAGTTATTTCATGTAATCATCAGTTATTTCATGTAAACACGATGTAATCAATAATTATTTCATGTAATCATCAGTTATTTCATGTAAACACCATGTAATCAATAATCATCAGTTATTTCATGTAATCATCAGTTATTTCATGTAAATCAATAATTATTTCATGTAATCACCAGATATTCCATGTAATCATCAGTTATTTCATGTAAACACCATGCATGTAATCAATAATTATTTTATGTAATCATCAACTTACTTTGTGTAAACGTCTGATAATCAGCAATGTTTCTTCTTCATTCAGTTCCACCTTAACAAGATAATTATAATTCACATCAAACAAATATTACACAACGACCGTTCTTTAATTACTCACACAATTGTTTTCAATAATCCACGAATAAATTAGGGTCCTGAAGGGTAATATAGGAACTATATTAATTGTCCATTTTTATCACTGAGAATGGGATTAAGTGCCACTGGAAAAGGAGGAAAACTAAATAAGGAAAAGCTCTCTCGAATGGTCGAGGTCCAGTTTGACCATTCATTTGAAAGCGCTCGTGTTATTTCCCAATTCCGTATCAAGCGTATTTTTTCTCTAGTTCGAATTGATACAGTTTTTGAATAAATAGTAAGTTATGACATCATTGTTTTCACCCACCTTTTCACCAGTCATAGCAAATGGAGCATTAAACCACTGATCAAATGTATTACAACATTTGAAGATTGAAGGTAACAAGAAATTAAGTAAAGCCCACATTTCAGGAAGACGATTCTGTGTGAGAGAGAGAGAGAGAGAAAGAGAGTGAAAGAAAGTCAATTATACTCAGAGATACGTTGAAAATGCAGGTAACAAACAATTTAACCAAACTTCAAAAACACCAAAAGTAAGTCTACTGTTTTGCGCAGTCGTGAAACTCTAAGAAGCCATTTTACGTATATTTCATTATGTTAACCCATTGCTGTCTAGACAGGCTGAGCGTTATCCCTCTAACGAGTACAAACGGATTCGAAAACAATAAAAATCACTCGGTTAACGGCCTCGTGATTTTCATTCTCCTCTCGTGTTTGTAGAACCCCTGGTAAAACTCAATCGTTTATGAAATATTACATCATTACCTGTAAAGGAGTTCCTGTTAGAAGCACACGATGTGGAGCTGAGTAATATGTGTTCAAAATTTGAGTCAATTTACAATGATGATTTTTCATACGATGACCTTCGTCAATAATCATGTACTTCCAACGAACCTAAATATTAAAGGGGAAAAAAACAAAACTAAAAGTAAAAACCAAGCATCAGAGAAATGCGGGTAACGTCAACGTCGAAATTAAAGTGAAAATATCTGAACCTAAATTTGACGTAGAAACATGCACCTCTTACGAGACCTCAAGTTCTTACTTTCACTGCAGAGTAAATACAAAATATCATTTTTTAAACAACAAAGCAGAACGTAGGTCTTAACGTTGCATTGGTCAGTCAGGCTAAGAAACAAATTTCTCAAGCTCATTAATAATTCATGAGAAAAATTTAAAAGAAATCAATATTTAATCAGTATTTAGAAATCGGAGGAAGATTACAGTCAAATTTAGCAAACTTTGAGGTGGATTTTCTCTTAAAATAGTGATTCGTTTGAGAAGCTATATCCAACACTCGTCTGTGTTCATTCTCCGATGTCTAAATACAACCAAGCTGGTTAAAAAAGTAGCGTGCTGCGTAGGCAGTGTAGAAACAACAATATAGTAAGGTTAGATATACTGCCGAAACAGAGAACGTAGGAGTCTAACGTTTCGAGCGACGGCCCTTCGTCAGAGAGAAAGCTGGTTAAAAAAACTCGGCTTTGCTTCGTATTTTCAACCTGCTTGACTGTATTTAGAAATCGGAAGAACACTGCCTCGTGTTGGATTAGCCTGCATAGCGGGCGCTGGGGATTGGGACGGACAGTGAAAGGAGCGCCTGCAGGCGACCATTGTTATTTTTCGTGTATATAGCGTTCGCCAGCGAACGCTCGCAATCTATTGGTTGACACGCTAATGTCCTATCAATCAAAGAGAGTTTGAATTTCCGCTGCAGGCGTTGGCGAAGAGTTCGAAGAGCGTTGCGCGGAAATAAACTGAGATTGTGTGTACAAAGTGGCTTTTAACGACATTTGAAAATTATGCTGACGTCAGCAATAATATAATTCAAAACTCTGTAACTCAAGAAGGAATGGTTGTATCAACTTAAAATTTTCCAGTAAAACTCGTAATGACAATCTACAAAATATATAAAACAACCAGCTTTGTACATTTAATAATAAATATTTTAGAATTTTGTGACGTCACAGTGAAAACAACCTATACACATATTATTGAAAGCACACCAACCATAGCCATATCAAATTCCAAAGACACTACTGCATCATACGACCAGCAACATTGAGCAAGTGAGCAATCAGAGGGCAGATACAGTAGTATCGACAAAATAAAGCCCTAATCAAACGAGAACGCAAGTCATCGCAAGTTGGCAGTCAGAATTTCTGTGGCGGTCGTTCGAACACCCAAATTAACAAAATAAAGGTTTCATGAGTGTTTTAAACAAGTTTTAACTTTGGCACGGTACATGATATCTTCGGGAAACTATTCAGAGCGGCTGGCAGAGACTGCCAACTTGCGACGACTTGCGTTCTCGTTTGATTAGGACTAAAAAATTGTCATTTACGAACCTTAGATAATATGGCCTTGTCTTTCATGACGTACTCGTAAGTAGTAAGAACAACGTTGAATTTTCCAGTTCGAATCTGAACAGCATGAGATCGTCTGCAATTGGGAGAGCCCTAAAAACCGCAAGATCAGGCAAAATAACGAGACATGAAACAAAGAATTAATTTTTATCACATAAAACTACCCAGAGTTGGAAAAATGTTTTCAACCTCGGACGCTGCGCGTCCTCGGGTCTTTATATAGCATACATCCCTCGTTCTCAGGATTTATCTATTACTTAGACAACGAGGACGAGTTGTCTAATTGTCTTAGTATAAACCAACTAGTCGGGAAACTATTATTTTAAAGAAACTGAAACCTCAGTAAAACGCGAGTTTTCTACCATTATTTTGCATTCAAAACTTGACTCTTTTGCTACTGTACTAGTAGTCTATCACCAATAGACAGTGAGTAGCTCAGCCAATCTAAATGCAGCATTTGTAGTAGTCCACTAGTTGGTTTATACGAAAATAATATAGCCAAAGCCTTTCACAGGAACGTAGCCATGAATTTCAAAAAAGGGGGAGCACAGACTGCAAAATGTTTCATAGACCGAAAACCTCAGGCAAATACTTTCCCGTACAGACCTCGCACTCGGTTAATAAGTCTTTACTATAGGACTGCTGAGAAACTGGAAAATAAGTTTGTTAGAAATAAGAAACTGTTGGGAGATACGACATACCTTATAAATAATAGAAATTATTGAAGGGCACCATTTCCCAAACTCCAAGTTCCAGTTGGACAACGTTCTGTGAAAATGGTAAATTTATTTTTAGATGAGTACAGTTCGATCTGCCGTATTAAGCCTGGTTTCCATAAGATCGTCTCGATTGCCCCAATCGTCCCGATCGCCTGAATTCCTCCAATCAGAATGGGCGATTCGATACACGCAAACTTTAAAAGTCATTCCAATTCTTGCTGTTAGTTATTTGCTTTAAATATCATATACCATTTATGAAAACAAAATATCCTTATCGTTTTCAATTATAGACAGATATCAGCACAAAATATTGGTTATCGTAATATCAGTAAATTCCTACATGTCTGCAACTACACCACTGATCTCTATACAACTGGATTGCTCATCCTTTATGGTCAGCAGTAAACATTTTGAAGCCACTGGCGGCCATATTGGTACTCCAGGTCCAGTGTACTTTGCGGGCTTAAGAGTAGTAAGAGTTTACCGAGGGAGTCGGAAAAGCCGCAATTTAAAACAATTTAAAACATGGCAATTTTAGACCGTTACCACTTGAAAACAGAACAAAAATACAAGCAAATACAGTCCGGAATTGTCAACTACATACTTCAAGGCTTTGTAAAGACTTATGCTTTAATACCAAAGGTATATAAATAGTTTTATAATGAAGTTATTGACTGTTTTCGTTGGTTTTCTATGAGTTTTGTAATATAGGCAAGTTTATCGATTACAGGGCAGAGAAAAAACTACGAAATATTACGTTGTACTGCTAAATAATACCAATAAATGCAAAAACTAACTTCTAAACCATTTACAGTGTTCTTTGTTTGATACCAATAGCAGAAATATTTTGAATGTGGCTTTTTTCGTCTCTTTTCGTGCTACGAAAACATACAAAGTTTCCGTGGCGGCCATCTTGGTACTCCCAATTCGTCATCTCCGCTGGCTTCATTTTTGGAGCCGGATGAGCAATCCAGTTCTATTTTGGGATCAGTTATATAGAGATCTAATTAATACTCACGACAGTGGCACGATCACCAAAAAAGGTCCCATAATTTTCTTCTTCTCAATCAAATACGCCAACAAAGCGATGGTTTGTATAGTTTTTCCAAGACCCATTTCATCAGCAAGAATTCCATTCAGATTATTATTATGCAAAGATACAAGCCATTCCAAACCACTCACCTAAAAACACGGTAAAAAAACATGTTAAAGTGATTCTCTGATGAAAATATTGTTGGCGAGTATGTGTGTCTAAAATATACCAAAACTAGAGGCAACTCAGAGACTGCATATACCTCCGCCAACGAGTTATTAGAGATGTTTAAAAAGAAAACGAGTCATCCCGCTAACCAGGCTAGCTCACGAGACCTACAAACGCGCATACACCTGACACTCACCTCATGGTACAAACGCACATACACCTGACACTCACCTCATGGTACAAACGCACATACACCTGACACTCGCCTCATGGTACAAACGCATATACACCTGACACTCACCTGATGGTACAAACGCACATACACCTGACACTCACCTCATGGTACAAACGCACATACACCTGACACTCACCTGATGGTACAAACGCACATACACCTGACACTCACCTCATGGTACAAACGCACATACACCTGACACTCACCTCATGGTACAAACGCACATACACCTGACACTCACCTCATGGTACAAACGCACATACACCTGACACTCGCCTCATGGTACAAACGCACATACACCTGACACTCACCTCATGGTACAAACGCACATACACCTGACACTCACCTCATGGTACAAACGCACATACACCTGACACTCACCTCATGGTACAAACGCACATACACCTGACACTCACCTCATGGTACAAACGCACATACACCCAACACTCACCTGATGGTACAAACGCACATACACCCAACACTCACCTCATGGTACAAACGCACATACACCTGACACTCACCTCATGGTACAAACGCACATACACCTGACACTCACCTCATGGTACAAACGCACATACACCTGACACTCACCTGATGGTACAAACGCACATACACCTGACACTCACCTGATGGTACAAACGCACATACACCTGACACTCACCTGATGGTACAAACGCACATACACCTGACACTCACCTGATGGTACAAACGCACATACACCTGACACTCACCTGATGGTACAAACGCACATACACCTGACACTCACCTCATGGTACAAACGCACATACACCTGATACTCACCTGATGGTACAAACGCACATACACCTGACACTCACCTCATGGTATAAACGCACATACACCCAACACTCACCTGATGGTACAAACGCACATACACCCAACACTCACCTCATGGTACAAACGCACATACACCTGACACTCACCTCATGGTACAAACGCACATACACCTGACACTCACCTCATGGTACAAACGCACATACATCTGACACTCACCTGATGGTACAAACGCACATACACCTGACACTCACCTGATGGTACAAACGCACATACACCTGACACTCACCTGATGGTACAAACGCACATACACCTGACACTCACCTGATGGTACAAACGCACATACACCTGACACTCACCTGATGGTACAAACGCACATACACCTGACACTCACCTCATGGTACAAACGCACATACACCTGATACTCACCTGATGGTACAAACGCACATACACCTGACACTCACCTCATGGTATAAACGCATATACACCCGACACTCACCTCATGGTATAAACGCACATACACCTGACACTCACCTGATGGTACAAACGCACATACACCTGACACTCACCTGATGGTACAAACGCACATACACCTGACACTCACCTGATGGTACAAACGCACATACACCTGACACTCACCTCATGGTACAAACGCACATACACCTGACACTCACCTCATGGTATAAACGCATATACACCTGACACTCACCTGATGGTACAAACGCACATACACCTGACACTCACCTCATGGTACAAACGCACATACACCTGACACTCACCTCATGGTACAAACGCACATACACTCGACACTCGCCTCATGGTACAAACGCACATACACCTGACACTCACCTCATGGTATAAACGCACATACACCCGACACTCACCTCATGGTACAAACGCACATACACCTGACACTCGCTTCATGGTACAAACGCACATACACCTGACACTCACCTCATGCTACAAACGCACATACACCTGACACTCACCTCATGCTACAAACGCACATACACCTGACACTCACCTCATGCTACAAACGCACATACACCTGACACTCACCTCATGCTACAAACGCACATACACCCGACACTCATGCACCTCATGGTATAAACGCACATACGTCACAAGTGCTCACCTGGTACTCTTTCAATGTTCCGCCAACAAGAATGCCTGGCTGTTGCTTGACCTCTTCTTTCAGAGCATGCGCAATGTTGTAGTAATTTTTACTCTCATACACAGCTGTACTTCTATAATAATGATATAAAAATAACAAAATGTCGCACAAGCATAAAAGGCCTGAATAGATAAACCTGTATAGCTAATATAATTTACTATTTGGTATTTTCCCCCAGCGATTAAGCCAATTATTCGTCTAATAATCGATAGGTTTTTTTAAATCAGTAATTGTCCAATTTAACATAATCGCCTGTTCACGAATTACTGGTAAAATGCCTTCTTACGAAAATATTTATATGTTGAAATGACTGAATCCGCAGTAAAAACAAATTGTCATTGAGATGTTCCCGTTAGTTGTAAATGTGGTAGCTTGTAGTTCTATTTGTTGCCAATGCGCATGTGTATCAAGCCTAAAATCTAAGAAAATTTCTGCGTCCCTGAAGCCTGTTGACAATATGTCTGTCTGGGTATCACAAGATGACGGATTCAATACCCATTAGAAATTTGCTTTATTTGCATGCGTGATTCGAAGGCACTCTCGCAACACATGTACCCAGCCTAGTCCCAGTCCTATTTGATAGCATGGGCGTCTGTGCCCGAGCGCTGCGAGAGAGAGCCTAGCAGATTTCAGTAAAATGGTCCCTGATTTTCAAAACGTGGGCCCTGGTCACCAGGCCCCATCCTGCTCGTAAAAGGAAAGAATATATTTTCACAACGGCTGCAAAACCAGGTGAGTAATTTTACTTGTTCCAGCCTAATAACCTGCTTGACCTCGATCTGTTAGTGAATGGAACCAACTTCCAGCAGAAACTGTTAATGCCAAATCTATTGACTCTTTCAAAAATAGCCTGTTTTAACTCCTTTTTTTTTAATACTTTTTAGGTTTTAACCTCCATTAGTATATTTTTATTATAGTAGTTGGCGTGATATCTTAATAGGATTTTGCCGACTTAAACAATGTAAATGTAAATTTGATATGTACACCACTGGAACTGTATTCGAGTATCAATGACCAGTGTCTTTAATGTCGTGTTTTCTAATGTCGTGTGTATTTAAAATTGAATCGTTAACATTGGTAAGTTATTACAACGAATATTTTTACGAAGTACAGAAGATATTGAAGATGATGAACTCATTAAACGTTAGGCGAACTGCTGGACTTCGAAGACGAAATTTACTGACTTATCGGCCGGTTAATTAAAGCCCTTATTTTAGAATTTCTTAGTTGTTAAAACGTGCTTGTTTAAAAGTTGCATATGGTTTACCATTTCTTTCCTATCGACGGTATGTCAAGCGTAAACAATTTGTCTTGTCAAGTGTATAAAATACTGCCATCTTGAAAATACTGAAATGCGCTAGGCGTTCTATAGCCTGGTTCCCTGGCCCAATTTCAAAAGAAATATGGGCCAGGTAACCACTAATCTCATTCTCGCGTCATCAGGGCTAAATCCACTTATGACGATTGCAATTTCACTCATAGCCACTAAAAACGCGCGAAATTTCAACCAATAGGAAAGCAGAAGTCTTTAGTGGTTACCTGGCCCATATTCTTTGATTGGGCCAGGGGACCAGGCTAGGCGTTCTAGAGCACCTTGAGCGGTGACGTCAGACTTAGGTACCAGTCTCATCAAATACGCGCGTGCTTTAGAACGACGGGACTGTAGCCAAGTCTCTCAACTCACTCGATATCATCTTCAGCACCATACTCTTCTTTTCTTCTCTCCTCTTCTGTTTTTTGTTTAGAACGTTTTCTTTCTTCATCGTCATCATCATCATCATCATCTTCATCCACATCGTCTTCGTTGTCAGAGTCTTCTTGTCGCGGCGCTACTTGATAACTAAACACAAACATATTATTTCATGAGAATGATTGTGCAATAGAGTTGAAATACTGCAGGTCCTTGTGAATAAGGCTGCTTCCGGTAAAATGGCCTGTTTATATTGGCTGAGGTGCTCTGGCAAACTGACAGACAAACTGGCAAACTGACAGACAAACATACAGAGAAACAAACAAACAAACAAACAAACAAACAAACAAACAAACAAGCAAACAAACAAACAAACAGACGACAGACAGACAGACAGACAGACAGACAGACAGACAGATAAACAAACAAACAAACAAACAAACAAACAGGAAGACAAATCACTTAGACCTAGTTTAGATGTCGCTCTTGTGTCGAGTCAAATCCAACTATAAAAGATTGACTAAAATGCGTCACAAGTGTGGCAAGTCTTTATTTTATTCGTCAGATATGTGATTGATGAACTTATATGAAGTACTTCATATAAGTTCAAAATGGTGCCAGTCAATATAGAACTCGTCACATGTTATACGACTAGTCAATTAATTTAATTCGACTCGGCTAAAATACCATAGAGATCATATAAATACTAGAGGGGGCATTGGCGGGAAAATTTGGTAACCACATGGCAGCCGCCATTACTATGATATTCCAGTCAATTGGTTGGCAAATGTACTAGACCCAGTCCTTTGCCAACCAACGCGCCTAATGTTTGCCTCCGAAAAAATCCAAGATGGTGGCGTTCAATTGGTTACCCACGGTTGGCTGAAATTAAGATAGGATGGGGCATTCCTATGCTGAGTCCAGTCAAATGTGCGAGGAAAATAGAACGCCGCCATTAGAGGGGAAAGGCTAGTATCCAGGCCCTTTGAAGACTTGCCCTTGAGACTTGCCACAATTTAAGGAGTGGAAAAATTAAACAGATAATAGACGCCTCAATAAAGAACTAAGGGAAGAATTTATAATAGTAAAAGGCTTGTTTTAGAGGATTTTTTTCCCCCTCTAACGGCGACCGTCAATATTCCTCGCATTTTTGGCCCCAATGTCCCCTCTAGTCTTATATTATGGTTTCTATGGTCAAATGGCTAATTATTTTTATCAACTTGTACCATAATAAAACGAATGACATACTTGAGATTTTGCGACAACCACTCCTCCACTTGACTTGCAGTTGGTGCATCATTTCCAGTCAACATTTCCCCAGTCTCTGTGTTGACAACAGCAACATGTTCCTCAGGATCCATGTTATCTATCATATCCCCAAGTTCTCCCTCAAGCTCATGACGTTTCTTGCGATGTTCTCTCTTTTTCCGTTTGATATCCTGTCTGTGTTTCTTTACAAGTTGTGTCAGATTACTGATGTATTCGTCTGTTTGTCCAAGAAGATAAGCCAAACGTTTGTCTTTCCTTTGATCAACAAGTTTACGGTAACCTTCTTCGTCTTCCTCCTAAAACAATACACAATTGCAAAAATAATTAACAACTTAATTCGATACAATTTAAATATGTCAAGGCATTTTTAGCCTGAGAAAACAGACGTCCCTCCGCAAAAGACGAGGGGCGACGAGAGACGAGGGGCGACGAGGAGACGAGGGGCGACGAGAGACGAGGGGCGACGAGAGACGAGGGGCGACGAGGAGACGAGGGGAGACGAGAGACGGAGGGCAAAAAGGCGTCTGTTTTCTCACGCTAGGGCACTAAACGCCTCTGTCTTTTTTCTTTCCTTTTGGGTGTCACGATTTTACATTTTTGCACTTTTTACTTCCGCTATATTCATGCTTCCGGTGAGTTGTAGCCGTGTGACTGAGTGAGGCCGTGAGGCATGTTGTAAGTTCTTTGCTCCTTTTGCTTTTGGAGTTGGACAAAAAGTTGAACAGCTTTGCCTTTTGATCAAGGTGTTCTGGCACGTTGTTGGTAGATTTTGAAACTGACTGACTTTGTAGTTAAACAGCGATCAGATGTGGCTGACAACTGTCTTGATCGTAAATATGTTCACCTGTGTGAAGTATGCACCACATTCACCCTCTGATTCAGGCTCCGCGCACTTGCCAGTTAAGGCTCCGCGCACTTGCCAGTTAAGGCTGCGCGCACTTGCCAGTACGTACGTAGTTAAGGCTGCGCGCACTTGCCAGTACGTACGTAGCTAAGGCTGCGCGCACTTGCCAGTACGTACGTAGCTAAGGCTGCGCGCCGGATTTTGCCGGATTTTGCCGGATTTTGCCAGACCAGATTAATCAAATATCAAATAAAGCTATTTTAACATACTGTCCCTCACCCGGCAAGTGATTAATTCGGAGCCGGAGCCGTGGTGGAGCTAGCCGGAGTTTACATGGGAGGCGGGACGGGACGTTTGCCGGGATCTCACCATGCATGTATATCTCTCTTATTTATCCCGTTCCGTTTATATGGAAAGATGTTTGCCGGGACGTTTTTCATCCCGTCCCAGCAAAGCGGGATCCGGGTTTTCTCAACCGGGATCCCGGCAAATCCAAGACAATTTTTCTCATGTTCCGCTTTGCCGGGACGATATTATGCTGACTTTGCAAGATTTGTCATGCGATGCAAAAACAAAAATGGCTTCCACAGAGAAGAGGAGTGCCCAGTAGTCCATCTACTCCGAACGTTTTCTCAAGAAATAATCCACTGTAGAAGTTATAAAATATATTGGCAGAAAGATAATTCACCTTGCTACAATATACGTACAGTTTATCCGACCAAATAGCTTAGTTTCCCTAAAAAAAAGCGAAATACCGAACATGTCCAAATCATAATAGCGGCCGCTAATTCTTTTTCGTATGTATTATAATCTGTTTTCTCGAGAAATAAACCACTGTAGAAGCTATCAAATATACTGGAAGAAAGATAATTCATCTGGCTACAACATACGTACAGTTTATCCGACCAAATAGCTTAGTTTTCTTAAAAAAAGCGAAATACCGAACATGTCAAACACGAACTAGAGATGCTTGTTGAACGTCCCGGGTGTTCCAGGGTGAAATCGTCCCGGTAGACATTCTCATGTAAACCCGGGATGAAAAGCGTCCCGTCCCGGCAAACGTCCCGTCCCGCCTCCCATGTAAACAGCCCCTAAGTTCGCCGGAGTCGGAGTCGAAATACCGGAGTTTTGACAACCTTATACGTAGGCCGAGTGAAGGCCTGCATGACCCAGGCGTCTTATTCCTAATAAACTTAACTTACCATAAGTCTTCTCATTCTTTCCTTCTCTAATCTTTCTTCTTCTTTCTTTCTTTCTCGATCACTGGTAGCATGATAATTCAGAAGAGCTTTGTTCACTTTGCTTATTTTGGAAAGATTAGTGCGATGGAATTCGCGGAAGTCACGAGCATGCTGCAAAATCGAGTTCAGATACTCTTGGTGTTTTTGTCTTCGTTTGCGTTCTTGTTCAATCTTTTGTTGTTTTTCTAATTTTTCAGTGATTCTAGAAAAGACAACGGCAAATTATATGAAATTCCGCATATTTCTTACATACACAAAGTCACGGATATTTTCACTGAGCAAATGCGAAGTACAGTACCTATTACTAGGGTGAGGCAATTTTTCGGTAAACCGGGCAAATCGGTTTTATTAAGAGATCGGTTCTGCCGGTTTCCTTCACGGTGAAAAACCGGAAAACCGAAAAAAACGGAAAACCTAAAAACTCATTCAGAATATGTCTTAATACATTCTTAAATTCTCTATTTAACGCAAGTAGTGCTCCGTCAGATCGTTCGTCGGACAACTCAGATGAATGTATCGGATACCCAGAAGTTGGATCAAACTAAGGAGCACGCCAAAGTTGGTCTTCTTCCAGGAATATTCTTCCCTCTTTGTTTACGGGCGCCATCTTTGAATAATGCGGTATATGTCATTAGCGTATCGCAGGCGCTGATTACGAAGGCCCAAAGCGGAAGATCGGTTATGTCGGGTTTTTCGCGTCGGTTTTCGGTTTCGTTTTTTTTTCGAAACCGCCTAACCCTACCTATTACAGTCGGTTTCAGGTTGCTTTTGATGGAAACGTTTAGAAGTTTATTCCAAAGTTCGCAAGTTCGTTTTCAACTAGGAATCCGTCAAAAGCAAGCTGAAACCGACTGTAAAAGCTACCTTTACTAAGCTACGTTCAGATTTATTACAAGGTTATATTACCTCGCTTCTCTCAAAGATTGTTTCTTATTCCTTTTGTACGCTTTTGAATTAAGAGCTGTTTCTAATGTTGTATCCTGTCGTGTTGAAGTCACTACTTCTGCACGTAACTAAAAAGAGAGAAAACAAAATAAATAAATAAATTATAACAACAACGATGGAGTCACAAAAGACACTGTTTCCCTGTCTGCCAATAAATAGGTTATTTTAATCGCTGTATACTTTGGCAACAAGACTGTTAACAAACTCTGACGAAGGGCCTTCGCTCGAAACGTTACAAACTACAGTACGTTCAATAATTTCGGCTGTACTCAAACCTTACTATATTTCGATTTGTTAACAAACTATTTTAAAGTGCCTATGAAACGAAAGTATTTGAAAGAAGATTTCAAATGACAGAGTAACATTTTTTTCAGCTTTTCGTTACCTTGCTTCGTTGTAGAGATATTTCAGTTTCTTTGATATGTAAATTAAACATTTGACGTCACACGTGCATAATGAGTTACCTGGAGAAGGTTATATATCGTTGCTATTATCAAACATAATCACTTGAAAATCTACATGTCTTGTGAGAGAAAAACACACGCACACGCTTCCTTTGAATTAATTAGGTTTGATATAACCTTCTCCAATAACTCCTTAGTTATTCACATGCGACGTGCATGAACTTGCAAACATTTGGTTGAAAAGTGTATGTTATAATGACTGTAAATTGTAACATAATAACGTGAGTACAGTACCTGTTTTTGAAAGTTCAAAAGTCTCAATCCTTTTAATTCAATTGTTGCTTGAAGACGAAGATCATCAGGTAGGGTTAAAGGAAGTCCTTCTAACTCATGGACACGTAGTGTAATACGAGCTTGAATCCTAAAGCCAAGAAAACAACAACCAAGATTGTGATACAAAGTATTAAAAAATAATTTTACAAGCCAGTCCGGGCTTTCACCAAGAAAATCACAAAAAATCAAGAATCTAATTAATTACGGGCATGTATATAAAAACACCAGTAGATGCAGTAAGAAACTCTAACACTTGTTTAAACCAAGTGAAATATTGCGTCTGTTTTTCGTTACAAAGTCTGTATTGACAGGGTTTGGTTTTTGCTTTTATCAGAGTACGCAAAGTGTCGAGACCTGATCCACGTATGAGTCTGCATGCGTCCTATATGCTTTGTGTGAAACTAAATTAGTCAATCAAGGTGATTGCTTGAATCTAGAAATCACAATAACTTAGCTTTTATCAATGATTTAAAAGACATTGTCTTTTCGTTTTGCATGTTGATGAGTAATTGTTTAACAAGATCAAACATGTTTTTAGTCTCATTTCCACAACTCAGCATGGTTTTATCGAGGGCCGATCGTGTGTGAAGCAGTTGGTCGACGTGCTTGATTATATTGGCGCACAGCTTGATGATGGTGGCCAGGTAGATATGGTCTACTGTACCTCGACATGTCAAAAGCTTTCGACAAAGTCGCCCATTCCAAGTTGATCGGGTGACTACGTTATTACGGGATTGGTGGAAAGCTATTGGATTGGTGTGAGTCGTACTTACACAATCGCTTTCAGAGGGTAACAGCTCTTGGTGCTACATCCCAAGCTCTGCCAGTTACATCAGGTGTGCCACAAGGCTCGATTTTAGGACCGATGTTGTCTAATGGCCTACAGTTTTCTCTTTCTTTTAAACTTACAACTTTTAAAACGCTTTTAATTATATATTATAATAACGCACTTGTACATTCCTATGACCCTGAAGATCCTCGTTCATGGAGAACAATTTGCCCTTCCTGCAATACTGCTCGCAATGTGTCAGGATTATTAGAATGTTGCTTCTAATCTTGATTCGCTGACATTAATTATGTAATATCTATCTATTCTATTTTGTTTTAAGTGTGTTGGGCCCGCAGTAATTGGCTTTTGCTGTTGCGGTGTCCCTGCCAAAACTGTTTCGTAACTGGCAAAGCTAATAAAATAAAATAATTAATAAATTTTATTTTGAGGTAAGCACCATGCATGTATTTATTTTCTATGCTGAGGTTTCGTCCTGTGAGCTCTGGTGAAGTCCTTGAACCCATATCAAGGGTAAGCAGACACCTCTCTTAAGCAGACACCTCTATTAAGTAGACACCTCTCTTAAGCAGACACCTCTATTAAGCAGACACCTCTCTTAAGCAGACACCTCTCTTAAGCAGACACCTCTCTTAAGCAGACACCTCTCTTATTAAAGCGGACACCTCTCTTAAACAGACACCTCTCTTATTAAAGCGGACACCTCTCTTAAGCAGACACCTCTCTTATTAAAGCAGACACCTCTCTTAAGCAGACACCTCTCTTAAGCAGACACCTCTCTTAAACAGACACCTCTCTTAAACAGACACCTCTCTTAAGCAGACACCTCTCTTAAGCAGACACCTCTCTTAAACAGACACCTCTCTTAAGCAGACACCTCTCTTAAACAGACACCTCTCTTAAGCAGATACCTCTCTTAAGCAGACACCTCTCTTAAGCAGACACCTCTCTTAAACAGACACCTCTCTTTTATTGCACACGTAACTTTTTCACAAAATGAAAACAAACCACCTGAACCAATGCATTTTGGGCTTTTCATGATTCATACTTTTAGTTATGACGTGCTTAGACGGCATGCAGAGCTTATCAAAACATCAAAAGCTCAAATTCCGAGTTCAGACGGCCCAACCCGATGCTTTCACACATCATGCCACAATTGAACTTATTGAAATGCTAGTAAATTAAAATGCATAGTCAACTAAGTCTGGAAACTCCACCTCAAATATTCTTGTACCGTATTAAAACAGCAAAGAACAGCGTACCTGCAGGCAGCGTTGCAATATCGACGGAACTGTGCGCAAGTTAGTGAATTGTGGCTTCGCCCCCTCACACACACACACTATTTCGTAAAGTGTCCGGCACTGTGGACCTGTTGTCCAATCTCCTTGTCCCCGAATCAGGACAGCAAAATTTTCTAAATCTCGTTTCCATTATTTTTTTTGAGATCTCAAATCTCGGCCATTTTTTTTCTTGTATCTCATTTCTCGATATCAAAATAATCGTTATCCTACCTCCTAATAAACCTGTTTTGGACCCTCCTTGTTTAGGAACAAACATGTTTTGCGCAAAAAGACAGATATCAGCAGCAGGGGTGACCTTTCTTGAGTAGGCCCGTTTCTGAGAAGGGAGGCACCAGATACAGTTTGAGTGTGGTATATCATATAACCAAAAGCGGAACCCGAACCACGCATGTCAAGGTTTCATAATTTAACGAGCTCACTTTCACGTTTTTAGACACTATTATTAACTATTATTAATTATTATTATTATTATTATTATTATTATTATTATTATTATTATTATTATTATTATTATTATTATTATTATTATTATTATTATTATTATTATTATTATTATTAAGGTAATTAAACTACAAGAAATGAAGACTTCCGAAAAGATATTCCTATAAGTAACAAGTTCACTACTTTACTCAAATTACTAGCAGCGCAAACTATTTTATCTGTAGTTTCAATTGTTGAGAGCATTTTAAGCTACTAACTTCCCTCGTGTTTTACAATCGTAACGCGTCTCAACTCTCGTGTTTCATTCCGATAACCGCAGGCGGTGCACGGTGACATCTTTTTTCCTCTTCCAAGTTCTAACACGTACAACACGAAGGTACACATTTTTTTGGTAGGCACAGCAAATTTCAGGGTAGGCACTGGACTACCCGCGGCACCGCCACTGCTCAACAGTGCGCAAGCATTCCTTGCAGTCCGACACCAATCCCTCAACCTTTTGAAACACCTGTATTGTTAGCTACATGTACAAGAACCCTGGAGCCAGAAATAATAATTTCCAAAGAGAATAAAAATCAAAATGAATGCATTTACAGTACAGTAATTGAAAATTTGGTCATGTTGTAAGGAGAGAGGACGAAGACCCGATTAAGCGGACATGGAGACAACCAGTAGAAGGGAGAAGATCGATGGGTAGACAAAGAATAAGAGGGAGGGATGTGGTGAGGAGGGATATGAGAGAAAGAGGCCTCAATGAAGATGACACAATGGATAGAAATTTCTGGAGACAGCATGTTAGATTGGCCGACCCGTAATGACAAGGCTAAGAGGAAGAATTGAAAATTTCAACCAAAGTTTAACTTTACCTGCTTTCTCTTTCTCGAAGAATTGCCACAGGATCTAAACCTGCTGGTTTGGCTACAGGAGCAAGTTTTGATCGTGAAGGATTCTGAATGCTGGCCAAAATTTGAGATGCCGTAGCTGGGCGTGGCTGACTTGGTTGTTTCACATTTTGATTCTGTTGTAGCTGTGGTTTTTGTGACGTTTCTTCAACCACATCTTTACCTTTCTCTTGAGTTGGTGGTCGACTTGTGGCATTGCCTGTTACTGATGATCCTGCATTCCAAGAGTTTGGATCAGTATAAGGAACATCAGAAGATAACTGTTGTCCTATAGCAAACATTAATTACAATAATTATAATAATAAATAATTACTTGTGTTTTCAAGGCAATTACACACTTAGCATATTATCCAAACATGCCAAATTTTCCCTCCAAAAATATTATGCTAAAAGATAAAATTTATTCACTGAAAGATTACCTTGGCCCACCTGCCCCCTTGAGCCCCCCCCCCCCCCCCCCCAACAAATTGATTTTGGCCCCCCAGTAGAAAAGTCCCTTTTTGCCCCAGGATAAAATGTGTATGGATAAGCAAGTCAGTTGAATAGTTTCAGTTGTTACAAAGGTATAGATAAATCTTTATATTAGTTAAATAGTTTTTATTTTGATAAGATCTATGTGGTGACAAAAAATCTTTTTTAGTTTCTCACAACATTTTCCATATTATATTTGAAAGTGAACATGCCGATGTGTTCTGACACAAAGTGAAACAGTCAGAAATGTGTTGTATTTTAACAAGCTTTTATGACATTTCATGATCACCTTCAGTGTTCTTAAAAATCACCCCTCAGAACGCAGGAAATGGCATTTCCGAGACTCTAAATTTCAAAACTCTAAATTTCTGGACCCTTAGAAGAGTCCCTTCTTGCAAACACCCCCACGGGAAAATCCTTAAACAGGCCCTGTCTCTATTAGGCAGTTTTCTTATAGGCAAATAAAGGAAATTTCTTAAGGAAAGGTTGAAGCAAAGAAAATGGAAGAAACTAATTATGTACTACATTTTGAGAACCATCTTGGGCTTGTCCAAGTCACTGACATGATCACATACCTCAAAATTACCTAATATTAGATTGCTTTCTGAATGAAGATATATTCAATCATTGATTTTAGTTTACAAATCAGTAAACAATCTAGCACTGACCCACATTAATTAAATTAGTTACATGTAGGTATAAGCAGCACTTTTCACAACTTGATCAGAAAAAAAAAGGTCATTACATACAGTGTACATGTGTCATTACCCACGGCAGCTTCAAAAATTGAAACATTGACAGATAAACAGTGGATAATCACCACAAAAATATGGTACAGTCAATTAACACACCTTGCCCAGAGATGCACTGGATAGCGCATCAAAATACGTATATAAGCACCCTGGTATGGTGCCTTTGATCGTGCACGTGCGTTTAATAAATACTGTATTCTAATTTGGCATTTCTTCAAATATTGAGTTCTTAAAACGTATTTCTCAACTTTAATACTTGTGTTCTATTTTTTATTTAAAACATAAATGTTCAACATAAACATCCACTTGTTACGTCTTTGCTTGGTTACATGTTTGGGAGTCGACTTTACCTTTTAAATCAACCTCGCGTTGATATTGTCAAATGTAATAAAGCCACTAACAGCTGTAAATATAACTAACTAAATTAGGAAAAGTTGCTTTTCAAACCTAAACAAACTTACAAAAGAGTTCGCACTTTAAGCATAGTTGACGTACAGCAGCCAGGTATTAAATAAACAACGAAAGATAACGTACCAGACAGTGGGGGTGCTGTAGTTAGAATATGACACCTGTTTGGCTCAGATTTAGTATGCCTGCAAAATCGAGGACCTGGAGTGCTTTTTATAGAGCGCGTTGGTTTTACTCCAGGCAAGGCCTGAGTCAATATGGTAACCCAATTCTCTGACTAACACCAGAAGAGATAATCCGTGGGTTATCTCTTAATTTTGCTAGGAAACATAATTAGTGCGGGTAATAGGGTGGTGCGGATAATCTGTTGAATTCTTAAGACAATGCCATCACAAAGACCAGAGACCAAGGATTCTACTTTCATCTTTCAACTACTGGTACTGTACTTTTTTATAATTTTGTGGTCCCAAACCAAGGGAGCAAGTCAGACTGACCTGTATTTCTTCTTCTTTGTTCAGCGTTCCTTCATTTACATTCAGCCATTTTGAATAATGCGGTATATTCATTAGCGTATCGCAGGCTACAGCCCAGTTATTTCATTTTCGGAATGCGCTCGGGTTTCCTTCGGCCACGTTAGTCTGCGCCTGCAATACGCTAATGATATATACCGTATTATTCAAAATGACTGAATATAAATGAAGGAACACCGAACAAAGAAGAAATACAAGTCAGTCTGGCGTGCTCCCTTGCCCAAACCTATTATTAGCAGCTGCGGGTTATCTGATGGTGCAGGTAATACGCTGATTTATTTTTCCAAAAGTGACATTTTTGTTGCTGTGCGGGTTATACGCCGTGCGGGTTATCGCCCAGAAAATACGATACTAAAAATGTACATTCATGACATTGTATTTTACTTTAGTCCATACTAAAGTAAAATACAATGTCATGTACATTTTTGCTGATAAAAATTACCTGTTCGACCTCCTTGTGATGGTCGTAAGTTTGACATTCGAGAAGAAGCTCCTTTGGTTTGTATTGCCATTTTGATTTGATCAGTAAGTGGTTGATTATGTGACAGTAATTTATATGCCATTATTTGATTCCTTAACTGACTAACTTGATCACCAGAGAAGCCAGAATTCTGTCCTGGAATGGCACCTCCTTGCATGTTAGACTGCTCATCACCAAAGCTATCATGTGGCACACCTATTGGTTGTTGTGATGCACCATGAAGTGCATTTAAATCATTTGGGAAACCAGGAGAAACTTGCTGCTGCATTTGTTGAGCACTACGTGCTAAAGCAAGAAGTTGGCTATAACGAGGATCTCCCTCCATGCCTTTTTCTTGCATGGAATGAATTGCCTAACAAAAATAGACATAATATTATTTAGCAAATAATCATTTAAAAGTATTACTAATGTACAAGTAGCTGTAGGTTCTAACTTTACAATGTACTGTGGAATGAGTTGTACATGTACATGTACTATAAAATGAGTTAAAAAACTCAACTAAATTTTGTAACTGCTGTACTGTACAATGTATTTGCCATTATTACACAAAACCACTGATGTTGGTCAGATTACTGTAAATCTAAAAGATGCTACAGACATGAAACAAATCATTTTAAGATACTGTACATGTAGTTTTACTTAAAAGACTATCAAAAAATGATGCAAATAGGCAGTCATAAAAATATAAAAATTACTTTACCTTGCCAAGAAGCTGCATATTCTCAGGAGTGCAAGAAAAGTGTGACCTGAGCAAACCTGGGTCAGTTGATGACATCATTTTGCATAAATTATATATATTTAAGCTGTAAAACAATATTCAACAAAATAATCACATGAACTGTTGTTTACATGTACGGTACTGTATATTAACATAAAACAGTAAAACATAACAGGTAAATACATGAGAATGTGTTTGACAGCGTGTTTGAAATCCCTATTTTTTCAACATTTCAGAAACTAACACAATTTCAGTATTGAACTAATTGAAGGAATGCAATTTCAAATTTTTAATAGCGCTGGATGTCATAATTTGGCTGTATAATTATAAATGACTGCATAAATCACAGCAAAATATCGAACAAAATACTAACATTCTGCGAAAACGTTTGCTAACTTTAATTTTATTTTGCTTTTCTCATCTTTAATAGTAACAATTTTAAGAACTAAACAAAATTATACATTGTAACATTGTAATAAATAATGATGGTGGTTTTCCAGTTTTTCTAAAAGCTAAACTGAAAAAACCGGTTTAATAATAAAATGGGAAAAAAACCGGTAAACCACCCAACCTTAGTGTGAAGACACACATTTTCTTTTGGTAGGCACAGCAAATTCCAGAGTAGGCACTTGCCTACCCAGGGCTTCTCATGGCACTGCCCTTGCAAGTATTATAGGTAACCTCTGGTTTGCAATAAATTATAAAATGGATTTATTAACCGAGAACAAAGTCTGTACAGAGAAAAATATCAGACCAAGGTCTTGACAGTATGAACTGAGCCACAGTCAAGGTTTGTAAAAAAGACCAAGGCTTTTCACATAGATCAAGCAATTAAATGAGGTTAATAAATCATTATAATTATGGCTTTAGATTTTTGATACTTGTAATTGTATCAAAATTAGTGTGAAAACTTTAGAAATTTCTGCTAGCAAAATCAACATCCAGGAGTCCAGCTGAAAAATGGTAAACTGTGGTTCAGAACACATTTTTACAGACCAATCAGAACACAGGATATTAAAAAGCTATATAATTAACAAATAGATTCCATTTTGCCGTTGTCTGTTCAGTTATAGATGCACAGATGACGTCACAACGTGGTAAGAACAAAAAAGTGGCCCACGAGACGCAGTCGAGTGGGTCACTGATGTTCTTACCACGTTGTGACGTCCTCTGTGCATCTATAACTGAACAGACAACAAAAAAATGGAATCTACTTGTTTTATACAATAAAAGTTTAAAAGGTTTTTGTCGAAACTCTTGCCGGATTTTGGGGCATGAAAAAGGAAAAAAGCAAGTCAGCTGACGTGATCTGACGTGACCATGCGTCTGTCCTCTAATAGATCATGGGCAACAACCAATGAAAACATGCATAGCAACTAGGGTATTGTATAATTAAGAATAATTCACTGAAGGTGAGGTGAATATTGGTGAATAATGACCGAGACAAAGTTGAGGTTATTATTCACCGATATTCAGTGAGCCTGAGGCGAATAATTGTTTAGTATAAATACACATTTTCGTACTTTTAGGAACAATATTTTCTTTAAAATTTTTAATTTCCTCGTCTGTCGCATTGACAACTTGCCTGGAGACCATTTTGGATAAATGCTGTAGGTGATTATTGAGAATTAGTCGGAAGTAGCTCGACCAATCAGCGCACGCGATTTTCTATAATCACCTGTGTATTTATACTAATACAAAATAATTAACAATTATTGGACGAGGTTGAGCAAAATATCGTGACTTGTCAGTGGCGAGCAGATCAATTATTTGCCGATGCCGAAGGCAGAGGCAAATAACTGAACTGTGAGACACTGACAAATCACGATATTTTATGAAAACTGAGTTCAATACTTGTTTTATTATTCGATTTATTTTTTATTTGACATTGTTTACCTGTAATTATGTCCATTCATTTCTTTCCAGCTTTGCTGAACGAGCGATTTACGTTTGCCGAAATTGAGTGTAACGCGCATGAGCAAAATATTATTTGCTGCAAAACAACTTGTCCGACTAATGCGCATGAGCAGACTGTTATTTGTAGGCAGTTATTTGCAGGTGACGTAGCGGTCCCTGAACCAATTAAAAGGAAGATAAAGATAAATCGAATAATATAATTTGGTGCAACATGAGCTTATACAGTGTATAATTATGTTTTCACTGTTCATTGCCAAAATTCCTACAAAATCCTTTCAGTACAAATAGTAAAAATATAAAGATGCTGAAAAGCTTTTCGCAAAGAGTTATACTCGTTTTTATCAAACAGCATTCACAGCACACTGAACACAGTACTGAAGCAACTTGACCTCCACAGCAAGTGGATAAATTGAAAGTCTTTACCATTTTATAAATTTCGATTCCCAAGTCACGAATATATTGATAAAAAAGTGTCCCAGATTGTTAATACTTGATAATTTATTTACTACAAACCTTGGAAATGATCAAAACATTAATACTTCATTGTTGAACTTCTGTTTTATCATAGTTAAACGATCTCCACAGCCATTTGCTCCATCGACATGTGGCCTCGACTTCAAGAACAATCGACAATGATCGCAATGCATGCTGGTAGTACGGTTCACTTTCGGGGGAAATGGCCGGCGTCAAGCGAGCATTTTGCCTGAAAGATTAATTCACTGTTTTAGCGATATTCTCTTTCCCGAATGAGAGATTTTTACTTCTCGTTAGGACAGGTAGGTTATGAACTATGTTCTGTGTAAATGGGAGCAAAACTGCTTTCGATACTGGCGAGAAAATTACTTCAGAGTTGTCGATGGAGTGAAGAACGTTCGAACAAATTAACCAGGTGAGTATAAAAGAAATCGATTGCTGTACAGTAAGCCATTTGGCCTCACATTCATGCATATGTAGTAGATCTATTCAGATCGTATAGTTGATGCCCTTGTAAATGTCTCTTCTCTGCATTTTCGCTGGTTGAAATTGACAAGGCTTTGAAACAGCTCACGATCACTTGTTGTTCGAATAGCTTCACCTCGTCAGGCTTTGTTTTGATTTGTTTTGCATGGAAAAAAACTTGTTTCACAGCCACTGTTCAGGTATTTTGCAAAAACTCCGAGTGCAAAGTGATTTCGGTTTCACTTGGGTTTTGGTCTTTGTTTTTCTTCTCTTCTCTTTTGTACTGGTGAAAATAGTGTATAAATTTTAGTGTGGTGTAAAATACAGTACAATAGGCTAAAATAATTGTTCTAACGTTAATTCTATTCGACTGTTGTCACAGAGCCCCAGTCATCGTTTTTAACCTATAGCTATAAATTGATTCAATAATATAAACCGTAGAACTGTAGGCAGATATTTAAACTGTTAGGTAGCTAGCTGAATGCTGTAAATTTCTAATTAAACTGTAAGTCTGAATTAGATATCCAATAATAACTCTTTGCATTTAAAATTTGGGGGCTTTGGTTTTTTTTTACAAAGTCTCATCTGTGATCTGTGGCACCAGCAGGGGGGGGGGCAAGGGGGGAACCTGCCCCTAATTGTCACCAAGGGGGAAAGAATAATTAATATTAGCAAAATTGCAGATATTTTCCCATGTTTATTAATAACATCCAGTGGCATAGCCAGGGTCTTGAGTTTGGGGGGGTAAGAACCTCGAATTCCTAGGGGGCTCAGAAAATTTTGGATTTTTACGGTCTCTGAAATGCTATTTCCTCCATAAGTTACATAATTTTTTTGAAATCAAACCAGAACATAGAATGATACACGTCAGAATATCTTTAGATTTACATATTTATAAACCAGTTGTAAATGTAAAAACAAGTTGGAGGCATTTTGTATAGACCTTAGTATTGTAATTTATAGCATAGCATGCCTGCTAAATATATAACACATTACTAGTCTACTCACTTGGCCTTAAAACAATGCACCACCCCCCCTGCAAGTTTCTCAATGGATTTAAACTTTTCATGAGAAAGGTCTTGGAAACCATTGGGGGGTGACCACACACCCCCACCCCCCCTTGGCTATGCTATATGATAACATCACCATGTTGCATTTCGCAAAACTTAAGTCACTTGCATGATGATGGCTAATTGAATTTTCCTATAAATGTCTAAGAATGTTGTTGAAAAAGAATGTCTACGATATACAGCATGCCCTCAGACCCCCCCTGGCCCCCAATTCCCCCCCCCCCCCCCCACACACACACACAAATATGCCAGTCCTGCCAGTGTCTTGGATTCTTGTGTGGGCCAAATGGGAATGGACATTAACCTGTTTCGAAGGAAGTCCAGCCATGTTATCTAAACCCTCAAAACTTGTGACACTGCAGATATGTTGTATCAAATAACCAGATCTTTCTCCAGCAGACCACATCTACTGCAAGCCTAGAAAGGCATAAAAATAATTCTTTCAACGTCATTGCTACTGTAGAAACTAGCTGGCTCTTCCATAAACGCCAGTGGCTTCACTCTTATGCTATGAATCATTAGTAGTTCACTTAACACCCATTTCAATGCAGCATTGTGTCTCCAAAGATAATCAATCAATCAATCAATTTATTCAAGGTACCCAAGAGGTCCTTGCAGGAGAATCTAGAGGTGAACCCTATGTAAAGATCCCCTAATTAATTAATAAAATTACAATCCTTAATACTAATTACATCGAATTCTTAAATATTAAAATTTAAGTTATTTAAATTAGATACTATTCTACTTAGATATTAAAAATATTTAAAAAAATTAATAAATAAAAGATAATAAAAAACACTAAAACTAATAACTAATACATGTTCATACAGTATGTGATTTAAGTTGGTAATAATTTTAAGTTGGTAATAAGTTGGTATAATGCCTCTGAGCTAGCTCTGGGCATCCTGACAGGATATGTTCCACAGTTTCAGGATGCTGATGACATTTTCGACATGTCCTATCAATCATTTGTCCCATCATTTCCTCTCTCACTCTTGTTTTGGACAGTTGTTGGTATATTTCATTCACTGCACAAACGGTGTAAGTTGGTGCAGACTTCCAACTCGTACTCCAGCTAAAGCAGTCTGAAAGCTCGATTGATTCATCCTCCAGTCTATGTGACGCAATGTTTCCTTGCCATTTGCATTCTTTGATTTCCAGTTTTAAACGGTCTGTTTGCGCTTTACCCATGATGACTCCTGCTACATCTGTGGCAGTGTGGGTATGCACTTCCGTTGATGTAAATGAAACAACCGGCTCATCACCCAATTCTAAATCGAGTTTCAATTCCCTGGCATGTCTCTTGGCGTCTTTGAATATCGATCTCCTTCCTTTACTTTCCTTCACACGCTGGAATATTGCCACAGCTTATAGTTTTGGATCTTTGCTGCTCGCAATACGTAAAGCAGTTTTTATTTTCGTTTCTTTGTAAATCGTACTCAGTTCTTTGAGACCTCAAATTTGATGGCCTGGATCTTGTTGTAGTCCGAGAGTGGTGTGTCGAGAATGACACTCACACGCCTCACTACTTCTTTCTCTGCTTTCTTTAACACAGTTTTGTTTTCTTGCAGTTCACCTTATTCTACTCCGAGGAACTTGTATAGGTTGTCTCCTAGATTGATTGTAACATCTTGAGAAAGTTGTGGGTCCCCTTCCTTTTCGACTCGCTTTCCCCTTGCCATTGAAATAGTTTTAGTCTTCTTCGCTGACATCGAAAGGCCTGTATCTCCCATCATTTGATGTGTCAACGCTAGCTTAATTGCTTGTTGCCTCTCTGAGCTTGAATACATCTTAAGGTCGTCTATAAATGAGGAGTGGGAAATACTGATGTTTACTTGGTCATTTTGTACCCTTGTAGTGTTCGTAGTTTCCACGCCATGGGGTTAACACACATGATGAATAATAATGGGCAGAGGGTGTCGCCTTGGTAGATTCCTCTCTTAAACTGTATAGGTTCTGTAAATTTCAGACCAGACTGCGTTTTCACTTTGAGCTTAGTTTTCCACTGACTGGATAACTTCATGATCGTATTTCTGATGGCTAGTGGAATTCTGTGCATTTCTAATACTTTCTTCAACCAGTTGTGACTATAACACTGTCATAAGCTTTAGCAACGTCTACCCAGGTACAATTCAAATTCTTCTTTCTCATTCGGCATTCTTCTAGAACCATTGCATCGATCAGTAGGTTATCTACCACACCCCACGTACCCCTCCTGCCTCCCCTCTGGTCACATTGCAGCATACCAAACCTCTCCAGATGTTCTTCCATGTTCTCCTTTAACAAACCAGTCAGCCATTTATAACACGTATTCAATAATGTAATCGGTCTTTGGTTGGCAGCACTCCACTCTCCTTCCTTGGGGATTAGATCAGTTTCCCCCATTACCAACCACTCCAAGTTTATATCTCTATCCTCATTAATGGTTTCCTCAAATGCAACTGCGACGTACTCGTGGGTTACTGTGAGTTTTTTCCACCAGAAATTCTTGATTTTGTCTGGTCCTGCTCCACTCCAATTTTTCTTTTTCGCTATTGCTCGCTTGACGTCACTGACGTTCACATTTACTCTTTTTGCGATTTCTTCTTCAATCCAACTTGCCTCTAGATTATCTTCGGCTACTGTTTCCCACAACTTTCTCCAATATATCTCCACCTCTTCGGTACTGTAAAAATAATTCTGAATATTAGCTGTCCTTTCGAATTTCTTCTCATTAAACGAGAGGCGGGGTGTTTCTGTTTCTCAAGACTTTTGCCGAGGTGTTTATAAACTGAACCTTGATTATTTTGGAAAGCATTGTTCCACTTCTGTTCCAATTGCCTTGCTTTTTGGCGTTTGCTTGTTTGGTTTTCTTGTTTGTTCTTTCGGAGCTATTTGCATTCTCAGATTTAATTTCTTTCCAGGCCACAGCTACTGAATATGTAATACAATTCAGCTTCCACAACTTTTCCTCGGGTCCGGTTTCAGACTGACTCACAAGGGTGGATATTAGTTTACCGCGGTGACTGCCTTTCTTTAAAATCATTTCTTCATTATCAACAGCTATGAATTAATTTCGTTTTCTTTGTCGTTTTCCCCCGATGTTGTTAGGTCTATTGTTCTCCGCGTCTGTCTCTCATGTTCCCGCCTGCTTTCAGGTTCTGCCTGATCTGCATTAATAGGCTGGTTTATATTTTCACCTTCTGGTTCGGGACTATGGTTTGTTGATCTTTCTTTCTTTCTTTCTTTCTTTCTTTCTTTCTTTCTTTCTTTCTTTCTTTCTTTCTTTCTTTCTTTCTTTCTTTCTTTCTTTCTTTCTTTCTTTCTTTCTTTCCCTCCCTGCCTCCCTGAGCTTAGGATCAAAACTTCAAAAGTAAACATTATCCTCTCTCTATTGGTCAAACAATTTGAAAAAATCTTGAAAATGATTTATCGATCGTGCACGATTGGTTGCCGGTCTTGAACAACACGTGCGCGGTTAATTGGTACAACGATTGTGGGTCTTGTAGAACACGTGCGCAGTTGAAGTTTCAATTGTTTTTGCTGTACGAGTTTTCTGAGTTTACTGACTACTTACAATACCTTGTACAGCAAAAACAATTAAAACGCGCGGTCAAGTAACGACGTGGTCCTAGGGCCTACTGGAACGATAACAGATTAGCAAGGGTAGATTCTCATCGCTGTACCCTAAGGCTAAACTCTGGTGTATTCTGGCGCTGACGTAGTCGTAAACATACATGCCTAGGTTGCATTTTAATTTGAAAAAAGAGGTCTATTTAATAATCCCTTCAAAGCGCATACACATGCACAAACATACATGCGCGCAAAGTCGTTGCCAAATGTCAACCTGCGCAAAATTAAACGTACAACCATTGCAGATCCGTAAAAACTATTTTTGTAACAAAATACAAAATACCCGTGTACGAACGCGTGATAAATTTGTTAATTCCATCGAGCTAATATCCAAAACTATGGCAAATTCGTTATGTAAAAAGTTGAAAAGCATCTAACCTACACCACACCGGAATAAAACAAATTTATCTTCCCCTTTTGTATCTGCGCAGCAGATATATTGCTATCGTGTTGTGTGTTTGTCTGTTAACTTTTTTGTTTAACCACTGACCTGTCGTGTGTGCTGTGGTGTAACTCTAATCAATACGCGACAATTAAATCGGGGACAACCGAAGGTCAGAATTTTTTGGGGTAGTGCACTTTCTATTACGTGTGATATGCAAATATTTAAAACAATGGACCTTTTCATCAAAGCGCTGCCATCTTGAATTCGCAATGCATTGTGGTCTATCCATGGTAACAAACTTAATTAAAAAGGTGATTGCGTAGTGTTGAGATACAATGAGGTAATCTTTTCTTTATGAACACTTTCGTGGCAACAATTTCTAAATATAATCGTTGTGATATTGGTAAAAGCAACAATTCTCGGATGTATAGAGATAGATTCATGACAAATGTATCCTTGTACGTCTAAGCATTATTACTTTCACTAATATCACAACGTTCATATTTAGACATTGTTGACACGAAAGTATTTATAAATATAAATTTACCGCATTGTTTCTCCACACTAAGCAATCACCCTTTTAATAGCGCTCCGCACAGATGACGTCAGTGTTGTCAATTTTCAACATGTTTGTCCACATTTTTCATTAATTCTGAGTTGCCAACAATAGAGAAACGTTCATTTTGAATCCCTTGAGAGTCGATTTTGGTTTGTTTGTCCGCATTTTAGGTTTATAAATAGCAACTGTGCGCTTTGCTATTGAGCTGGTTGCCCTGGATAGACCACAATGCATTGTGAATTCAAGATGGCGGCGCTATTGGTGAAAAGGTCCATTAGAGGCTACAGTATATCAAATCACTCGTAAAAAATACTCCAGTTTTATTTTTAATACAGATACTTAGAACTGATACTTGAACCAAATATCCAGAAAGCAAGTTGCTGAATGAAACCAATAAAGAATATTAAGAGGAGAAGCAGTTGAAGTGATAATGTTCCAAGTACGTTTACCAAAGAATGCTTCATGCATCTCGTTCATTTGCAAAACACTAGGTGAATCAAAGAACATCTCGTGTAGAGCCATGGATGTATTGCAAATCACTAGAAATTTCACAGCATGTGTCATATATTTACACCAGACGTTGTTACTGCAGTAACTCATCAAGTGGCCCAGAGCTTTGCAAATGACAAACGTCTGAATGAATCCTTGACATAAATTTACAGTACAATTAATGATAAGCCAAACTGACCAAGTGTTCAAAACAGTGAGACTAACTAGAATTTGGAACGTATTGTGAGCGTATAAACCAACAGTTGAAATAAACAATATCACTACTCTTGGTGAAAAAGGTGCCCAAAAATAAAATGGATAAAAGTGATACAACAACCATGCAATGAACCAATTAACACACAGCATGACGGAAAGCATAATGATTTGATAAACGTTGTAGACAACTAGCAGTTCCGGCCATACTTTCTCAGATTTGACGAGCAATTGTGCCAAAACTAAGAGTGATAGAGTAAGAAGAAGACCAGTCAGTAATCCAAGATCCATTTTGAAAAATGAGCCTCTGTCAGGTAGCAACATTGAGGAACTACTTAAACCTTCAGATTGACTTCTACGGCGAAAATACATTTCCTTATTCAAGCTTATATTTCGTTCACTGTACGACATTTTGGGCGAGCTTGAAAACCATTCCACTTGTTTTTGTGAATCAATAATGTTCAAGTAAATATAAAAAAGAATTACCAAAGACACCACAAGATATTGTAAATCTAATGGGTGCAAAATATCTACGATTCTGTTGACCGTGTACTTAGTGTTTTCACAGTAATTTGGAAAATGTTCATCACTGACATGTGTAGACGTCTGATTAACTCGTGGTGACATCTCAATTTCCTTCGCAGACGATCTTCTAAACACAACATGAAGCCAAACTGAGACATTCGTTCCAACCATATGTAGTACTGCAAGTCGTGTCGAACTACTTCGAAAAAATTTTGCGTTGGTAAATGAAACGAGAAAAGAAAGTTGTGTTAGCACAAATAAAGCTTCAGCAGACAAGTAGACAGCACGAACATGTTCCATTGTGTTACAACGCAAATGAAGAACCACTTGTAAAAAATCTGAGAAACAAAAAGCAGCAGCGAACAGGTAAATACCGTAGGCGTAGAACAATGGTGGTGGTTGAGAGATCAAATCATTGTCAAATACAACCATATTGCTGCCATTTCTCAGGAGAAGAAAACAAACTGTCCATAAAACAGCTGGTAAAATATATACCATCAATAAGATATCAAGATGACTTTCTTGTACGAAACGCGACGTGAGATTATTTGCATGTGCTAGCTCCTTTGTAATGAACAATATTGTATAAATAAGAACAATACCATAGAGATAATATATCACTGATAAACTTTCAGCCAGACCATCACACTTTGTGTGACAAATATTTAAAATATAATTTTTTATTTGTTTGCAAATATTACCATGTTGACATGGAGGAGTTTTCTTGCATGAATGCGTTTTGTTTTCAGTTTCTTCATCATCCGTTTCTTCCATGTTGGCGTGAAAATTATTGTATCAAAGAACAGCTGGTCACATGCAATAACGTGATCCGCCTCCTTTTGTTATAAGCCTCTTCATAAATAACCATAATGCTTTGCACTTTGAAGTTACTGTGCCTTGGGTAGCTAGCGAGAAAACAAGCCAAATCGTGTTAATATTAAAGTCATTCCAGATGATTGTCGGGTTAAAGTATTCAATTATTTCCTCATAACATATGAAGTTGAAACTTATACTGCGTACGTGCACTTCCTAACTTTATTTAGACGGATTTCGGTCAATTCAGTGGCTCAGTCGATCGTCAGTGCGACTACATACAAGCACAGCGGCATGAACCGCACTGTTCGTAGTCTTTTAATCTCATGTATAGGAAGAGTTCGTTTATAAAAATGCAAATCTGCATTTATACCGGTTGATACTATTTTTTAGAAATATCTTCAAACCAAAAAAAAATAATACAGCCCCATCTTTTATTACAATTCTTAATGATGTGCTTCATGCAGTAACTACTTTAACCTTCTCTCCTCCGCAGATGCTTCTTGAGCTTTTTTGAGCTCGTAATCACAGAATAGAAATACAACCAGAAGTCCAACTCGCGTCGGAACCTTTGAAGTTTATGTCCTCGCGCGCATGTCGCCTCGCGCATATTGATTCCTTGCCATCCTACGCCATCCTACGCAATCTTGGCAAGTTCCCCCCAGCAGTTTGGACCTTCAAAAGAAGGTTAAAACCAGGGCGCTTAGTATATAAGCGCCCTGGTTAAAACCTTAAAACTGCCGGGGGAACTTGCCAGGATTGCGTACGATGGCGTCGGATGGATTGAAGAAATGTTGTCACTCGAGTTGGACTTCTGGTTGTATTTCTATTCTGTGTCGTAATGCTAATGCGGTAGAGTGTAATGGGTTTATTGCCCATTACACTCTATTACTCTATGCTGTCGCAATATTAAACCCCTATATATTGAAAAGCTCAAAAAAGCTCAAGAAGTCTCTGCGGAGGAGAGAGACTTTAACCTTTAATCTCCGCCGCATTGAATTTACAAATGCATGGGTATAGAAATTGATGTTCTTGTATGCATATATACCTCTCATTTGTGTCATTAAACTTCACTCCTAACTCCTACCACTTTCCTAAGAGGAAATCATTTTTTGCTTTCCTCCTACAATTAACTCTTTTACAACATTTATAGTAGTTTCAAAATAGTGATGTTGATACTAAGTTAAAAATCTCACTTTTTTTCATAGAGGGTGGAACCTCCTTTATCCATGACTCGTACCTCTTTTTCTGAGCTTGAGCGCACTTACTGCGGAAGGCTGCCGGTTTTCTTTCACCTCACCCGCATGTATTACAAAATTCGCCATGCACTGTAGCAAGCGAAAAATTCTCAGCCGGTGCTGTCGACGACGTTCAGGCACTTATTTAAGAAAACTTGGACACATGCAAAGTGTCTTAAAGGGGCACTGTCACCAAATTACGGCAATTATAATAATAATAGTCTGACCAAGCTCGGCTTTTCCAAATTTTCCCGAGCGGTAGAATGTTTGACTAAAAGTAAAAGTCATTTAATATTTACCTAATATATGACTAATATATTTGTATTTCATACACGTTAAGCATCGCGGGTGCATGAAGATCAGTATACCTAACTGTTATTTACTTCACGATTTAATTTGTGTTCGCAGTTGATCAGAGACAAACGCTTACCAAAGCCATGCAAAGGCGTTCGCTTATATAAAGACCTCATTTAAAAGAGTAAATAAGTCACATTTTTTTATACTTGTATACCGTACTTACTCGATTAAACGCCGCCCTCGAATAAGCGCCGCAGTTACAAACAAAAATGTTATTAAACGCCGCCCTCGAATAAACGCCGCGTTTATTCTCATCAATGCGGCGTTTAATCGAACCAAGGGGACACTGACATTGAAATTGAATAAGAAAAGTGACAGCAGTGCGCTAGTCACCACATGCACTGTAAACCGCATACTATAAAACAAGAAGATGGTGTCAGTAGAAAATGCTATACCCTGGTTCAAGGCCAGGTACTAAACATTACTCATTCAATTTCTTTTTTTCGAAAGAAATATTCTATATCGTCATCCGTGGTCCTGACTCTACCGTTTCCCTACATATCGTGTTATCTTAAACACCCTGCATGCTTGCGTAAACAGAAAATATGATGATAAAGAAAAATGAGATCAGTTTTAATACTTCAATTGTTTCAAGCGAGTTATATTACTAGGTTTTATGTGTTAACAAAAGACCGCGGGCGCAGCAGCCCAACCTAACGCTATTAAAAGGCCAATGGAATTGAGGTTTCAGTTTACCCGTCCAAGGATTTTGAAAATGTGATGCGGCTTTTGTTCATTATTCATTATTTGAATCATATTCATTTATCTTGTCCGAAAATATAATGAAACCTATCATCCTTGTCAGTGGCGCATATCGTCGTTTCGGGAATTTCCGAATGATGTCGAATGAATGGCGACCGATCATCGCTCATGATGCGGTCGACCACGTAGCGACTAAGTAATAAAAAGTATATCACACGCTGTGCAAATGATATAAATAGTATATTTGAACGCAGCAATAGTATAGTATACGCAGTATAGTATACGTATCACACGCTGGTGTATCACTCAAATAGTATATTTGAAAGTCCTGATGTGGAAAATCTACCAATAATGAAAATTATTTTGAATAATGAAAAATTCATGTTTCAAGCCCATGCGGGCGCGCGGTGGATAACCTGCCAGCATTTTGCCCACCTGTTTGAGTCAACGTGTCCTTTACGATCTCCTTTTGTCTTCCCACAAAGTTTTCAAAGAGAAGAGAATGGTGTAACTGGTTTTATTTATAAGACAAGAACTCAAGAAGACTATTTACGAAGAGATGCCTAGCAAAGACAGAAGATCTAAAGAAAATTGTTGCTCAGGGAACTATTGTTCATCTTGTTTTTATTCAATTTTTCAACCATTTTCACCCAGTAACTCTCGCCGAGATGGAAACACATTAAGTCTGCTGTATCTTTGTTGTTTAACAACAATAGGAGTCGTCTTAAATATTTCAAGCTGGCTTCAAAAAGATCGTTTTTCAAAGACAAATATCGTAACTCATGATCATATCAATGGCTTTCTTATGACATGTATCTTACCGTCATTTATTTGGATGTTTTATTACGTCATTAAAAATCCTGGCAAGTCGACAGTAGAATTTTTAGACGTTTCTGTGTATTACCAAGATCCTTTTATGTGCGGTGTTTACATCTTTGGAACTGGTAGCATTTTACTACAAATCTTACACATCGCTAATTACGTCGGAGAAGCCAAGACAGACGTTATCAGTTTACTGTTCACGATTTTTAACGCCATTTTTACAGTAATGCAAGTTATATTTCTAAAGAAATATTCCAAAGCAAGCTTTCAAGATGATCAAATGATTCGAATGGCCTTGCTACATATTCTGTCAACAAATATCATTCTATTTTTTCATATATTGTTAGCAACGCAACATAACGGTCAACATCCTAAAGAATTTGAGCAAGACAGACACACATTCAATATATCAAAATTTCTAAATCTTCTTCAACCATACCTATATCCATTTCTTGTTGAATTCCCGATGTGTTCAGTGGGCGTGCTGTATGGAATATGGAATGATCTGAAAGAACTGGAGCCAAAACCAGATGATATTTATATCGATGATGAATTAACAGAAATAAATACCATAGATTCAGAACTTCTTGAAGGTGAAAAGTTTTTAGATACTAGAAATGCGTTGAGTCCACTCAGTCCGTTTCATTCTCCAAGAATAAGAAAATCTATGAGTACCGTAATAATACAACAAAGTAAATTTGACATCATGAAGAGATGTGTTGGTTTTGGATTGCTTTTTGCATTACTTTTCTCAGTGGTTCTCTTAGCCGTCATTGGAATTACCGCTGGCCACCCGTCTAAGTTCACCGTCACAATATTCTACATCACCGAAATGGGCTACCTGCTTCTAATGTGTGTGTCGTGTTGGACTATTCTTAAAGGATTACTTAGTCAAATGTATTGTTGGTTTGACTACAGTGCTATTGACACAGTATTACTGTTTTCATTAATATCTGTACTGTTTCATCAAGGTTTTACTTTCACCTCATCCATAGCGCAAATTTATATTTCAGTTTTTCCTCGTTATATATTAACATTATCGTCAATCGAAATTCTAGAATGCATGCTTCAAACATCTACGATCATCAGAGCTTTGCGATTTCGCATTGGGTATAAATCAAGCCTTGTTCGAGAAGCGTCGTTGTTTTTAATGATCTGTAATATTGTGATATGGTTGCAAAGATGCTTTCTTGATCCCAAAACACCATTTCTATCCTTGGTTCAACGCAGGTTTTATGGCAACGAAGCTTGGGATATATTATTTCTTTTAACATACCCATTTCAAATTTTCTTTCGCTTTCACTCTGCTATTTGTTTGTATAATATTTGGTCCGTTTTTAATGAATAAATAATGGTGTCTTGTAGTAGAATAAATATTGTAAGCTATAGTTTATGGTATATATCAACGACTTATTAAGCATGTCTGACACGCAATAGAATCTCCCATCGTCCCTCTAATCATTTGAGTCCCTTTGCGCGCCATTCGCCCTCGCGAGACGCATGGGAGCTAATGACCCAGATTTAATGAGATTCAGAATAAAATCCAGCTCATTCAAGCATGACGGGGAATATAACACACTCTGAGACCGAATTTTCATAATTAGGAAAGTTGATTTTTTTGTTTAAGCATCAATTAAAGATTTGGAGTATCATCAAGAACAATCGATGAATAAAAATTGTCCAACACGTATTGTGATACGTATCAAAAGAGGGCATGTGCTCCCCCCCTCAACTTTGTCGTAACCAACCTTTTGCAGCCTGAAAGTGCTCTTTTTATTATCAAACATGTGCACCTTAAAGCACTATCCCCGAACAAAGTGCCCTTTTAGAGCTCTACCGGCCTGAACAAAGTCCCTTTTTAAAGACGTGTCCCTCCAACGTTTAACCGCTGAAGTTTAATTAGCGACGGCCGGGAAGAATCGCCAGCACATCGTCCTTATATAAAGGGAAATTCACACTGAAGATGCGATCGTGGGTAGGAGAAATGATATTTAGCATTTAAATAGTTCACAAATTAACGCTGTTTAAATAAGGGCTTCTCTAGTTTTTTTCTTCAAAAGGCAAAGAGAAGCAAATCGTGATGAATGACAACCGCCGCCGCCGATCTTATACGCATGTCCATCTCATCAGCTGGCAGTAAAAACCTCAGTTCTGATTGGCTATAAGTAACCAATCACATTGTCAATTACGACTTCATTCCCATGCTCGTAATACAGATGACCAAAACTCAAAAACCTTAAAATCTTAAGCATCGTTTGTATAAAAAAACCCAACTCTTCTAGTCATCCTATGGAAAACTGTTACTATGGAAAACTTCCAGCCCTATTCGAGGCGAGATCTCGGCTGGTCAACAGCAAGATCTGGCCTAGAGGATTGCTCCTCATCTCATACAAACCAAAAACATTTTATAACGACTATAACGGATTTGTCTGACAAGCGGGATCTTGGCAAAGAGGGCTAGCTCTCCTATAGGAAGGTTGGTCTTCTTCCACATAAACACGCCCTTATAGAGATATAGGTGACGAGCCTCCAATGGTCCGCAAAATTATAGAGCAAATTATTTTCTGTTGAATCTTAATAAAAAAACTATATAAACTGCAATCGAAATATAGTAAGGTTAGATATACTGCCGAAACAGAGAACGTAGGAATCTAACGTTTCGAGCGAAGGCCCTTCGTTTCTCTCTGACGAAGGCCCTTCGCTCGAAACGTTTGACTCCTACGTTCTCTGTTTCGGCATGATATATCTATAACCTTACTATATTTCGATTGTTGTTTCTACACTGCCTACGCAGCACGCTACTTTTATTTCACTATATAAACTGCAGTTGGTAAGACATGTATGATTGACATTGTTGATGTGTGTACGTCTGCCGGTAATGTGAAGTAATTGTGGGCGGAGGTGGGGAGTTAAAAACGTTCAACCATCTTGAGTTGTTTTTATTTGTCTTTCAAACTAAGAATTGTATGATTGCTAGGAAATGCCATTCAAATCTATTTTTTTACTTCGTATTCTCCAACATTTATTAAATAATGAAATACACAGACGACATTTTACATTTTCATGGTGACTCAATATTATGAATGCTAATCCTCAATTATATAGCCATTATTTTACAGATAATATCTTGGTATAAATTTGGACAAACGGCTCTAAAGTTTGATTGTATCAGTTTAAAAAACCTAGATAAAGTATAGACCTAATAATATTTCATTTAACCATATTCTAGCGACCTCTGTATATAATTACGTATTGTATAACAAGACTGAAATAACGATCATGAATATTCGTATTAGTGGCCATTAATCGAATGGCCACATTTTCATATTATGCATGGTCTTATTTGCGCTCGCTCGCGGTCCATACTAAAAACGTCGGTTCCGATATCAGACTCATCGATGTAAAATAAACAAGCGAATAATTTATCATCGTGTTCTCTGTAACTTCTATGGCATCTTGTGGGTTGAGCGTGGGTGTAAAACAAGAAATTTTGATGTACAGCAAAAAATAACGAGCAAACGTTAGCTATTTCGAAGCTTTTCGACAAGAAACCTTGACACCTTGTCAATTTGACGTGTCGTAGGCAGACACGCAATATACATGCAGCTGCTAATGTAAGTCTCACTCATACATTATTTTTATCTTTTTACTTCGAGAAATTTGTCCGAATCACTTCAATCACCTCGTTTGAAAGTAAATTTTTGTTCTGTCTTTAGAGGTGAAAAAAATATATTTATGCATGTGTGTTAATATAAAATTATGTAGTATACATGTATAGTTGCACATTAGTTGAGTTTTTGATGCGGCCCAGAATCACATAAGTCTCCATGCTCTTCTATAGTTTCATGAGCTTCTTCACCGCTTATTGCATGTATTACATTAGTGTATTTATTTGTGGGGATAATTAAGTGGAATGAAAAATGAAATAAACTATTTAAAAACCAAGAAAAACACCGCATTAATTCTTGTTTCAGATTAATCAAAATAATGTTTGCAATAACAATTATATAAGTTTCGCTAACTCTCTTGTTTCCCAGCAAGAGAAAGTATATCTAACTATATATACAACAAGTTTTACTCCCCAATTTGTTGATAAACTACGTCTGTAGATTAGGAAGAATTCACTCTGCTAACTGCTGAAATTTTTAAGATAAAATATAACTATATACTGTATAATTAGCATATATATAGCGATATAGAATCCATGTAGTTTACAAAAACTAATTTTGAAAGGAACTGGAAATGTCTGCCCATGCAATACATGTTAAGGTCAATAAGAAGTTTGAATAAATAAGATTTACTGCAATCGGTTTATATATACAGACTACTACCACCTGTGCTTGGCTTGAAAGTTTGAAAGTTTCTTTTAAAACAACAAAATTTCTTATTGGCTAAGCAGGATAAATGTTTGATTTGCGTGGGTATTGTGTAGGATATTTAGACCTTAAATGTTTAATGGACTTTAACCAAAGTTTTGCAAAACCCGTTGAGCCGTGCAAGAACCGGCTGATGGCAGTATTTTAATGAGTTTGTAGCTGTAGAGGCACTAGAAAATTGCGTGTGACAGCTGACGTGTGTGACATTCAGCCTGCAGGCAATATATATATATATATACACAATGTCGTCTGTCAATAAACTGGGTCAAAATAGAAGTAACGAAAATGTTGCTGCACGGAGCACAAATTATGATAATGTGAAGCCAGCATCTGATAAACGAAAGACCGCAGCTATGAGCAGACGAATGAGCTTCTCAACGACTCGTCCGTGGTCGTCTTACGCCGAGAATTATTCTTCTTGTTTATCTGGTCTTCGAAGAAGCTCTAGTAGTGTACAGAGTCAAAGGAAAGGTAGTCTTCAGTCTTCTCAACGCTCAAGCTTCTCTCATCTGTCCAGGTCATTCGATGGAGAACAGTTCAAAAATTTAAAGACAAGTGCTGCTTCCGACGACGACAAACAACGAACACTTAAAGTTTCTGCACTATATGCTCGACCGTTCCATCAAAGAAGATGGTCAAGTCCAGTGGCCTTTCCAGTTGCCAATATTTCCAAGCAGTTACCACAACACGTAAAAGACGAAGCTGTGTCAACAGATGAGGCTTTCCAAGATTCTACTGATAAGGAGAAAGATAAAATATCCGAGAGCGAGGAAATAACACTTTCTCACGTTCAACAGAAGCCATCTGTTAGTTCAGCTTTGCAGAACACAGTAAACGAAGAAAGTGACAAGAGTACTGATATTCTCAGCTCAAGCGTCGACTCGACGATGGAAAGATCGCCAACAAACTGCAGTGATAATGAAACAGGCCAGAAGGAAGACAAAAAAACAATTTTATGGGAAAACAATGAAAGTGCAAGCAGCACAGTAACAGACGCAACTCCCAAAACAGAGGAACCCGTTCAGAAAAGAAATATCTACACAGAAATTAAGAAAAATACTAAATGGTCGTGTAGTAAGAGTTTTAAACGAAGACACCACACAATTCATGCCGATTCACATCGCTTTCTGAATCATAATCTTTTTACAATTATTGAGCAATCTAATGGCTCTTTCAGTGCGACTAATAATGCTCAAAATTCAAATAATGAGCGAAACAGTGGTTGGAAATTGCAAAGCATACAAAGAAGCAAGAGCTTAAATGATTTAACAACGTTGTCTAAACAGGGTACAAATACTGCAGTATTCGTACAACGGCTAGCTTCAAAATCTCTGTGTGTGTCCGTGGCTGGGTCAAGCGAGAAACAGAAATGTCCCGCAGCAGTTCAATATCCAACTAGAGGAGATGTCGGAAATAATACAATCGACTCAGTGCAACACCCTGTTCAAGTCAACGTACAGACATTCAATTACGCACAACAGTCAAACTATACCAAACCTGAGTTCAGAGCTGTGATGTGCGGAGAACAACCAAAAACGATTCCTCGAAGCAAAAATCAAGCTATCGTTTCCACGCCACAACACGCCATTTTTACGCAAGCCAAAACTAAATTGGCCAGCATTACAATATCACAGGTCTAATTAGTGACTCAATATAGGGCACTTTGAGAGTTGACTGACAGTTGTTTATAGTTTACTCTACATTAGAAATTACCTTAAAACTGACTTTTTAAAGTTCAATATCTCAATGACCAAGAACATGAGTTTAAAACTAAATAACTAAGAAGCCAAACGACAAAATGTTGTAGTTTACAGTATAAGATAACTTATTGTCGCCAGGGAAACGTAACCAATCATGCAAGCAAGCGATGACTTGGTGTAAATTTTATTTATATACATATATATAGTAATGTAGTTTTTATCTTAAATTAAGGCAACAATAACAAGTCTAATGCTTGTTTAATTTTATTTTAAAATTAATTTTTAGAGCACCATTAATATCTGTACGACTATACATATGCAAGTTGAATATTATAACATATCATTATTATGATTACCATATCGGTTATTATTAAAATACATTATTAAATATTTATAATTGAGGTTTTGCAAAAGAATGTTAAGCTAGTTTTAATTGTCAGGTTGTGGTAAATTCGGCTACCAGTGGCGTATATATGGACACACATCGATGCATACATGCAAATAATTTTAAAAAGGCAGATAAAATATATATCATGGCAAGCGGGATTCTTCTTTTATCGTCTATCTTCCTGTGTCACCACGGTTTTTATGAACACAGCAGTATTAGTGGTTCCCGCGTATTTTAATTAATATAACATGTTTCATATATCTGTGCGGCATTCAGTTATACACATGCGTGCACGCCCTCATGCCTGACGCATTATTCAATAAACATGATCATGCATGTTTGGAATTTGGATGTATATATAGTTGGGGTCGAGCAAACGCACATGGCAGTGCTTTCATACTATATATAGTCTACAATTTACTTTGAACTGCAGTTATCTCAAAACATACACATATGACCCTGAAAATATTCAGTTTTTCCGATTCATTCTTGTAATGTTTACACATAATCACTTGACCACGAGAATTGCCACAACTATATAACTCTATATACCTATCGTTAAGATTGCCTGAAAGATATTCTCGGCATTTCTTTACAAAAATTGCCACTAAATATCACCGATAAAACATCTTAAAGACCTAAGTCACGTTTTCAGCCACAGAAATCCCGATTCCCAAAACTGAAAATAAGCGTGACCTTGTCTCATTTCCAATCATATTTAAATTACTCACACGTCAATATCACAGCGTTGTTGGATATAAAGTGGTGCGGAGGGTGAGGTGTGTGGGTATGTGGTTGATTGGTGGGTTTTATGATGAGGGAGCACTGCATTATTCAAAGCATAGAGGAAAACCAAAATATGACAAATTCTGACATAGAGTTGAAATGGTAAGACTCTTATCAAAGGCTAGTTTCCACTCATGCAGGACAGGAACGGATAGGAAAGTTTCCTTTGTCTTGTGAGCTCTCGGTCGGAACTAATGACTTTTCCTACGGAAGATTTTCCTGAGTGGAAACTAGCCTTAAGACGCGAGATTTTAAGCTTCTTCATGAATCCCCTCTTCTGTCAGCATTGCCATTGGAGATACGCGAGATTTTTTTATTCTTTTACGATCTATAGGATATATTCCAATGTGCGACCATTGTCTGCTTTATATACTCTTGGCAGAATCTAGTGACGAGTCAGTATCTGTATATACAGTCACTGCAACTCTCGCAAAGCGGACACCCTTCTATAATGCGGACACCTCTCTAAGGCGGATAGCTAATCTTGGCCGCTCATTTTGCTATACTAAAACTGTTTCTAATGCGGACACCTCTCTAAGACGGATAGCTAATCTTGGCCGCTCATTTTGCTGTGCTAAAACTGTTTCTAATGCGGACACCTCTCTAAGGCGGATAGCTAATCTTGCCCGCTCATTTTGCTATACTAAAACTGTTTCTAATGCGGACACCTCTCTAGGGCGGACAGCTAATCTTGGCCGCTCATTTTGCTATGCTAAAACTGTTTCTAATGCGGACACCTCTCTAGGGCGGACAGCAAATTTGGTCCCGAGGGTGTCCGTCGCTTAGTGAGAGTTCACTGTATAAGCCTGACCAGTTTTGCACAATAGTACATTGCTTTCTTGAATCAATCTTGTTTAGTAGAAGAAACAAATTATGATTGAGATTTTTTTCTTGTCAGAAGAGGACAAAAATAGAGTTAAATCCCATAGAAAGTCGTTGAAAATGACGTCAAAAACATAAAAGTACTACTGTCTTACTGTGAAAATGTTGCTGAATTAGCAAGAAAATGTTAGTTTAAACATAGTCCCTAGAATTATATTGTCTGGAGACGCAGCAAATATCAAAGCGGTTAACAATGAGCTACAATTTAGTCCCTAGAAATAAATTGTCTGGAAACGCGGCCAAAGGCTTTGTTCTAGGTTTTTGTTCACGTTTGTGCACCTTATTTCACCTTAACGCTTGCTGAACACATTGTATTTTTGGTATAATGAAGCAATCAACCAATAGCAGCGTTGCTTTATAAATATTAATGAACGTAAACCAAAAGATTGTGCACCTTATTTGCCACCCTCAACCTATGGTTTAAAGGGTAAGAACAATAAAAGTCAAAATTTTACGATGTTCTGATTAATAAACAGCCTGTTGTGGACACATCCTGTTAACAAGCTGTGAGATTTTTACGTGTGTAGATTGAATGAATCAAGTAATGTTTAATAAACGTTACCGAATCTCGGGACTGCATGAAACAACTTGTTTGCAGATCTGTAACAGCTCACGTCCTTCCATATTCCTGCGTTCTTACAAACTACTTATTCTCACAAAGCCATACTTACTACGGTAATCCAAGTAACTAGAACAATTTTTTTCCAATAACAATATTACTAATTCCTGGTTCAATACTTTGCTAATTAATTGGGAAGTTCGTGACGTCACAAGCTGGGTAAATATCATAAAATCGCACTTTGCTGATATCCAAGTGCTTTCCATCCCTTTGAAAGTGTTGTAGTGCAATGATGTGAAAACGACATTCACCAAAAGCGAACTTCTGACATGCTTACGTATCGGTATAGCTAAAAGAAAACATTTTGCTTTACCCAGCTTGTGACGTCAGATGCATATCAAAAAATTGTTCAAGATAGCGGAAAGCAAGATTGCTTTTTGTCGAAATTTCCGATGTTGTTGCTGACAAAAGTCGTTCATTTGGAGTACATGAGTAAGTATGGTTTTAAAAAGAAAAGCAAGAATTAAAAATTATGATATTTTTGTTGTCCCTTACCTTTTAATTAAAAAAGTCAAATCTATACAATATGTTTCTTCAATACTAAGAGTTTACTCTGCTAATACGGGGCTTTAAAATGTATCACTAGATGAAACAACATTTTCTTAGAAAGCTATACTTTTCTCTCTCTCTCTCTTTTTTCTCCAAGCTGGAGTTTCACAAATTGAAGCAGTTGCTCCAGGTCAAGTCAAGCTGAGCACGTACATGCAGACTATAACTGCGTATACTCAACCACAAGAACCACAGACGCCATGATTCATATCGGCAGCGAGTGCTTATCGACTGACAGGTCGTTTATCTCCTTAAGTATATAAAACAAGTGTCTTTGGTTCACATGCAGTTGGCCAAGTCCGTATAGTTAGTACACGAGTAATAAACCCATACTTTCTATTGTTTTCGTAAGCACAAGAAAGAATTTAAGCAATTCACGTCTTTTATTGATTTTAAATTTACGTAGTGTATATACTTCGTGTATTATAAATATTGCATGATTATTATCCTATTTAGATATATATAGATACTGCATATAGTTATAGATACATCCTTTACTTATTTTTGTGTGACTCGGTCATAGGAACTTTTGAAATTCACCCTATATATTATACAACTCTCCGTTATAGTCGCATGTTTTCAAATAAGGGCTTCACCGTAATATGTCAAACAATATATAAGCAAATAGCGAAAACAAATTAAATAGAAGTGGTCGACAGTGAAAGAATGGCTGGGAATGAATGCTCAATGTATCAGAGCAGCACAGAACAGAACTCAGTGGATGATCAACAATCCAGCAGGATATGCCCACAAAATGATGATGAGTGAAAGCATTATATCAAATAATCTTGCAAGACGCGCAAAGTGTCCAAAGTTATAATCAATTAAATTGTAACCTAGAAGAAGCAACGACAATAACTTGGAAATCTCACACAAACACACACTCGAATGACAAGCTTTATTCAGAATCCAAAAGACAACCGGAACCCCCCCTGCAACCCCTCTGACCCCGAAAGAATCAAAACTTAACCGAATATATTGCTCGTTTACTACAATCGAAAACTTTTCCCGTGAGTACATGCATGACGTCTATAATATATAGCGTATATTTTACCACAATTTACATTTTATATATATATATATATATATATAGTTCAATCTACAGACACGTGTTTCGCTGTTCTACAGCTCATCATGCAGTGTAGCTTGGAACCCATCTAGATGCGAGAACCATTTTATCTATCCGACAATACTGCGCATGTCCAGTATTGTCGGATAGATAAAATGGCGTTCTATATATATACATATATTATTTGGTATTATTATTTATTCTCTCAATCGCTCGAGGCTGTTAAAAATCAAGAGTAGATCCTAGATATATGATGTTGAATCGAAGTACAGTAGATTTGTAACTTGATAAAGTAGTACAGAACCACGCAGCAGCTTTAATTTCGACTTCATGCACGTGCCGCTTGATCTCAACATATCAAAACATCTTCAAAATGTATTTTTAACAAGTCGACGGCGTCTGAACCGAGTAATTGTTGTTTCTTACTGGTACCGGAGATCAAAAGACAATAAGTTCGTGCCAGCCAATGCTGTACTTGTTGAATGTACCTTGAATTGTTATCAAAGAATAAAGTCTCACTTTCTAATGTCATGGAATAATCTTAAGCGACAATGAACATTTTAATAAAACGGTGTAATCTTTCTAAATATTTGATATATCCCTGGATTATTCTGATATACTGGAGTGCATCGTGTCTGTGCGCGTCATTGTCTACTAGTGCCGCTAATAATCAAAATATTACACAGCTACATCTTATTGAACTCGAACTGACCAAGGCTGTTTCTCACTTTATTGACGTGGTGAAAGAAAACATTATAGAATTCGAAGACATTGTTGATCAAGCAAAACAAAGCATCTTAGCTCAGATGAATTATGGAACAAGAAACTACTTAGCTCATCCTGTTGCTGCATTTTCCACGGTAAAGAGATTTGCGGAAGGATGGGGAAAGTTGAATAACTTTATCGAAGAAGAAGATCCCACCACAGGTACGACAGAAAAATAACATCTATTCTAATCAAACTAAAAACGTCTAACGGATCTACTTTTCACATAAACGTAACTTTGAGATATGGGCAAATAAAACAATACGTAAAAACGTCACTTTATATGGGCAAATCAATAAAATTAAAAAATATATAAAAAAATGACCCAGCTGTTAAGTGTACTGAATCACACACGAGCACAAACTGAAGCGCACACTGCATGAACATCTCGTATAACCACAACCTATAGTTTAACGTTAAAATAAATTCAAAACCTAGCAAGAGAATCCTGTCAATTTATATCAATTCAATGAATCCATGCAGCTCCCAAAAATTTTAACACAACGAACTTTTAGAGGCACGGGTGGTACGTGCTGTTAGCGCGCTGCCTTTCATCAATGAAGACTTAGTATTTGCATGGTGGATGACAACCGCGTAGCTTTATGTGAGTAGAGTTGTGCCTCTCCTGTGCTTACCGTAGCTTCATGCGAGTAGAGTTGTGCCTCTCCTGTGCCTACCGTAGCTTCATGTGAGTAGAGTTGTGCCTCTCCTGTGCTTACCGTAGCTTCATGTGAGTAGAGTTGTGCCTCTCATGTGCTTACCGTAGCTTCATGTGAGTAGAATTGTGCCTCTCCTGTGCTTACCTTAGCTTCATGTGAGTAGAGTTGTGCCTCTCCTGTACTTACCGTAGCTTCATGCGAGTAGAGTTGTGCCTCTCCTGTACTTACCTTAGCTTCATGTGAGTAGAGTTGTGCCTCTCCTGTACTTACCGTAGCTTCATGCGAGTAGAGTTGTGCCTCTCCTGTGCTTACCGTAGCTTCATGTGAGTAGAGTTGTGCCTCTCATGTGCTTACCTTAGCTTCATGTGACTGTAGAGTTGTGCCTCTCCTGTGCTTACCTTAGCTTCATGTGAGTAGAGTTGTGCCTCTCCTGTACTTACCGTAGCTTCATGCGAGTAGAGTTGTGCCTCTCCTGTACTTACCTTGGCTTCATGTGAGTAGAGTTGTGCCTCTCCTGTGACAACCGTAGCTTCATGTGAGTAGAGTTGTGCCTCTCATGTGACAACCGTAGCTTCATGTGAGTACAGTTGTGCCTCTCCTGTGCCTTGAGGGTTTTTCTGCGGGTGCTCTGGTTTCCCCCCTCAGTAAAATAAACAGTGTTCTCCAATGGGCTTGTCTCACCCCCACGTGACCCTGACCTCTTCCTTACTGCGATTGGTTTGCCCTCAAACGCTAATTGACCAATCACAATAAGGCAGAGGTCAGGGTCACGTGGGGGGTGAGACAAGCCATTACTCCCTCGGGCTAAATACATATTTGACACATTACACACAATACATACATTAGGCCTCATTAACACTATATGCCCCCGTTAGGTTTTTGTGCCGATGTTAAAGCGATGAATGACCCGCGGCGGTAAAGGACCTTCAGTCACTAAGGCTATGCATGTGCACACGGTAACGTTTCCGAGCGTTTTCGTATTGTTTCAAGTATAATACCTGATTGTTCTCGATTCCCTTGAGAACAGTAAACAATACGAAAACGCTCGGAAAAGTTATCGTGTGCACATAGCCTAAGTCCTTAGAGATTTCTAGGGATCAATGCACACCTAGTTAACTAAACTCAATTTCATGTAACAAAGGGTAACTTAGCCCAACACTAACCCTATAAGTCCTATAGTATACAACACTTCCAACACTTTCGCGCGAGAGAAGACAGTGTTTTTATTAATTAAATATTTCAGTTTCTTAACAAGGTATCAAGGGTATTCAATAAATTGGGTAATCAAAACTTTTTTAAACCTAAAGTTGTCAAATTTTTATCAAAAAATAAAAACTGAAACTGTTATTGCAGCATTTTTATTTTTTTGAGGAAGAGACAAATTCCTCGTTAGGAAACAATATCCGCTTAGCAGATAGTGGTTATGGGAGCTTGACATCTGCAAGAAGATCATAGGCAAGCGTAATAGTGTCGAGAAAGAGTGTAGATAGTCAACTATGATCCACTGTGGCAGCACAGTTTAAGAACCAACTTTTAAACAAAATGTAAGCAAGAATAACCAAGAATAGATTTCACTTTGAATTGTCGTCTTTTTATGGCTTGAGCTGAGCATTTACCAAAAACCACGCAGATGAACGAGAAGAAAAGAAGCGAAACATAATTTGTAAGAAAAAACATACAAGTTGTATTTATGTTGCTTCAATCCGTTTAACTTATCAGAATTTACATTTCTTATTTCTTACAATGCATTGACCAATAAGTACATGAATTAGTCAATTATACCATATTCAATGTCCAACTGATTCAATCGTAAATTAACATATATTGGTGGCTTTCACGTGACGTCACGTCGGCCATATTTGTGCCCCAAAACAATAAAACGACGGCCATATTTGTGTCCTAAATGAATCCCATTGGGATTTAGCTCTATTCTTATTCACAAATTTCCTATTGTTTTAGCAATCCAATATGGCTGTCGGTCACGTGGGTGAAACCCAAGAATACACTAATGTATTGATAAAAATTATTGTATCCGTGATCACTGGAGGGGACTGAACAAGCATTTTTTCATTTACAAAGCATTTTTTCAACCCTTGCGCTCCCTCATTAGAAAACAGCAAGGGAGCTGCTTGGCCCAGTTTGGGAATTTATGTTTAAAATCTTTTGTTTTTTTTGTTTTTAGAACTTCTGGCAATAGTTCAAAAACACAGAAGAGTTTTTCCGACACCACAAGATCTTTACTCCATTTCAACGTCAAGCAGTAACAAAACAAAGCCAACTTATGTGTAACAGAAGAAGAATGGAGTGAATAAATGAATAGTGTATTTTATTGGTTTTTGCCTCAATTCGCAATCCATGCCACAAAACACCACGTCAAATGAATAAACCTTTACATTTTAATTATTGAAAACAAAAAGATTCCATATTTTTCAAGCGCACTGACATCCATTTTCAAAAATATAGAACAAAATCAAAATCTAAAAAAAAATATACCATTCTGAAAACTGAAGACAATTAGGCTGTTAAATATTTTATGACAAAAAATTCAATTAACTATTTAAAGAGGAATCAAATTGGCAATAAAATCGAAATATTACATTTGAAAGTCACACGTCTTATTATTTTGTGTTTTTCCCCCATGGCATGGCATGGCGCTCAGCTGCCCCCCCCCCCCCCCCCCCCCCCCCCCCCCCCCTCCCCAGATAAAAAGTACATTCAGCTCATCTTGAAATATAACAGTCAGTTCACTCTTCAAAATTCTGTAAAATCTTGAGGAATTACCATTATGAATAACTCGCAAGGAAGTCAACACACAACTGAAACGTTTTTGAACACATGTATATAGTAGTTTTATTTCTATATAGGTTTTTACAGATCATTTATATCTTTAATATCCTCTATTTTTAATAACACATTAAATATTACAAATCAAATTAGAAGCAAGAACTGCCTAAATCCAAAAAAGAAGATGGTCTTGTATTTTGGATCAAGTCTGCTTTTACACGTTTATACACGAGACACAAACATTAAAGTATACCTTTTATTTTTAATTACGTTAGGCATAAAGCCGACTGACACGGACAAGTACTTTGTAACTTGCTTTGCTGTTCGCTTGTATTTAACAGAACACGAACAAAAAATAACACTTGCAAACAAATTGTGGTTGATGCTTCCTGACAGAGAAACTTCATAGACTGAGGTTTCAGGATTTCGAGACTGGTTTCATGCAATTCATTTGCAAGCCAAAAACTGGAGGAACAAAATATTTGTTCTGTTTCCACAGTATATATATATAGTTGAGCGTACAAGGTTTAATATCCCAAAGTGCGAATGCGAATGAAGCACAAGAATCAACCACAAAGAGATTGCAAACTAAACACATGCAAGATTGGAAATAAGACAAATATTAATCAAAATCCAACGTTAAACAATCGTTGATAATTCTTAATCTCAATACAATAGTCCTTAAGTAGAACACTATAATACACATTAATAAAACAAATTTACAATCTACTATACATACTAGCTATTGCTATGTTGGGGTTTTTTTATAAAGATGTGCTGCATCCCGATGGTCGCCAGTTAGTTCGACTTCCACAATAAGTCTGCCGCAGTACATTCAGCCTGCCACAGTACATTTACTCTGGTATATTCGCAACAGCATTATATTTGTGAAAACTGAACGATACACAACAGCATCCAGCACATTTCATTTGAACTATTATACAATATTTACACACGTTATTAAACGTCGACTGAAAACATACGATAAAATAAATACTTAGTATGCTATTTAAACTGTTTTCTTCAATCAATACACACTTCATAGCATTGCGTTCATAAATTTCGAGCAAAAAAAACACACAAGCGAATGACATTTACTTGAAAAAGCGACCATGTTGGTACGTATATTTAAAATACACGCCAATTCCTCGGTTACTTCACCAAAATGATCGCTTCGCCAAGCTATTCAGTTGAATCTCGAAAAAGTACAAACGTAAATGTCATTCAGCATGAGAATTAATAATTGTTCATGATATAGATTATGCCGCAAACTATATGCTTATATAACTTTCAAAAATGTCACGAAAAAAAATTAAAAGGATACATCTAGTTTTGATTACTTCACAACGACAAAAAATAAAACTATACACTGAAATAGATGAGATATATCCTTTTTTCATTGTTGTAAAATCTGAATATCACTCGGAACCCGAGTCGTCTTCAAAGATATAACCACCATGCATCCAATAAAGTAAATATTAAATTATGTTAATAAAAATTAAATTAAGCCGGGCATGTTAAAACTCGCCGCAGTCTCTTTAGCAGCCATCTTAGATTAGTCCCATCATTGATTGCATCATGCCCCCGCAATGGTAGTTTTGAGATCAACATATAGCGGCTGCCAAAGAAACTAAAGCTACGTACAGCATTGCATGTAGGGCGGAGAATTAACATAGTATATTTGTATGGCATAACTCCATTTTGGTTTATATTGCAAATGCTTTCAAATTATTTTATACTTCCCATATATTAATATACTTTGACAAAAAACTTAATATTCGGAGAAGTTCTATAGTACTACAAAATATCATTCTATCTTATATTTGGCATTATAAATATTAAATTAGACAGCAAGTCACATCGAGTTTTCTGAGCAAGAAGTCGACGAACGACAATGTTCCTTTCGCAAACAATCTTTGCCATTCCAATCCATTGCGTTTACCAAGTGGACACTTAATATTAATAGCACTCGACTGAATCAAGTCGATCAACAAAAAAGAAAACCAACAGTAAAAATAATAATTTTCACTACTGTAACCCAAGTCAGTAACCGACTTTAGAGCAGCTAGCCTGCGTAGCCTGCACTGGGGATTGGGACTGACTGGGCCAAACACACAGCACCGGCTACCAACCGGCTACTTTACGACCGCTTATATATCAGTTGTACGCTAAACCAGACCCACTATAATGGGCTGTTAACTCTAATTCAAACATTTTGACCGATTCTGAACCCAAACAAACTGATCAAAAAACTGCAAAGTGTCTCAGAATTCGAACCCTCTCGCTCCGCCGCAATCCCTAATAGTAACCCACCAGACCACTAGGTCCGGTGCTATGTGGACACTTGGGGAACGCAAGGGAATTGGGATGGTACACAGGTACAGACCGTGGGGATGGCAAAAACCGTTTACATGAAAGGAAATAAGCGTCGACGAGGCCGAGCCGAGTTGACTTTTGTCAAATTACTTAAGTATAAACTTACCGTTCACTAATGTGACCAAACTAAATCATTTTTTACTTTGAGCTGTCAGAACTAAATTTGACTGCGCATACACGCTGTTGTTTAATTCAGTTGTAAAAGAAGACAGTTTGTCACTCGTTACTAATTGCTATTTAGACACTATCAGTCGATAGCAATTAATGCAAAAACCAATAAAATTTATAGACTTGGGCTAGAAAACGGCAAAATTTATACTAAAAATATGCATATCTTATATATAAACTTCTTGCGAGTGTGATTTGTAAAATAAAATTAACCCGCCAACAAAGCCTGATCGACACTTGTGAAACAAGCACAAGCAAGTTATGGTAACATTCCACACGCACGTGAAATGAGCACAAAGTTAAACATGTTTGTTGAATTTGGAGAAGATCTGGTAACGACAATAAGTTGTCAGAATGAGGGTATACTACATATGCCTCTTAACCAGGGGCGATTGAAAACTGGAGCGCGCAAGGAGCTCTTCCCAACAGTCCCCTCGCGCGACACCCACCTCCCCTGAAAGACGCCTGGGTACGAGGCAGGTACTACATGCTAACTCACGCGCTTTAACTCTTGCGATTGTTTGTCGTGCAGTTCGTATTGGTAAAGCAAAATCTGAAGCCCAGTGACATCAGAATTAGCTTGCGAATACAGCTGCCTCACCTCAAATGAACTGAGGTTTCTCTGAAGCGTTTCGTTTGACGCGACGTGGCTGTATTCGCAAGCTACATCAGAAAAGAAAGAAGTTGGCTTTTTTCCAGTGTCTGGCTAATCACGAGGGTTCGTTATAGCTGGCCACAGGCATGCGTCATTTGGTCAGCGGTTCAGAAAAGAAAGAATGGTTAAATTGCTGACAATTAAGTGGGATGATCTAATCCAAACAAAAAACACAACCCTATACTTACAGTATGCATAACTTACGCTAACCCGACTCACTAACAGGTTTACATACTGCTAATAAACGTACTGGCTTAGATTGATTGTATGTTAGTGAACCACTGGCCAAATGAAGTGGACACCCATAATAAACACCGCCCGTAATGTGGTCAAGTCATGCCGTGCTTGTTCTGACGTACTTGTGCTGTACCTCAATGCTTGTTTAACAAGCGTCAATCAGGCTTACGTTTTTTTTCAAACCATTGCTGCAACAAGTTCATCAGTATCCTGAGGTTTAAACACAGGTTGTTTTTCTCCAATATCGTCAATATCTTCCTCCTCATCTCCATCGTACTCCTGGAAATTCTTATTAGCAAACTTTACATACGTCTCTCTGTCAACATCTTTCTTTGCTTGTACTGGATTTCTAGCGGCGTCGGACGATATTTTAACATTACCAATTTCCGAACTGTAGTGTACCACCCTAGAAATAATAAATTATCAAAATGGTATCTCATCTGCTCTTCTTTTCTTTAAACAAACTATTGTATTAAGTAATATATCATAGACGAGAAGCCGTTTATTATCTGATTTGAAAACACCGAGAAATGTGTTGAAAAACGAAGCGATATCCGAGTTTTTTAACTCACTTCGAGGTGTTTTTAAATCAGATAATAAACGGCTTTCGAGTGTATGGTATAGCTTTTCAAACAAATCAGTATTTAAAGAGACATTTGAGGTAAAACTGGTCTTAATTTATGGGCGTTTATTATCACATCTCACAACAACGTCTCGGTAACTGATCATTACGTTTTCCTCATGAATTATTGAGTTTGAGAAATATAAAGAACATATTCTTACCCCATTTTGCCTGCATTGCTTCTTCTTCGACACAAAATAAACACCACGAACAAAATCACCAATACAAATAATACACCACCAACGACACCAGCAATTATATGTGTATTGGATTCCTTAGATCTATCTTGGTTCTGCCCAGCTCCACTGACAGTAACTAGAAAACAACCATTCATAAGAATATTAATTTAAGCCTGATTTCATTTGTTGCATTTCATCATAGTTAATAGAAAATAAACATGGTTTGGAAACCCGGCAAACTTCAAAGAGGTTAACAATCGCCAAGCTACGATTCATGTTGAAAGGTACATGAAGGTGCACAAATCCTTTGTTTTAGGTTTATTAATATTTAAACAGTACGGTCAAGTGTGCAACCAGGATTTTTGAGGGGGGGGGGGTCGTTTTTAGGACAAAGTGACGACATAAATCTAGGGGGATCCGGGGGCATAGCCTCGCGGGAAATTTTTGAACTTTGGGTCTGTAAAATGTCATTTCCTGCATTGATGACACTTTTGACCCAAGTATAAAGGTTTTAAATCACATGTTTTAGGCGTCAGAGAGAGTAGAATCCAAAATTTCCCGCGCACCCCCAAAAAGGGGGCGGTCGCATCCCTCACCCCCCTCTCGTTGCGCGCCTGAATATACGGTTGAGTGATCAATCCTGGCTCGGATTAGGTCACTTTACACAATGGACGGAGAGGCTCGTTTTTCTCCTCCGCAAGGCAGAGCGGTTTCTTTTTCCCCCACGCACCTTCTCCAAAGAGAAGTCTCTGCGGAGGAGAGAGGGATGATCCTTAATCATCTTAAAGAAAAGAAGAACGGTTTCCCCCTGACGGTAGCTAGTGGCGGATCAAGAGGAAGGCACTTTGGGCAAGGGTATATAGGGGCCCCACACTTTCAGGGAACTCTGCAGACTTTTGGGGCCTTTAAATAGATATAAATATCTTAGAAATAAAACCAGAGTTCCAGAAATGTAGGCTGAGTACCATAGATAAACACAAACACTTTTACAAGATAGCTATTCACAGCTGACAGCTGGTTGCTATTCACATCTTTTTTGTTAATTTTCTCCGATTTTTCTAGTCTCTTTCTGACTTGGGGGAGAGGGGGGGGGGGGGGAAGGAGGAGGAGATGCGAGTCAGCTACTAATGTACCAGGGGCTCCGCTCATGCTGGATCCGCCCCTGACGATAGCTGGTTCATCGCTCGATCCTAACCGCTTCATTGTAGATAGTAGTTTCCATGGGAGCCGAGACATATCATGTGGAACAAAAAGATTGGGAACACATCGTTTAGTTTCATAGATTATGTCAATGTCAGTGTGCTCTATGTCTAACTGGAATGCTAACTGACAGTCACTGGCAAGGTAAATGCCATAATGGACCACTTTGTACTTCAGATCCACTCCTAGTTTAAGGTGGAATCCTACTCAGCCATGGAACGAACTGCTAATTGACAATGTAATTGATTACTTATAGTCATTTGGAAAACTCTTCATATATTTGGCCACAAGTATCCAGATTTTTTTGAAAATGCAACTTTTTTGTCACGGATTGGTCTTCCGTCCACACGTAAACGATGAAGCGGTTATCAAAAGCGGAACTTTTCGAAGACGGTCTCCAAAGTGGAACTTTTTGAAAACGCCGTTTTCCTGTTCTCGTGTGCACGAGGATTTTTTTGAAAACGGATAAAAAAAGTTGCGTTTTCAAACAAAAGCGGATACGTGTGGACAAGGTGTTAGGTATATTGGTCTTTACCAGAGAAAAGTAGATCCAGAGTTAATTACTTAAAGTTCGGGTTAAGCTTAGATGAAAGCATAGTTAATAGAAAATAGACATGGTTTGGAAACCCGGAAAACTTCAAAGCGGTTAACAATCAAGCTACGATTCATGTTGAAAGGTACATGAAGGTGCCAAATCCTTTGTTTTAGGTTTATTAATATTTAAACAGTAACGTGCATGTATATAATGTTTAGTTTTTAGCATAATAATAGTCTATAGCTCTTTCTGCCGTGTACATATAATTTATCAATTTTGTATTTTATTCTCAATGTCTACAAGCACACACCGCTCTTGGAAGAACTGACATGTATTATTTATGAGACTACGTGTTTAAGTTGACCTCATCCATCCACCATCCGTTCGTCCGTTCATCCTTCCACATATTAAACTTGCAACCTTAACTTTCATCATAGTTAATAGAAAATAGACATGGTTTGGAAGCTCACAAAAGTCATTGTTGTATGTTTTTGTTCAGGTTTATGGAAATATTTGCACTTTCACGGTTACTGAACATATTGTGTTTTCTGTATAATGAAGCAATCATCCAATAGCAACGTTTGGGTTCAATCACTCAAAAAAAACCCGTTAAAGTTAAATTATATTTGAAAATTGCAATGTTTCCTGATCTTATTTCATCAGGTATTGAGTTCCAGACAGCGTGCTACTCCACTCTAGGTAAGACTGAGGTTATGAGGAAATTTCGGTTGGGTTTGTATTTAAAAACTTATATATTGTTTAGTTGTTTTCCCACGATTTTCTAACTTTTACCAATCCAAGAATTCCAGCAACACGGCTGATCTAGTTTCATAACCAGAGCCAGGGCCGGAGCTATGGGGGGGGGTTTGGGGGGGTGTGACACCCCCCCAAGAATTGCTTCATTTGTTCTATAGTCGGCAGACAAGAGATTGCAGCCGGCACCCGCCAGTCTCTGCGAATACTAGTACTGACGAGTGACGATTATGAGGCAGTCGGCAAAATTGAGCGTACCACCCCCCTGCAGAATTTTCTGAGGACGGCCCTGACCAGAGCCCGTAATTCTTCCAGCCCAATTTTGTAATTTGACTTTTTTTGTTACCATCATATGTAGTAGACTGAACAAAAAACATTGACAATCATATCACTTACTTTGATTAGTTGAAGGAATAGGTGTGCTGGATGGTTTCGTGGATGGTTTCTTGGATGGCCTGCTGGATGGTTTGCTGGATGGTTTAGGGGTCACAGCTAAAGGAATAAAGCCAAAAAACGATTAGTTGGATCATAATTAAAGACGAGTACATTGGTTGCCATTAGCGACTACAGTGGCGTAGTCAAGCAGGAGAACAAGTGTAGGGGGTCTGGGTCACTGATCACCATGCGATGATCATGATCAGGGACCTTGCGATGATCATGATCAGGGACCATGCGATGATCATGATCAGGGACCATGCGATGATCATGATCAGGGACCTTGCGATGATCATGATCAGGGACCTTGCGATGATCATGATCAGGGACCTTGCGATGATCATGATCAGGGACCATGCGATGATCATGATCAGGGACCTTGCGATGATCATGATCAGGGACCTTGCGATGATCATGATCAGGGACCATGCGATGATCATGATCAGGGACCTTGCGATGATCATGATCAGGGACCTTGCGATGATCATGATCAGGGACCTTGCGATGATCATGATCAGGGACCTTGCGATGATCATGATCAGGGACCATGCGATGATCATGATCAGGGACCTTGCGATGATCAAGGACGATGCGATGATCATGATCAGGGACCTTACGAACTACGAAGGCAACTTCAACGTCCTGCTAATAAAATAATTCTTCTTGCGAAACAAAGAAAATTAATAATTTTAGTCCCCAGAGGAATCTCAACACCGTCTTCGTTCTTTATACAACGCCACTTAGAACATTTTCGCGTCTTCAGGACGGATAATTACGTCAGGACTACTTCAGGACGACGTCAACTCACCAAATGATGAGAACTGTTGCTTAAGATCAATCATTTTTAGCAGTTAGCATTTTGGAAGTCCGATTGAACCAGTTTTAAATATATAATGTAATGGTCAGTTAGCCTCGACTTATTTCATTAATAAAATTCTTATTGTTTTTATAACCGCCGTCGTCGCCCCAGCAGCGGAAGCCAAGGTCCCTGCGAGTTTACTCTGCCGTTCAATCTTGGTTGAAAGCCTTTGGGACACACCCTGAAAAACAGCGATGTGCCACAACAATTTTGGCCCGAGGATTGTATGAAAATATGACCGAATAAAAAATTGGAGAAAACGTCATTTTATTAAGATTGTGAGCTCCCCCCCGTCTCTGCTCCTTCTCCTCCTGAATGTGGCCTGGACGAAGGGACCTAGGGCACGTATTGTGCGATTGAATGTCTGCAGAATTCCCACCTGAACAAGTTCCACAACGGAGCGGGAGTTTTTGGTTAATTTACATATTGCACTAGATTTACATATAGCACCAGGCGCGGATCCAGGGTGAGGTGGCGGGCGCACACCCCCCGTTTTGTGCACACGTGCCAATGTGCACACGTGTCAATATACACACTCGCTCAAAACTACCCGAAATGCATTTCCGAGACCTACGAATTCAAAATTTTCCGAACCCCCTGGAGGTTTTTCCCGCGCCTTCACGCCCCCCTGTTTGTAAAATCCTGGATCCGCCTCTGATCACTCGGCGCATTTGCGTGAATTTTCATAATAGGAAGAAATTGCGCAAACTGCTTCTAAACTGTTTCCCTCCGTATTTTAAATTCAAGAAATGCAAATCGTCGGAAATAGAGATCTGTCCCACCAATTTTGGCCAGAATTCGTTTTAGGAAATTCAGAACATTTATTGCGTAATAACAATCGAAATATAGTAAGGTTAGATCATATACTGGTATTAAATATAGTGCCTCTTTGATGGGGTAGCTCATGGCTCAAGTGCGCATGTTCCGCCAGAACGCAGTTGGATTTCAGGACGGAAGATTTCCTGTAGTCATATCAGAGTGTCAGACCACACAATGGCTTTATCTTCGACAGAACTCAACTCCACGGTAAGAATAATTAGATTGTGTCTTTAATTGCTTGCGAAAATACTCATCAAGGCCATGAACGACTTGAGGACTAATCTCGAGGAAAGCAATGCTCTTTTACGAGACTGTTTATCGGCGCTAGACGATGGTAACACAGCACAAGCCATCCAGTATTTGATATTTCAAGAAGAAACACAGACACTATAAACGCAGGTAGGTGAAATCATTACGCGTGGAGGATTTTTGTCGCTGAACTATTATAAATTTACCGACTTTTGTTCGTTGCCATTTGTCAGCAGACAACTAGTCAAATAACTGTCCTTGTTGTCATATAATTTGAGACATGTCGGTTTATAGTGATCAACACAAATATGTTAATGGCTGACTTGCTACTTCGTATATACAACTTTTGCAAAGCCTTGCAATTACTGATAGTGTATATATATATATATATATATATATATATAATTTAAAATCTATTGCTGCCTTGCACATGCCGTCACGGCGGGCATGTTGGTTGGCAGGTACAAAAGAAATAGTGTATAATGTAATTATTATTATTACCTAATATTGTATTCATCTAAGGCCAATGGAATTGAGGTTTCAGTTTACCGTCCGCCGCCCGCATGGGCTTGAAACTACCGCATGAATTTTTCATTATTCAAAATAATTTTCATTATTGGTAGATTTTCCACATCAGGACTTTCAAATATACTATTTACATCATTTGCACAGCGTGTATACACTTTTTTTAATATTGACCGCATCAGCGATCATCGGTCGCCATTCATTCTACATCATTCGGAAATTCCCGAAACGATGATAGCGGTGCCAGTGCATATTGCCGCGTGGTTTTTAAACCATGGTTTCACACTGTTTTGCCTGGTTTTTGGACATTGGACAAGTATTGATGTGCCGCTAGCAGGTACGTATTTGAGATATGAATGCTCATGTGATATAAAACACGGCTTGAAATGAACGTATGGCACAAGAAGTGTTTTGGTTGACAAAGAAACCGTCGGGCTGTGGGCTGACGATGGCCCACCTCGGTCCATGGGCGCCACTGACAAGGATGATAGGTCCACAGATCGGTTTCATTATATTTTCGGACAAGATAAATGAATATGATTCAAATAATGAATAATGAGCAAAAGCCGCATCACATTTTGAAAATCCTCGGATGGTAAACTGAAACCTCAATTCCATTGGCCTAAGCCCAATATAAATATGGCAAAATATTTTAAGTCAAGAATTTAACTTCATCAGATTTTACTCAAGGGCTTCTGCTCGAAATGTCAGTATTTCATTGCTAAAAGATATCAGTAGTTTACCACCTTTTCACTTTCCTCTAAAGCCAGACGTACACTGAAACAAGTTTCCAAAACAAGTTTCCAAAACACGTTTTCTTAAAAGTTTCCAAAACGTGTTTAAAAAAATAGAACAGTGTTCTAATCAGGGGAACTTGGTTTCTGAAACAATGTTTTGGTAACTTATTTCAGAAATTTTCTCTAGTGTATAGCAGGCTTAAAGACTAATCTAGGTGCTTCACTCTTGAATAACAAAATATTATGTATACTGTACGTTAACTAATAAATAATACATTTTATTCAACACCTAGAAACATTTAGTATACTGCATTATTATAGATCTCATCAAATATTTTAAAGAAAAAACATACCTACATGTACATTGCAATTGAGTGACAGAGTTAATTTTAATGCAACACTTACGCATTTTGCATGTTTTGCCATCAGGAAGTAACACACCATTCCCAGGACACGCACAACGATAACTTTGAGGAATAAGTAGACACAAGTGACTGCAACCTCCATTCTCACACCGGTTGGTAACTAAAGAGAGAACATGAGATGATAATAAAAATACTGAAATCCTGTACATGAATCTTAAATGTTGGTGTATGGTAGTTAACATGCGTAGTTGGGGCATACTAATACAGTACTCATAGGTACATGTATCTGAAATTTGGCACATAGAGTATCCACATTTACCACACAAAGGCAAACTAATTATACATTTTTAGGAATAGTAAGGTAAATTAGGCTACTGTAACCTGAACTGCCAAGTACAATCAATAATTTGACCAATTTAATGATCAATCAATCTCAATTATAATTGTATCAGACAATGGATTGCCAGACAATGGATTGCCAGACAATGCATAATCACAAATTTATTTTTTAACAAATTTCATTGATTGTTATCAATTACACATATTCAGTGATTCAATAAACCAAAACAAATGTGGTCTTGAGCATTTGTTTCTGTCACAAATGTAATCAGCTGTTGAATTGCATTTTCCACCATTGGTTTTACATCATTGAGTAGTGCATGTTGATAAGCCTGCCCTTAGAAATCTTTCAATGTTAATGGAATTAATGTCAATTAATTGATATTGAAAATAGATAATCACAATAGTGTTTATCAAATATCAAAACAACAACAACTCTCATTTTATAGCCATTTTCCCCACTTACACAGGGGTTAGCTGGCAACTCCCCACAGCAGTTTCATGCCTATGAAACGAAAATTAAGTTTGTCTTATTTGAAAGTCAGAACACTTCAAATTATAAACTGAGTAACATCTTTTGCAGTTTTTCGTTTCCTTGCTTTGTTCTATATTTGAGATATTTCAGTTTGTTTGATGTAAATGTCACATGTAGCGACGTCACACGTGCATAATGAGTTATCGAAAAATGTTATATATCTTTGCTATTGTCAGATATCGCTTGGAAATCTACATGTTTAGTGTTCTGGTCAAAACATACCCACATGCTTCCTTCAAATTATTTTGGTTTGATAATAGCAAAGATATAAATAATACACTGTATAACGTTTTCAATAAGTAACTCATTATGCACATGTGACGTTAAAATGTTTAATTTTCATATCAAACAAACTGAAATATCTCAACAACAAAGCAAGGGAACAAAAAAATTCAAAAGATGTTACTCTTTGATTACTGCTGACAGTGAAGTATGGGATGTGTTTGGTGAATCACAATCAAAACGACTCCAAAATAGAGCTGCTAGAATTATCTTGAACATGAGCAATGACATAAATCACTCTATTGCTCTACGTGCATTGGGCTGGGAGCCACTCAAAACAGAAAGGAAGAAAGCTAAGGCGAAAATGATGTATAAAGTATTAAATAAAATGGGTCCCAAATCACTCACTAATCATTTTTCATACAAAATTGAGAAAATAAACTACAACCTTTCGGGACATTTCAAGTGGCCTTAGTTTACCAAAACCGCGTACAAACAATATGAAAAATAGTTTCATGTATGACGGAGCATACCTTTGGAATTCTATTCCAAAGGAAATTAGGGAAAGCAAAACTCTTTCTTCCTTTCGAAATAAAATCGCTGCTCACATCATTGACATAGAGTAATAAGTAAATTGATGTGCCTGTAAATATCCTAATAACGTTCTTATCATGTAAATAATTTAATATTCTACCTTTTTAAATTTAAGTTTCTTGTAAATAGCTCTAAATAACTTTCTACATGTATCATTTTTCTATTTTTGCACACGCCCCTTGTGGAAATCAGCTTCGGTTGACAAGGTCAGCGTGTATAAATAAAGATCCTACTACTACTACTCTATCATTTTAATTATGGTTAAGTGTTCTTTCAAATAAGACAAACTTAATTTTCGTTTTATAACTTCTTCCATGCACAATGCACCTTGCTACAGATGCCAAATTTGCACCTCCACCCGCATTGAGCATTTTTCTAAATGTTTATCAAATAATTATAATTTATTGATTATTAATTTTCATTTTAGTTCTTACCATTTGGCTGTGACAGTGGATGTTCAATTGAAATTCCTTTTGGAACATAACTGGTGATATTTTCATGTCTAATGAGAATTGTTCTGTTTTTGCCAGTGAACTTGTTGGCTGATATAACAGTTTTTGACATTGGTTCACTCCAGTACACTTTCTCCGCAAACACTGCAATGGCAAATGGATGTCTAATACCATGTGTTATAACATTACGTCGGTTGCTCCCATCCAATTCACTGCACTCCAAACTATTGATTTTAGAATCCACCCAAAACAGCTTTTTATTTACAAAGTCAATTGTCAAGCCAGCTGGAGATTGTAGATTGGTTGTAATGATATGTTCAACATTTTGGCCATCCATATGAGCTCTGGAAATACTTGGAGTCCTGCCAGGATTGGACCAGTACAGGTACCTACACAATACAATTTTACATGCATGTTTTAATTAATCAAGTATTCTTCAGTTACAGTATACCTGTATATGTAAACTATTTCTAAGCTCAAGTGATAAATCCTTAGGCTTACCCTCTGACTGGGTCCACAACAATATTACCAGTCTCTTCACTGATGGGGGTATTCAATACTTTATAATGAGAACCATCTAGTTGAGCAACATTTATCACAGAACCTAAAATAAAGAAATCACATTACTGTTAGAGAGTATATAATATTAGTACATGTACACAGTTAAGGCTGTTTTCCACTAGGCAATATTTTTTGAGCTAAGCAACTTTTTGCCTTTGTCTTGACTGATTACTGTAGTTCCACCTGAAAGCTTACAAGACAATCAAAGAAAATGTTGTTGCTTTGCACAACATTGTTCACCAAGACTGGAAATCCAGCCTTTAAGTACTGTTAGTAACTAAAAATTAAATTGTTGTGCAAGTTAATAATTTTACCTTAGGCGTAGCTGTAAGTATACAGTCAGTATTGTATGCTACAGTATATTGCCCTGAACTGCTTATAAGCTACTGTAACTAGATTTGGTTTGAAATTTTAGAGAAAAAATATGAAACTTAACCCATTAGTGGCATAGAGAGCTAAAAATGTCAAGTGGAGACCTCCTCTATCCAGTAAAAGGTTAAACCATAACTGATAACAATCCTCAAGCAAAAAAGTTTTAAAACTTGCTTAACACTTTTAATAGCAACTGATGATCCAGGCGGTATTACGAGGGAACAATGAGTGAGCGAGCGAGCGAGTGAATGAGTGAGTGAGTGATATAGTGAGAGTGAGTGAATGCAAGTAAATACTTAATACTTCAGTGGCCATGCAGAGAAACTGTCATACTTCAGTGGCCAGAGAAACAGACAAGAATTCATTTTGGTACATTAGCTACAAGCCTACAACTGGTTGGTGGCTTACTGTAGGTATTAAGGCTATTCTCAGTCTCTTAACTTACATACACTCTCTATTGAAGTCAAATGCATGTACTGTACACGTGTAGCAAAAAGTTCATACCTTTTGAAGAACGACTAATCCAATAGAGTTTTTCATTCACCCAGTCAAGTGATAAGCCTTTAGGTGAAGGACATATTGCCAATACTTGGGCATTCTTTTCACCTGCTTCCATTGTAGCACTGAAAATTGTGCCCAAAAATAAATCCGCCCAAAAGATCTTGTTATGTTTGTGATGTACAGCAACTGATACAACATTCTTAGTAATTTTGCCAACGACACATTTCAGATTTGATCCATCAGCTGAAATTCTCCTAATATCCATGCCTACTGCAACCAAGAGGGACACTGCCCCACCTACAAAACAAATTTATTTGTACTGTTACACACATCTACATATTGCTTTAAAAATAACTCAGAGTATTTAATATCTACTGTAGGTTCTTGGCTACCCAACATAATTACAATTTTGATGCAGGGCTAAGATTTTTAGTTTTTCCATCTTCAGATCCCATTAGGTATAAATAACCTACATAATTTTATTTGGCCAAGGCTATAATATAATCATTACAGTATAGATTTTGATATACATGTACTGTACTACTGGTAATAATATTATAATATTATAACTATCAGAAGAAGAAATTACATAATTTAAGTAAACTTTCACTGACAGTTTCAATTTTCTCTTAAAACACTGTTTTGTTTGGCAACATATTAAACAATTGAAAGACTAGTGTGTTCCACACTCTATCCAAACATCTAGAAATCTTGGCCATCACCTCATTTCTTATCACATTTCTTGTGTTTGGATATTGGATGAAACAGTCTTCATTTTGTATTTGATGTATTTCATTCTCTAGTTTACCTGAAGGTAAGCAACGTTTGCCATCTGGTGTCAACATGTAACCTTTTATACACGAGCACTTGTAGGATCCATCAATATTAGAGCATGTTTGACTACATATCCCTAGAACTTTGCATTCATCGATATCTAAAACAAAAAGAATAAAAAACCAACATGCATTTAACAGCTCCAGAGATCATGGTGTACTTTTGTTTTCCATCTGTAGTGGTAACTGTTTGGCATACAGCTTACATAAATGCAATAATTTTCTCCGATAAAATAAAAGGTTTGGGACACAATTATAACTGAATGCAATTAAGAGTTTGACAGCATTAAGAGTTTTGAAACTCTCTAAGTTTGTGTTTTTTGGACCAAAAACAAAAGTCCAGTACACTGTATATTATTATTGTAGTAGTGAATCTGACCTTGACAAGTTTTGGAGTCGTTCAACAATTTGTAGCCATGCTTACAAGAGCAGTAAAAACTACTATTTGTATCGGTACACATTTGACTACAATTTCCATTATTTCTTTGACATTCATTAATATTTGCTGAAAAGAAAAACAAACAAACACTATCATTGGCGGCATTAAGGAATTTGTTAAATTCAGACTGGCTATTGAAGCTCAGTAATTTTAAAATTACATTACATTTATTTACACTGTACATGAACAACTGAGCAGAACACTAATAAATATTTAACTCAATAACTGCTGTTCTGAATTTTGAGGAAAACTACAATCTTGGACAAAAGTCATTGGGACACGCCACGCGCACGTTCATGTTTGCGCAAACATTTACATACAGCAACAAAACCCCTCCCCCTAATCAATGTTGATGGATATAAATGGCAAATATGCGTGAAAATACATTATATTTGATACAGTGAACAACATTGAAAGGGAGAAGGGTATACCAGAGGAGGGGGTTGCTAGGCATCGATTGTTCAAGCAGAACCCGCTGAAGCAGAATTAAATGTTATAAGTGAAGAATGTGTTGTTGTGTCCGAATACTTTTGTCCAAGATTGTAGCTCTTACATGTATAAGAAATTTTTTTTACTATGATCTTACATTACCAAATTCAACAAAAAATCCAAAACACTACAACCAAATGGGTACTATTAAACTAGGTTCAACTCATTTAACTGTTGCAACAGCATTATGTAATATTTAAAACATGAGCAGGAGTGTTTTATCAGATTTAAAACCATGAGGGCGCTGAGTGAGCCCGAGTGTTTTAGATCTGATAAAACACATGATGCGAGTGTTTTGAATGGCTTGAATGGTTTTGATGTTATGTTCATTAGTATTCTTTATATAAAATTGTATGTTCATTAGTATTCTTTATATAAAATAGTATCTTCATTAGTATTCTTTATGACTTCAAGAAGTTTTATCAGGTATAAAACCACGGACATGGTACTGATTTCCTTTGTGTTTTCCTCATGAATTATGAGTTTTTGAAGTATATAATAACAATTTGAAAACAATCTTATTTTTCACCTCAGGGACTAATTTGTAACTGCATCAGGTTTGTTTTGGAACCATGCAGACTTCAGTAAAATATTTTATTCTGGGTAACACTAGTCAAGACTATTTTACATTTCAATTGAAGAACTCTCAATCACAAATGGGTTAACCCTAGCTTTCCCTACTGTGGTGGCCTTTTAGTATCTAATGCCAGATGACATTACTCATCATGGGAAGAACTCTAGTATTGGGAAAGGGTTACATTTATTAAGTCGAAAGGGAGAGTTCAAATCACCATTATTTTATTAAAACCTGTTGGTTGACTTGAATATCTTGTAATATTGCAATATGCCAGTGTAAGCGGGACCAAAAACACAAAATTACTGGTACACTACATTGTTTGTAAACAAAAAGCAATCAAGATTCCTATATTAAATAATTACTTAATGCAGCTGCAATGGACAGACAATTAACACTTATCAATTAGTATCATCGCATAAACTCTAAAATAGCAGTACTTACAGCAGGAAGATTCATCATCATTATCAGGACAATCTTGCTTCTGGTCACACACGTTTTTGTCATCAATGCACTTTGCCACATTCTTACATTTGTATTCCCCAACTTTGCAAGTTGCTCCTGGTGTTGTTGGTTTTGCTATAATAAAGAATTACACAAAGCAACATTTTTGTATCATATCAACCAGCTTAATCCTTATAGGCATATTCCCTGCATACTTAATACTTGTAAACCCATTTAGGCTTATGGTTCTTTTTAGACAATCTGATGTCATTTTATTATTACAAACCTGTTGAGGGTTGTTTGTTGCAGCGTTCATCTTTTTCATCACTACCATCACCACAATCATCTGTACCATCACACAACTTGTATTTCATAATACATGTTTTATTATTATCACATAAAACGTAACTTGAAGATGGGCATGTTATGCTTTCTGCAAACAAAGTGTTTATAAAATAATTTTAATACCTTGATACAGTAATACAGTTTAATACCGGAAGTAATTTTTTTTGCCATCAAAGGATTGTTTTAAACTTTTACAAAATTAAATCTTTGAACAACTGCCATATGGCACTGAAATAATTATCTGTAGGCGATCGAAAATTATTTGCAGTCATCCTGTAAAATGATTTATTAATTTGCTAAAATACAAATTGACATCATGGTACAAAAACCACAAAGGATTTTAATTACATGTATAATTTTTAAAATAATACTTTTTCCAGGTAGTTGGTTTATACCAAAACAATTAGACAACTCATCCTTGTTGTCTATGAATGATCGATAGTCATGCAATGCAGCTGTACCTTGTCGACCAATAATTAGCTCAACATAGACAACTCAGGCTTGTTGTTTAAATTTTAAACAGTATGTTGCATTGTTAAATACTATAGAATGCAACACTAATAAACACCCTGGGCAGACAAAGTTCAAGCAAACTTACCACACGACTGCTCATCACTTCCATCATCACAATCATTTCCTCCATCACATACATTGAATTTAAAAGTACATTCTGTACCAGAAGCACAGGTGAATTCATCATCCGCACATTTTGGTCCACTTGCTGTTGGGAGAGTGAAGAAATGCTTTTGTTTTAATTTATTTATAATACATGTGTCTGTATCACCATATACCAAAGTGAAAACGCAGTAATCTGCCAAGATTGTTAGTAATCGAAATACTGACATTTTGAGTTCTAATGAATTAGGGCTCCACTCAAAATGTCTATTGCATGGCTAAAATTTTAAGCAGTTAACTAATTTTTCACTTAATTTGCTCTATCCAATAATAAAGACTTATTAACCAAGTGCGAGGTCTGTACGGGAAAGTATTTGCCCGAGGTTTCCATACAGACCAAGCGACGAAGGAATGAGGTTTGTGCGATAAAACCGAGGGCAAATACTTTCCTGTACAGACCGAGCAAATGAGTTTAAATAAGTAATTTATTATATGGCTATTGGTTCATTTTATTTTTAAGTTTCAAGTGTTGTTTTCATCTTCGGAGTATGCTGTTTACCTTACCTGTTAACTTTTTCATTTCGCTACTTGGCCTTCTTGTTTACACCAGTTTGGCCTTTATTTGTCGTGTTTTTAGATAAACAGCTTTAAAGCAAACCAGCAGCAATGTTCTAGCACATTTTATTCTTCAGAATATTTGAATAAAGATAACCAGTTCTCTTTTATTTGTATTCAAATCAACTGAGAAATGTTCTCGCCAAAACTTGCAGTGCCCAGACACAGACTGGAGTCAATATCGTAAAATCCCAACCTCGGGAACCAATCAGCGTGCGTTGTTTTGTGTACGGACCGGAAATCAAACCCAGCCATATAATAATTATATATTATAATAATTATTATTACTCTACATCTCTAGCTCAGTCTACATCTTCAGTTAGCAAATAAATAGATTGGTAAACAGGACGGTATAAAAACAAGTATGAAATATTACTTATAACTATGCTAATTTAATAGTACCTATATATTATAATAATGTTAATTTAATTTATAAGTTCAAAACTAATGCTCATATATATACTTGTATATATATATGTATACCTATATGAACATACAAATAGTTATAATACTGTATAACTACAGTTGAATACACAATTCAGTTCTAGAGTCTGTGCTAGTTATTATAAGTTTAGCTAAATCTGGGCCCAGATGAATCCTGTCAAGTCAAATTGGATGCTACATATAGTAAAGTATTACTAACAGTAATAATAGTAGTCTTAACATAATTTAATGTAATTAGTATTAGAAAGTTGATTTTAGTTGAACAATTTCAGTTCTTTAATAGGTGCCATACGATAAGTTGTACCATTTGCAAGCTTGGTGTGATAGATGTTTGGTAGACATATTTGTCAAGCTCAAGTATTCAGAAAAGATTTCTGAGCCCCAGACAGACCCTGTAATCTTATTACCGGTTACTGACGCTTTAACCATTGAGTACCGTATTTTCTGGGCGATAACCCGCACAGCAACAAAAATGTAACTTTTGGAAAAATAAATCAGTGTATAATAATAGGTTTGGGCAAGGGAGCACACCAGACTGACTTGTATTTCTTCTTTGTTCGGTGTTCCTTCATTTATATTCAGCCATTTTGAATAATGCGGTATATATCATTAGTGTATCGCAGGCGCAGGCTACGGGGCCGAAGGAAACCCGAGCGTATTCCGAAAATACGTAGCCCGCGCCTGCGATACGCTAATGAATATACCTCGGAATATACCGCATTATCCAAAATGGCTGAATATAAATGAAGGAACGCCGAACAAAGAAGAAGAAATACAGGTCAGTCTGGCGTGCTCCCTTGGTTTGGGACCACAAAATAATAAAAAAGTACAGTACCAGTAGTTGAAAGATGAAAATCAGTCTTTGTGATGGCGTCATCTTAAGAATTCAACAGATTACCCGCACCACCCTATTACCCGCACTAATTATGTTTCCTAGCAAAATTAAGAGATAACCCACGGGTTATCGCCCAGAAAATACGGTAATTAGAAGATTGCATGAGCTTGATGAACATTCTACCAAACATCTCTTAGGTCCCATGTAATTGCAATTACGGTACATAATGTTGAAAGGGTAATGTTATTGCTAAATAATTACTAGGATCAATGTAAATTATGAGCCATCCAAGAATAAATCAGAGAAAGTGTCTTAAAAATACTAAATAGTGCAAAACTATGAGATTAAAACATCACCTTTTGGGCATTGATCCTCATCTGAGCTATCAGGACAATCATTTTTTCCATTACACTTCAGATTTCCAGCAATGCAGTCTCCTGACTTACAAGTAAAGGAACCAGGCTTGCAGGGTTTTCCTGGTAATTAATAAAACATTTTGAGCAAAATAACTAAGGCAATAACCAACTTAAGTTGACTGTCCAATACACTGTAATATTATTACTGTAAAATAATGCATACCATAAGTCTATCAAATGTTAACCTGTAGTAGGGAGGTGAGCGAGGCCAGGCATTAATATACCTAGAGATTTGATTTTAAAACTTAATTTCTTGTCAAATGTCTATAGCTATCCAATATTATTAATCCAATATAATTCCCCTCTAATGAAGGTGGTGATGAAATGAACATATGGTATCAATTCATTTTATCTTCATTTCAACAATGAATAATTATTTGTTGAACAGAATAATTTTAATTAACTTGACTCAAATACATGTATACTGTGTGGACTGTAAGCCAGTCACCCAGTACTGTCATCTCTGGTCCTATATTTGGGTCCTAAAAGCTAGAGTGTGCATTCGGTGTATAATATAATAATATTCTCTCCTTGAAACATCAATTAAGTTTCAACTCATCATCATGGCAATTGACTGTGCCAGATGAAAAAGGTCTAGATCAGTTTTGGTCAAAAACCTGACACACACATATAATATATATATATATATTTATTATAATATGGCTTTGTACAGGGTTTGAGATTAAAATTTCTCGGTGGTATCCCCAAGGGATACCAGCATCTCTGAAGTTGGTATCCCAAATGAAAATTTGGTATCCAAACTTTTGATACCAGAAAATACACGGTGCTTCTTAATATTCAGACATTATGAACTAAGAACTTACAATAAACGAAGAGCGAGCTTCCCACTTCAATAGACCTTTCCGCATGAAGTGCATGGATAACACATTGAGAGATTTGATTGGCTCTCACAACTGACTTCAGACATCCAAAACATTGGACATTAGCCAATCAGATTTGTCAAAAAGAAAGATCATGTGATCCATTCATTTCATGTGGAAAGGTCTATTGAATTGATTATATCTCAGCTGTCAAATACTTTCAATAATCTCATCACCAGACTTGGGCATTGATTGGGCATTTTCTCTCCTTTGCATTTATACTGAGGTCTAACATGAAGTAGCTACGGTGCTAAGACAGGTGACTGCTGGTGGGAGGAACGTGGGCAGAAGGTCAGATTTTTGCAAAATATTGCATACCAGCTACGTATATTAAACCGTGATTAAACTTACATTATGTTAATGAAAATGGAATAAAAACTCGCTGAAATGGGTGCCAACTTCTTTCTGACTTAAAGTAATTTCTCTGATATGGTTATCTTGGTTAATATTGGTATTTTAGCAAGATTTCCTTGGTATCCCAATGGGATACCAAGGTTTCAACATCTGGTATCCAAAATTAAAAACTGGTATCATCGAGATACTGGGATACTGCAAATCTCGAACCCTGCTTTGTAATATCTTGAGTTCTGATATCCAGACCATGGTCCGTCTTTTTCCATATCCGGACCGCTGTGCCAGATGTTGATTTTGCTCGTGTGAATTTCTAAGGTTTTCACACTACCGTAAGTTTGAATTAGAATAAGAATATCGAAAAACTTGAAATAGCCATATAATAAATGCTAATTACTAACCTCGATCGTTTACTTGGTCTGTACGAAAAATATCAGACCTCGGTCTTTTTTATACGAACCTCGCCTGCGGCACAGTCTGTACTGTCAAGACATCAGTCTGATATTTTCCCATACAGACGATGTTCTCGGTTAACATATATAATACCCACCCACAGGAGGTAAACATGAAAATATTTTATTTAATACAGTACATAAACAATATTTTCCAAGTATCCAAATGTGCAATATCTTACAGGAATTCTATTTGATATTTTCCTGTAAAGGAAATTTATACTTATAAGATACAAGCCAAATTCCTGTAGGAAGTGCAATATCCTATATTATATGAATTCCTATAGGATTTTTTCATAAAGGAGACATTTTTGTTAGTGCTATTTGAACTAACCACAATTCTCTTCATCTGAGTTATCACCACAGTCATCATCACTATCACAAAGTAAGTTTTTGTCAACACAACCACCATTCTTACATTGGAAGAGGCCAGAGGGACAAGTTGCATTAAATAAACCTATATAATTATAAATTAAAATCATTAGTTGTACTCTTATTAAATGTACAATCATATACAGAACTATTTACATGCATGCTCTGACAGTTTTCCAAACCCAAAGACCTCAAAAGAAAAGCCAGCGAAGAAGAAAATGAAGAAAGGACTGTTGACTTTTGGTTCTAATATTATTTATATTAAGCAACTGTTATAATCAATATTAGCTGGGTGTTATTAAAGTATCTTGTTTACTTTTATTAATATCCCAGTCTGCCTGTATTATTTAATGTGTAATAAATAAATTTGCAGTTAATAAATCAGTGGTATAACTGAACTGCAAGCCCCTGATATAAATGACTGCTCCAAGTATATATAGGTCCATACTGATCATTTTCTATATGAATTTACATTGAACTGGATTGATCAGACTGTGGGTGCAGCTGTGCCCACTAGGGTGTCACTACCATGAGACACATTTCAGAGGACCCGGCAGACTTTTGGTGCCTTTAAATAGATAGTCCCTGATTTTAACTATCATTGTTCAAATAATACAATATTATGGTTGTCATGATTTTAAGGCTGCTTAATTAACCCTTTCACTCCCAAATACAGAATTTTCCATACTTTATTATTTTACTCTGTCTAACAGACAATTTTACTCATCAATGAGAGAGCTCCTGGACAGTTGGGAGTGAAAGGGTTAAGAGTTAGGCTCAGATTCCAGCTGTTGGGTCTCGGTGCGCCCACGATCCCTCACCCAACCAACGGCTGGGCGCATCGGCTTTATTCCTTGTTCGTGACGTAATGGGTTAATATTTAAATAATTTACAATTATGCAAGTAACACTAAGGACCATCTTTCTTCTTTATTGATTAAAAACTGCCAGTGGGATGTACAGTGCACACATTTTGTCAATAAAACTGATGATCTAAAATATTTTACGCCTGCTAGTTGTAGCAAGACAAGTATTGGGTGAAGATTATCACAATTCATGAAGTTTTGACATTTGCTGGCAAGAATGTTTTGCTGCACTCTTCTATTTATATCATGCAGTGGGCCGTTGGCCAATCATATTCAAGTGGTTCCACGGTCAATTCAGATTTCAAATGAGATCATGAACATTTTTTTCTTTCCCATCAGCGGCTCACTACAAATTTACTTTGAGAAGCAGCTAAATTTTGTCATATCTAACAATTTTTGTCGTTAATATTTTATTCATATTTTATTCACGGATTCGACTGTGATAGTATGATAATCAATCACTTGTGTGTGAACTGTTGAATATGGAAGATTTTACACTTATTCTAATGCGATTCCAAACGTAAAGTAATCTAATCTAACCTCCAATGCATGAATATATATCATGGCTTGCATGAATCTTGCAGTTTAAATCAGATTGGTGTATTAAACTACTAACAGGCATTCAGAATTCAATAACAGTTTGTGTCCTCTTTGTGGAATGCTATTTTCTTTCCAAGGAAAGCCAGAGTTATCGACTGCCAACAAACATCAAAATTTTGTGATAAAATTATATCGAAGTTTCGCTAATCGTACTTTTCGAAGCATATAATTATTTACGTTTCGTCATTTACGAGTGAAATTTATGCCCCCCAAAATTTGGGGGGCTGACATATGATTGGTCGATTTCAACAATGATGAAGCCGATGCGCCCACCCAGCCGTTGGTTGGGCGAGGGATCGCGGGCGCAAAGAAACCCAATGGCTGGAATCTGAGCCTAGTTAAGAGTGGTCTGTAATAATTATTTCTTATGGTACTTTGAATGAATGGATGGAGGAGGATTGATTGTGCTCAAAATAACATTTCATGTTACACCGGTCATGGTGACTGGTCAGTTGTGACCGGTCAAAGGTGATTTTTGACCAATCAAATTTCACGACACCCCCCCCCTCCAAAAAAAACACAAACAAACAAACAAACAAACAAAAAACCAAACCCCCAAAAAAAACAAAAAAAAACTACAACACAACAAAAAACATGTAAAGTATATTCTACGCAGTATATAAGCTAGTACTGTACTAATATGAACGTTTGTCATAAAAAGGAAATGCATGCATTAGTTCACTTCAATATTATCAGACATTATGAAATGGGTCTGACAACAGCACAACAACAATCATATTAGTGAAATAAAAGTAGCGTTCTGCGCAGGCAGTGTAGAAACAACAATCAAAATAAATAGTAACTTAGGTTAGATAATTACTGTCGAAACAGAGAACGTAGGAATCTAACGTTTCAAGCGAAGGCCCTTCGTCGGAGAGAAACATGAACAATCATATTAAGTTCCTTCAAATGGAAGTAATAAAATTAAGTAATATGACTGGTCAAAATGACCAGTGTTATACAAATTTGACCACATTAAAAATTTGGCCAGTCATTGACCAGTGACTAGGGCCGTTATTTTGAGCCCTGTATGGAAGATGCAGGAGCCTCAGGGTTAATATAGGTAGCAAAAAAGATTGAAAACCACTGCAAAATCCCTAGTTTACAATGGCTAACATTGATATAATTACCATACTATATTATATTAAGTGAAATATTTTATTTACAATCTTTTTCATCCTCTCCAAGCAAACAGTCTTGTATTCTATCACAGCGCAATACTCCACTTATGCACAAACCATTGTAACATGTAAACTGATCGGCAGAACAAGTTGAGGTGTCTACAAAGTAACAATTGAAAAGAAATGAATTGTGACCTTAAGCTACAGAACAATAATGCAAGTCTAAACAGGTAAACAATAAAACTCAAAAAGTATGTGGTGTGTTGCAAGGTAAATTAATGCAGTGATTTAATTGATGAATATAATGACCATAATAAAATAACATGCGTGTAAAAGAGTGTGCATGGTGATCAAAATGAAATGTATATTCATTTGGCAAAAAGTAGCACACTTACTGCATGAATGCTCATCACTTCCATCCTTACAATCTACAAAATTATTGCATTTCCACTCATTCTTGATACAACGGCCATCCCCACATTTGTACTCTGTGTCATTGCACGTTTTCTTTCCTGAAAACAAAGTGCAATGCTTATACTGTAGCTCAAATACTCAGAAAATGTAAATTCTGATCACCACCAGGGCCAGATTAGGGTTGTGCAGGGCCAAATATGAGTGCGCTCACTGTGGTGTTGCATTGTGCAAAGATCTTTAACTTTCTTTTTTATCATAGTCAACTTTGATAACACTAAAACATTTCTTTTGGACTTAGTTTGTATAATAGTAAAGATTCTGTCAAGTAATATATATTTTTGATGCATTTGTATTTGACAAAATAATCAAATATAGCTATATATTGTCATGGTGGCAAATTTGAAAAGCTTATTACAAAACAAAATTTATTACAAAACAAATTGATTGATTTTAATGGTGAATCTAAATAAATAGCTATCCTGTTTGTTTCTGTGTATTTGTATGTGTATAATATTCTCCTAATTCTACTGAGCATGTATGTTTTGATTTGTACTATGAAATGCATAGATCCCTCTCATTTATACCAGGAAATATTATACTATTTTGTCTCTGGGGGGCCAGTAGGGAAAGGGTTAAAACAGGGAAGTACAGCCCCTTGTTGAGGAAAAAATTATCATGTGTCAGGGGATGACTTGCAAGAAAAATCAGTCTTAATTCTAAAAATAATGTGAAAAGAGTCTTTGCTAAGAAAGCACTTCTTATAAAGCACATAGCTTATAAACAGGCAAGTTAACAGTTTTAGACTAAAGTGCTTTGTTTTGTGAGTTAATATAATTATTTTATGATATATTCATTGATAACAATGGAAATACCATTTCTGACCTTTAAATTGCAAAATTATTTTGAGGGAACATTCCCCTAGACCCCCTATTTTAGCCCCCCTATCAGGGACTTTAGCCCCCCTGTTGGGACCTTAAGCCCTGTGTAGGGGAATTTGTGGCACCACCCCCCTGAATTTGAAGTAAATAAACAAGACATATATGTTTTGGCATAACCAGGAAATGAAAGTGATTAGAAAAACAAAACTAATAATTTGAAAAAACAAAACTAATTACCAACCTCTCACAACAAACTAGAACAGCCAAAATCAGACATACAAAACGACTAGTCTCAGCTAGTCTATTTCTTTATCATTAAATCCAAGTGTTTATGTTTTGCTAGCAGGGTGAATTACTTTATAATTGCTTCCTTGTTTTATTACGTCCAAAATTATGGATGACCTTCGCGTTCAGGCATGCAAATAATAGTATGCAAATTCAACATCGACGTTGAATTTTTCGTTTGTCATTCAGCTGTTGCTAAGAATTAAATACGACACCATTCGAAAACAACGCCACGATGACCACCTGTCAGAGGAAAATCAGCTTTATGGAAGTGTAATTTCGCATCAATACTGGCCTCTTATACGATATTTTACTTATTTTCTCACAGGAAATAATGTCGGAAACCAAAGACGTTTGAAATTTAGAACTGACAAATATTGCGATGCGAAACTGCAATTCGAAATCAATCGCAAAGGCAATACACGCATTAGTAAAATATGGCTTTCACTTTTAATTTCTTAAGTACTTTCGGCTGCCATGGTGCTGACAAACAAAACGTAACTATAACGTGATATGGAAGCGGTGTAATAAAAGTCGGAAACATCTTTGGTCGTTAAGACAGGTCCTTAATGAAAAAATGTGAATGAAAACGCCCCCTAGAGTGACCAATGAGCTTTCTTTACTGACGAACAAACCCACAGCTCCACCACAACAACACCCACGTGAAAAATATCTTTCTTTCTCCTAGAAATCTTTTACGATCGAACGAGACATTTATAGAAATACTTCTAGTTTATACTATGATAGTTTATTCAAACGAATTTATAATGGGTTTCTGTATTTTGCGGGGAGTTTGAAGAAAGTTAGTGCGTTTTTTTATAAAGGTTTAAAATAACTTAGTGCTAATGCCAAAGATACATACGAAGCAACGAAGCAAAAGATTTATTCATTTTGCTGTGGAAAAGATTTTATACGCAGTCTGCGATGCTATTAACACGAATTAAACTTTCTCTTACAACAATGTAAATACTGGCACCAAGATCTTATTTTTACAGATAGAATTTAGATGTCGGTTTTGATATTGTACGTCAAAATTTGTCCGTTATTGAAGCCAGAAGGAAGATGTCGGTAGAGAAAGAGAAGAAAGGCTCGACTGATTGTGTGTTGGTCTGGCATACAGCCGGCTTTCTTTGACAGCAGATAACTCGTCTGTATTGTACAAAACTTAGTAACGTCATGCCAAATCTTCCTAACTAAAAAATGTAACGAGTGAACTAGACTTTCAGTGCAAAACGACAAAGCAAGTGACGGCAAAGCACATCTGCTGTGTGAAGTTTAGCTCAGTTGGGAATACAATGCTAACTAGGGGGTTCCTCATAAATCTTCGTTAAGATCAACAGTCGACACCGAATTCACGTTTCTTAACTGAATATCTCAAACTTAAACACAAGACTTACGTACCACAATTTATTTCATCGCTTTCGTCGTCACAATCCGGTTCGCCATCACAGACGAAGTTGTCCGGTATGCATCTATTTCCAGTGGCACAAGCAAAACCGTTTCCGCCACAGGCTGAAGCTAAAACGAATAAATAAACATTTTACTAGTAAGATAAATTTAAACGGCGGACTGTCTATTAAACGCTAAAACGCGAAACCTCTTTCAACTTTTAAACAATTAAATATTAATATGAACGAGTCCACTCCCTGTCCTTTAATACAACGTTGTTTGAAATGAAGAGCTTTTGAATCGAAAGAACTTTGTGATAAATCGTATAAAAGCCTTCAGATCTCTGTTCTTCCGAGTCATACGAGTACCAGAAATTCTAACTTTGATTCCCGTTAATGAAACCCGACACCGACCCAGCGAACTTTCATTACAACTTTACGACAAACTGGGAGTAAAGAACAACAGTGCGACAGTTTATTCAGTTACACGTTTATAGTTGAATAACTTACCAGAAATATGAATGACTTTGATATAAAGAAATAGAAGAAATACGTAAAACAAACGATAGTTCCTCCAGTAAGGTAACATTCTTATATAGTGAATCAAGATCGCGTTATATGAAGTACGCTCAATAATACACGCCTTTCTAAATACGATAGTACTCTTGGTTCTATATATACTGTTTATAGTTTCTATGGTCTGACTACCGCATGCTCCATCAGGCCAGATGACGTAAGGAAAAATGAACCAATGAACGCTCATATTTCAATATGGCGCGACGCGCTTATTTTGCTCTCTTTAATATTTAAAATCTACGACTATATACGGAAAACTCTTATTAGGTGTGAAGATGAAAAAAAAGTCTTTCTTTTTTATCTTTTATCATTATTTCTAAAGTCATCAGTCTTGTTGTGTTTATAAAAAACGCTGTTATATAAACGCTCATTTGGGGCAGCGATTGATACATTATTTTTTCCTGTGACGCGCCAAAAAGTTATCAGATCGCGAGATGCTTTTTAATTCCACATCCGGCCAAGCTAAGCCTAAAATTTCTAATCTTCTAGCACATCTGCAGCCGACGTGTCAGCAGCTTAATTTATGTGTACAATAATTGCTCTAATTTGAAATAGTGCGCTACGTGACCATTTAATAGACCGTGTAACTCATTATTCACATTTAATTTTATTTACAAACAACTATGGCCATGCCTAAAACAATATTCTAGAACTCGACAACTCGTTCGCATCACGCCAAGAATTAACGTTTGAAAACTGAGCTGCTTTATGCTAATAACTACTTTACTCGAACTATTTGAATTATACTAATTATACTGTCAAATTCAATATAGTTGTCAAAATCAAGTTGTCAAAATTGTAGACGGTTTCCGCGTGCAAAAGAAATCCCAAGTATGTATACAATCCAGTCTGCGCAGTCGCAAACCCTTGCGAAACGAACGCACATTTCCTTATACCTACTTACGACTGTCATGGTATTTGACTGCGGTGCGAGTTTTTGCGAGAGCCTGACCAGATCATTCAAGACCCCATTCAAAATCGCACGATATTCCATATTTTTTTTAAAGTTGCACGTTGTCAAAATGCAAAACCACAAATTTCGAAGGGTGATGGTTTTGTATTACAATAAAATCAAAGTGGAGTAGTTTTAAAAATATATTATATATTCTGCAGATCGACTTCAATCCCAAAATGTTTCCTAGTTGTTGATCACGGGGAGTTATTACAGTTTTAGACTTTGGTCTCCAACCTCAGCTCTTCGTGCCCCACTGCCCCTCCATAAAGGGGGCATTCAGTCAGATGTCAACTGTACACATGTCTTTATACTTGATTGACGTTGGCCAGCAGGGGTAAAAAGTTCTGGGGAGAATGAACACATTACTCATGCATGTACATGTCCTACTGCCCCCCCCCCTGGTCCCCTCGACAGCAAAAAGATCCTGCGTCCTCGACAGTAAGGATCGGGTGACGTACTCTGCCTTGGGTTGGTGTATAAATGCCTATAATCTATATAGTGTATATACTGCCGGAATACTCATATGAGGTCATATAACGTATAACAATATACGAGGTCATATAACGTATAACATAACATAACATAATATATATATATTAGACCATTTTATCTGAAGAGTACCACACAATATTTGTGGCACGAAACTAAATAGTAATAAAATGTCTAATCAAACCTGTTGAGTCTTTGAACTTTAACTATATATATATATATATATATATATATATATATATATATATATATATATATATATATATATATATAAGTTCAATCTACAGACACGGTGTTTCGCTGTACAACAGCTCATCAGTGTAGCTTGGAACAATCTGAATGAATTTAATCAATTACTTATACACATGCGATTGTCGGTGACAACCGCATGTGGGACAGCATCGGTGAAGTACATTCAGATAGCGTGAAGTGCGCATGGGCCCAGAGTGCTCAAACTTCCACAAGGGTAGTGAGCGTTGCATATATATATATATATATATATATTGTAAAAGGTATTTAATTTGGTTGACACTGACTTGTTAAAAACGTTAAAAACAACGTTGAAAAAACTTAAAAGACGTTCTACATTCGGTATTTCAATATGATCATTCCCTAAAAACAATCGTTCATGGTAATTATTTGTCTTGTTAATAACAGCAGCATTGTCCAAGTCAGGATAGTGGTCGTGTTTTTCCTCGTGTTGAGCTATTTTGGAATATTTATCAAAGTTAGATACGGCTCTTCAGTGTTCTTTTATTCTAGCTAGTTTTGAATGATCTATCTGTTGTCCGGGGAAGCATGCTCCCAGCGTTACAAATTTGCAGCCATAGCCTGCCCACCAGTTTGCGTCATCCTAGCAAAGTTAAGGGACGGTAGCTTATAGCAGTGTGGCGAGCCCTCTTCAACATTAACATGGTGAAAACCAAGATAAAAAAGATTATAAAGAAAGTATCCAGGCTCAGTAATTATCTACTTTATCGTCTGATGCCACAAGTTAAACTAACTAAATACAAGTTAAGAAATAAGTCCAGTCAACGCCCAAAGATAAACACTAGCCGTTTTATGAACACTTTTATCAACCAATATAATATAATGCTTCAACTCTTTCCTGTCCGAATTGGTTTTTGGTATTTTATTCTGGCTGTGCCAGACGATATATATATATATATATTTCTAAAATTCATTAATAATTCATGAGGAAAACACAAAGAAAAATCATGAGCGTATCGGATCTATATATGTGATATAGACTCGCTCTAAGTTTCTCGCTGGTTTTTAACGGCTGAGATAAGCTTAATTTTCAAAATTACTACGCCAATGAACGTATGAAGTGATTCTTTTTAGAAGTCATTTAAAAACCTTGCAGTACGGGCTTTATCGGCTCTAAAACACTCGGCTATCGCCTCGTGTTTTATATCCGATAAAGCCCTCCTGCGCGGTTTATAAATAGTACATATAATTATTATATAATACCCTGGTTGCTATGCGTGTTTTTATTGAATTGGTTGTTGCCATGATCTAATTAGAGGACAGACACATGGATACGTCAGATCACGTCAGCTGACTTGCTTTTTTCCTTCTTCGTGCCCCAAAATCCAGAAAAAGTTTCGATAAAAACCTTTTAAATTTTTGTATAAATCAAATAGATTCCATTTTTGTTGTCTGTTCAGTTATAGATGCACAGAAGACGTAAACGTGGTAAGAACATCAGTGACCCACTCGACTGCGTCTCGTGGGCCACTTTTTTTGTTCTTACCATGTGCATCTACAGCATCATTGACGACCAGACAACGGCAAAATGGAATCTATCTGTTAAACAGCATTACACTATGTAACATTATCAGGAATACATTGGCCAATTTTAAAATATAAAACATACGCTTTCTCTAGTAATAATTAACGAGTTAACGACGCGCTGCACAGCCTGGTTTGATATTTGACAGCGTATACTGATAACAGAATCGGATAATTCTAGTTTAAGGATTAAAGCATTGATTAAACGTGCCACGTATATTTTATGTCTGCCTTATTAAAAAAATAATCATTAGAGGGGGTTGATCCTGATTTGATATGTAAATATTGGCTTATATATAAATAACTTTTTCTACATATAGATTTATTTATATATGTAAATCATTTTTTTAAGGTCAGGGCTGTTCAGATTTCAGTATTAAAGAGTCACAGACTCTATAATAATGAAATATTTAGTTTGAGTAAAATAGATTTTCAGCGTGAACATTAACGACCATACAGCAAACCAGAAATAAACTATCATTAGAATCAGGTTGTGGGTGTATGGTGCATGGAACGGGGGATATATCTCTTCCATCCAAACGTTTTGGCCATTTGGGGGAGATAAACTCCCTCATCCTCCTTTGGCAGAAACTTTGTATTTAGTAGGAACCAACTAGTAGTACATAATCCCATGCATTTAATTTAACAAAAAATCTCACGAACGACTTTTAAATAAAAGTCAATTATTTTCCCGACGTGACAGTTTTTTTGCCCTCATCAATAAGTAGGGGTGTGTTAGGGGTAAGGTTTGCTTTTTAAGAGCCCCTCACCTCGTCCCCGCCTTACAAGAGATACTGAGTCTTGAGAAGCGTTCAGACGCAACTCAAAACCTTGCAAACCTTCTAGCATCGCTTTGTTAAAAAGTTAAACAGCTTTTTTCTTAGTTCTTGCTTTCGCTATATCAACTTCTCTTTGAGTTATTGTATGAAATACATCCTCTACTTCATCTGTTGGTAAATCTTTAGCGGCTTCACGCTTCTCTGATAACGCGGTCTTCGCCAAAGTTCTCATTCGATAACGCTGACCAGCTTGCAGGCGCAGCACTTGACGGTACTGTAAAATAAGAAATTATGGTTGTTGTTATATATAGCCTCGTCATGCATGTACGGTCAACCCTTCAAACAGTATAAAGCCCAGATCAAACGAGAACGCAAATCATCGCAAGTTTTAACTTGTGTCTGCATAATTTGACCACCAACTTGCGATGACTTGTGGTGCATGGCTTCACCTTGTAACATTCTAGCTCCATCGCAAGTCTTTTTTACCTTGCGATTACTTGCGAGGCGTTTGACCGATGTCAGCTCAAGTCACCACAAGTTAATAGCTTGCGTTCTTGTTTGATCGGAGCTTCAAATCTGATTCTCATATGGTTGCGGCAACAGTACTGCCTTGTCTTGCCAATGCCATTCATGTCTTGCCGTTGCGCAACCAAATTATATTTAACTGTTTGCACGGTGGGATTGCATGCAGAGTTGGACTCCGGCAAGTTCTATTTCTGCATGCAAGCCGTTTGCGGTCGTTGCAAGGCAACTTCTAATCACCGCAATCCAATCGAAAACTACAACCATATGAGAACGACACTAAAACGTCTGTGTGAGGCCACATTCGCATGCATGTATGTATAACATTATAACACCAGTGGGTATAACAAGAGCTAGAATGTCCTGGCAATTAAAGGCTGCAGATCACACGAAAAAACTTTCCAATATATTTGGAAAATTTTCCAGCAGGCAAAGTATTTTACTCTTATACGGAGTCTTTGATCGTTCCAGCGTACTATAAACTCACCGGAAAATCTTCTAAATATATCGAAACATTTCTTAACGTGCATGCTCCCGCTCCCGCCAAAATCCAACCGTTGTCAGAGCGTTCTCCCGCCTCACCGCATCTGCTCACGAACGCTCTGGGAACGAAGTTGCGCGAGAAGAGCCTTCTCGTACCCAGAGCATTCGCCGCGCAAAAACGAAACCTCTGGGATAATCCGTCACCGCAAACAGAAAAACCTGTTGCCACTTGAAAAGAAGCCGCCATTAGCTAGCCAATCAAAACACTTCCCGCTGATGGATTATCCCCCAGAGCCTTCGTTTGTGCGCGGTGAAGGCTCTGGGAACGAGATTGAGCCTTCAAGAAACAAACGAAAAGAGAGCTGCTTGCACAGTATAGTCGATTCCTGCATGTTGTTCGCACGATTCTTTGCCCTTATATATAAGCACAAATATATAAGCAAGCTCTTACTTGGTTAGGAGAAACATAATTAGGATTTTCATAAAGAGTTGGTCCTCCAAAACTTCCTTGAAATATCCGAACAAGATTCAAGACAAATCTTGGACCTAACAAAGAATAATGGTCAAATATTAAAATAATTTAAAAAGTCTTTAAACACTTTTAAGTTATGTTTCATCACAACTTTTTTAAAAGGTCGACTTCTTTATAAACTATATCAAAAGACACGAATCTTCTATCCGCTTCTACACACGCAAAAACGCGCACTCTGTGTCAGACCTGATGCAGAATGATATCAGATCTGTTCAGAAAAATGTAGCGATCCCTGATACAGCCTGTTGCAGTATCAGTTATGATACACCTATGATATCATATCTGTATCATACCTGCAGCTACAACAGGCTGTTCAGAACAGATTCTGTCAAACTGTATCAGTCTGACACGGTCAGTGCTGTATCAGTTTGATATAACAAAATGAACAGGCATATTGTCTACGGAGCTGTCGCAGTCTGTTAGAAATTCTAACTAAATGTTGATACATCAGCGCTGGTACATTCTGTAGCTGTCAGGCTGTATCAAGGGTCGCTACATTTCTATGAACAGATCTGATATCAGAGCTGATCAGACTGTGCGTTTTTACGTGTGTACACCTTCGATCTACACCAGCTACTACACCCACCCCTTGGTGCTTTAATATCGGATTAAACACTCTTGTTAATGTTTGATATAATTATTGTATTAGCAGTGGCGTAGCCAAGGGGGTGGGGGGGGGGGGCGAGGGGGGCGGTCGACCGCCCCCCCCCCACCAATGGTCTCCAAGACCGTTCTCGTGAAAAGTTTAAATCCGTGGAGAAACTTGTAGGGGGGGGGGGGGGGCGAGGTACAGTTGTTTTAAGTCCAAGTGAGTATATAGTGATGTGTTATATATATTGCAGGCATGCATATGCTATAAATTACAATACTAATGGTCTACAAAATGCCTCCAACTTGTTTTTACATTTACGACTTGTTTATAAATAAATCTAAAGATATTCTGACGTGTATCATTCTATGTTCTGGTTTGATTTCAACAAAATTATGTAATTTATGGCTTTCATGGTAACTCAATATTCTCTCGAAGTGTCTACGCTTTTTAATTCATCCGATTTTAGAATTGTCTGCCGTAATTATTATTCGATTTATTTTTATCTTCCTTTTAATTGGTTGAGGGACCGCTACGTCACCTGCAAATAACTGCCTACAAATAACAGTCTGCTCATGCGCATTAGCCGGAGATGTTGTTTTGCAGCAAATATTTTGCTCATGCGCGTTACACTCAATTTCGGCAAACGTAAATCGCTCGTTCAGCCAAGCTGGAAAGAAATGAATGGACATAATTACAGGTAAACAATGTCAAATAAAAAATAAATCGAATAATAAAACAATTATTGAACTCGGTTTTCACAAAATATCGTGATTTGTCAGGCAAATAACTGAACTGCGAGACACTGACAAATCACGATATTTTGCTCAATCTCGTCCAATAATTGTTAATAATTAAATAATAAGATGTGTAATATAATACGTGACGTGTATAATAATAAATATATAATAACATATGATGTGTAATAACACAAGACGAGTAATAATACAGAACATGTATTACAGGACGTGTCTCCGATTAGTATAGACCGTTGTTCAGCTAAAAGATTTAGGCACTTTAGCTGATTTTATTATTATTAATAGATCACAAGTTAATTCTTAAATTTATAACACAGATTAATTTCCCATGGTTCTAGCCTGCAAACAGGATTTTGGGCTCGGAGGGGGACCGAAGAGAGAGGAATCTGGCCACGAAGTCTCCTGATAATTAAAGGGCACTGTTATGCAAGTATATATGCATAATCTAAAATTCTAAAATGCTCAAGTTTTGGTCAACATTTTTAACATTTTCTATTTTGATACGACTGATGGAGTTATCCAGTATGTAACTAAAGTTGGTTCGGTGTAATTCCGTTCGACCATTTTTTCTGGTCACCTTCTTGTCCAGCGACGAGGCAGAAATGCCCCTATAAATATGAGATCGCTTTCATCACGCGGTCCACCTCGTGACAATGTGCACGCAATAATACACACATACTTAAAATATGTTCTTTGACATCCAAAAGCTTTAGAGTCCTAAAAGGACTTTGTCGCATACTTTAAAGTCAAACTCAACCAACAGGTTCTGCCGTTTCACGAGTTAACGTTGTCCTGAAGACGTGAAAATGATCTGAATAACGACGTTGTATGCAGAACGGGGACGGCGTTGGGATTACTCTTGGGACTAAAAATTATTCATTTTCTTTGTTGTGTGAGGAGAATTATATTGTGTTGAGGACGTTCGCGTTGTATTTGCTTTAGCTCTCTTTAAGAATATGCACGCAATACTACATGCAGTCCACCTCGTGACAGTAATACACTCATATATTGAGTGCAAGTGTTCTTCGAGCTATTTTACTCCGAAATATTTTTGAGTTCCCAAGCGGGACTCCAACCCACAACCTTCTGATCGCCGGTGAGACGCTCTAACCATTGAACTATTTACTGGAATTCAGATGATTTGAACGTAGATTGAGTTCTATGTACGACACTATATACTATGTGCAAGTATGATGATATATGTTAATGTCGTAATACATGTTGTTACGAGAAGAGACACGCTAGCTCGCTATAGATAAATACCAGCTTGGATATGAGAATTAAGTGTAAATATTTTTTAACCCTCTCAACCTTGAATCCCCTTTTAGTATTTAGGCTGCTCGGGTTGAAAGGGTTCACATCACTGATGGTTTGGCTCGTAAAAGACATCACTGGTTTGGCTCGTAAAAGACATCACTGGTTTGGCTCGTAAAAGACATCACTGGTTTGGCTCGTAAAAGACATCACTGGTTTGGCTCGTAAAAGAAAGGGTTTAAACCTGCATGCAAGATCAACATTGAGTTGGTAAACTTTTTTCGTATGTTTTTGCTGTACAAGCTGTCGTAAGTTAAACTCTGGGGAAAAAAAAGTTTAAAAAAAATATCGTCATTGTGATTGTTGAACAACGTTCACACAAGATAATAGGTTAAACATCTTCATGCCAAACTACTGCAAAGTTCTGACCACACGATAAGAATATATATAAGTGTAAAGGTTTGCTTCAATGCTTTCACACATTACGTCAGAGTTCATAATCCAAAAGTTAAACATGCACCGTGGTTTTTAACAAACTCGTGTAATATAAGAAAAGATTTCACGCTAAGCTTGTATACAACAGACAAGTTGACAGACAACCACTGCTCGAGTGTTAAAATATGGTTTGTGTAAAAAACAGTCAACCTTCTTTTACATTCGAAGTCAGTCTGAACCATTTTTCAAGCCATAAAAAAACATTATTTCAAACAAATCCCCCTCCAAAAACACAAGAGTATCTAAATCTTAAGTTCAGTGCACGCGGACACTACATGAAGTATAGAGAAATCTGGGTATATATATAGATTAACCCATTCACTCCTACTGCATATACGTCTATATACCACGAGATCTCCCTTTGACAAGTAAAATCGTCTGACGTTATAGTAAAAAAGAAGTGCCAACATTAAGAAGAAAAGGGTTAAACAATTTACCCTGCGAGCAGAGCCTTCTTGAAAAGTAGGCTCTGCTGTATTCGTGACTGGTTTCCATTGCGCATGCATGTCAGTTGCTTGGTTACAATCTCGAACCCAGTCCCAATCAGAGCAGAAAACAAAACGAGAACCGGTCAAACGGGTCTTAAACGGGTTACTTCGTCCTAAATCTTGGACGAAGCCAAACACGAATACAGCAGAGCCTACTTTTCTTCCTCTCTCTCAGCGAAGAAATAATTTCGCTTTAAAAGCGCTTTACAATTATATAGTAAAGTGAAAGGTGGTAAACTGAAGAGTTTTAAGTAACGAAATACAGATTTTTACAACGAAAGACGTTTCGGTGCTCAATCCAAAAACTGTCGCTGCCTAGGAAGTACTCTACTTTTTGACAACAAAATAAATAATAATAAGGTGTTACTCCGAGTGACGAACCATACCAGACAAGTAGAGAAAATATTGAACATCTATAGTAATATTTCTTTTAGCTAAGATGTGCGAGCATTGGTGGGTTGCATGCAATCAATCTCCTGAGATTTAGAGGACAAAGACACAGCGGCATGCATGTTGGTTCATGGTAGGTACAATAGCATCTAATATAATATTCTTTTGTACCTACCAACCAACATGGCCGCCATTACAGCAATTAGACGACGTTGACATTTTCTTTGTGTTGCATTATCTACATGCAGTATATATTTTGTTTTTTAAAAGAAGCTACTTGTTTGGTCTATATACGTAGTCTCAACGGGCGGAAACAGGTTTCCTGCATTATGTATATCGTATATATGAACTCGGATATGTGTACCATCTAAAGAAAAAAATCTAAAGTCTTCTCTCACTGTGCTAAATCCTTTTTAAAGTAAAAGTTCAAAGTGAAATGGTTGATGAAGAAAACACACAAAGGTTGGAAAGGAAAATCATAACCGAGACCGCATGTCTTGATATGACAGATATGTGATCAAACATTTGCATAAATTAAACCAACGTTTATCCTAAATTTATCTTAAAATACGAATTCATTTAAGAAACTATATTATCATACATTCGAAAGTTGTGTTTGATTTCATATCAACACACTTCGAACTTCATTAGTTGGTTAAAAACCTCGGTTTTTCAACACGCTTCTCGGTGTTTGATATAAAAACACTTGACATATTCTCACCGCACTATTAATTTTGAAATGGACTACTGACTTCTTCTGTATACCCTGTCATTTGTGTTTCCTAATTGTATTGTCCCCTGCGTGTTTTTGTATAGTGGTTGACATGGTAGGCCACACGCTAACATAGCTTCTCATAAGGACATGGCAAGGCTTATTTCGTTTTAGTAAACATTTTGTTATCGGGAACGGTATTTTGTTTGCCATCTCAATCTTTTCTGCGATTGCAAAGTGTATGCTGAGCACCAAACCAACTGATCTCGTCAGATGCCATGCCTATGTTATAAATACTGCTTTTAAGGAGTCATCTGTAGGCTGTTAGCCTTGTGTACTGGTTATATATAGTATCGTGGATTCGGTCTGTAAGCAAGAGTTCGTTTCCTGGTCCAACTGCAGTTTGAGTTTTACCCTCTTTACAGCACCCCTCCCCCGCTCACATACAACCATGCCTCCGGTGCCACCCCTGCATGGTAATATTGACGTACAGTATATAGAAACTATTGTACGTATTATAAAATGGATAGTACTTAGTATCGAACTGATAAATACTAACGACAAAGGCTTTTTTTTAAATTAAAACTTTATTTTTGTACGACGTTTCGGAGTCTTACTTCATCGTCAGGTACTGCGCACGGATGGCGGTTAACATGCTTGCGTAGCTATTACGTCGTACAAAAATAAAGTTGTAATTTTACCTAAAAAATAATATAATATTATATTATAAAATGGTCAGTATTATTCCGCGTGATTAAAGGCTAATGCTGAAACTGTTCAATTTCATATAACCCAGTTACGGCAAAATATTTTTTTGGCGAGACCAGCATAATATTGAGATTCAAGATTTATCATGTAATATATCATACACGAGAAGCCGTTTATTTATGATGTAATATATATTATCATATATTATTATATATTATCATGTAATATATCATACACGAGAAGCCGACGGTGTTTCAAAATCAGATAATAAACGGCTTTCGAGTGTATGGTATAGCTTCTCGAACAAATCAGTATTTAAAGAGACATTTGAGGTAAAACTTGTCTTAATTTATGGGCGTTTATTACCACATTTCACAACGTCGTCTCGGTAACTGATTTCCATTATGTTTTCCTCATGAATTATTAATGAGTTTGAGAAAGAATATTATTTATAGTGTATTATACTCATTGCTTGGAAAATGCGTGAGAAAATACCAGAAGCGCATCTTTTATCTGGGTCTGGAAGAAGTTATTTTTCTCACGCCGCCCTTCTCAAGTGATAATCGCTCATAAGTACCATAAATGATTTTTAGCGGAAATAACACGAGTACATATTATTCGAAAGAAATCACCTGACACTGAAGTATCCCCAAGTCTTTTTTTTACAAGTCGTCCAGCTGAGCGGAAATATTACATACAGCAAACAATAGGACTCAAGGTCCTTAGGGGCTGTTTACATGAGCCGGGCTAGCTGGGCTGACTCGTGTCACGAAATTCTTTCCTCGGCCACAAAAAGAGATTTTAATCAACGTTCGGGTTCGTTTACATCTAAACTAAACCAATTCTTCTTTGTACATTTAGTTTACGCGAGTTTCAAATGCACAGTGAGATCCTAATCAATCGCGTGAGCCCAGCTAACCGGGCTAGCCCGGCTCATGTAAACAGCCCCTTAGAAAGTTCTCCTCCTAAAGCCTGGTTCTCACTTGCCGTAAGAATCGGGGATTTTTCCTGTCCCCGATCGTCTGGGATTGTTACGACAAGCGTGAACATGGTCGATCTGATCGGAAGCATCGCAAGGATCGGAATCATCGCAAGGATCGGAATCATTTCTATTTGGAAAATGCATTCCAGACGGTCGCCGACGATCGGGGAATCTTACGACCAGTTACGACATGTGTGAACACTGAAAAACACTGAAACCACTCGTCTGAGAAACCCCCGGTGACAGGAGAAATCCCCGATTCTTACGACAAGTCTGACAAGTCACGACAAGTGTGAATGTGGCTGTCGTAACAATCGCCGACAATCGGTGATAGAACTGTCCCCGATTCTTACAATTAAGATCTAGGTGTTGATTTTATACGGGGGGACGAAGAATGTGGAGAAAAACCCACGAAAAACCACCGAAGCACGGGAGAGATCAACTACAAGAACTCGACTCACATGCATGACTCCCAACCTCAAGCCCACTAGAACGAGGTTATTCCCAAGCGGTCACCCATCCAAGTACCATGCAACCCCGTCCAATCGGATAAGGCATCCATTTCCTCCATTATTCATTCATGTCTTCCCAAATTTGTGTGAAAACGCCAAAACTAATTGTGCACAGGTTTCTTTTAGTCAAAAACAATAACATGACCGAAACATGTAGCTTGGCTGTCAAAATTCCAAAGAATTCAAACAACAAAGCTGAACATGAAACTTTCAACAAACACCTGGAATTTCACAGACCCAGAATGTTCTAGCGGTGGAAATATTTGCCCAGCATAGAATTCCTAAAAAAGACTAATTCTAGGTCTAGTTGACTAAGTATAGTTACCGAGAAGGAGGTAACTAACTTTAGCTTAGTTACCGACTTCGAGTAGAGACTTCTTTTGCCTAGTTTATTTATGATACAGACGATATTTGTCGTTATTTAACAAAAAAATAGTATTCTAGACGTAGTTTTAAAACGATATAGAAGGTCATTTAATATGCAAGGTGACTAACCTATATATTGACCGCGGCACATCAAAGATAATTTATGCATGAATAAACTAACTCGACTTAACTGTCTAGAGTCTATAGATTAAATCTTTATTCAGGATATTTTGACTATGAAATTAAGCAACTTTGGATCTTGATATAGTGCCAGACCTGTATTATTACTAAGACAAAAATATATGCATGTAATGCACTTACAGTCTAAATTAATAAGCAAATGAGTTTCTTAGCTCACACATGTGGTGGAGAAGTAAGGGTCGCAGTAGTTAGTAGCAATCCAAGGTGAACCAAAACGCAGTTTTTGTCCTGGTGGAACATCGATGACACGCAAAACAATTTAAACTTGAGTAACAACCCAAAACTTCAACAAACCCATACACAACACTGCTGCCATTGCGGTCATGTTGATCCCGTGTTCTCTGCATGGAATCCACCGAAAAATCTATGAGCTATGGCATACTAGTAGTTTAATACCTGCATGTATGTAAGATTGTTGTATTAAATTCAAGTAATCTTAATTGATAGAGTGAAGCATATGAACCCTAAGATTTCCAAGTATTGTACTGACAATGACATGTGATTTAAAATTGCTTGGAATTCAAGAGCTGTTAGTTAGGTTATAGGTCAAGAGCTTTCCAATCTACGATTAAAATCAAGAATACTTTACATTGTTTAAAGATTTAAAGGCGGCAGTAAGACGCCAAAATGGTCTATCCCAATTTTGATTTTATTTAGAAGTGTTTTTAAAATAAAGAGCTTTAAAATAAAATAAAGCCTCTTCGCTTTTAAAATAAAGCCTCTTCGCTTGTTCAATTTCTCATCTTGTTCCAAAGATATTTTGGTTTTAAAAAAATGCAAATTAGATACGCTATGACGTCATCTACTCCACTAATTCCGTAGAGGAGGTATATCTACGGAAATAATAGATAGATTGTGCTGAAACGTTGAAGGCAAGCTGTTCTAACACGAATGGTACATTGCAATGTACACAGTTATTGCTTGATATATTCCTCATTTGGGGAAGTTTGTTTGATCTGTGTGGAGTATATGACACCATAAGGCATTTCATTTGCACGTTACAAAAGACCATTTTACTTGCCACATGCAAAAGACTGCTACGAGTCAGAGTGAAAAGGTTAATTTCATTGAAAAATAATGAACATTGCGTAAACATGAAATTATACGTTAAACATTGAGCTCTTTTTCAGCAGCACATGCGAGTAGATCCGGAAGGTTGCTTCGTTCTTCAAGAACCCCATCTTTTAGATTTCCGGGGCTTCCCTTTGGGCTCAGGGTTTCACCTCCTGAATTCTAGATGAAAGGATCTGCCGGAATGACAAGGGATGCCGCCGGCAGACGTTCCCTCACGCGCTACCCACGTACCCCAATTAAGGAAACAAACGGTGATTACCCGTTGGAGAAGTCAAATAACTTAAATTCTCAACAGCGGTGCCAGTGATTCGACCTTATTTGATCCTAACCTGATTCATATATTATATACGTCACCTTTCGTATAGTTTCCAAGGTAACACACTATATAGTTCTAAGACCGTGTATTTAAAATATAACAAACAGTTATAAGTCCTATTCTGACGGACAGAATGTTTAGGAAGTAGTTTCCAGATACCAAGTGTCCAAGTTTCAAATAATGATTCACTAATGAGTCTGAGGGGATGTTTACGTGAGCAGGGTTAGCCCAGTTAATCAGGCTATATAACTCGTTTGATTCGGATCGTACTGCGGTTTTGAAATTCACATAAACTAAATTTGCAAAGAGTTGGTTTAGTTCAGATGGAAGTAAATCCTAACGTTAATTCAAATCTCCTCTTACGGAGGAAAGAAAGAATTTCGTAACCCAAGTTAGCTCGGCCCATGCAAACAGTCCTTAAATTTACACGTGCATGCATATGTACAATTTTAATTGCATCGATACTCACCTATTTCAAGAAGAGAACCATCACTAACAATCTAAAAAAATAACATGAAATTCTCAATTTTAAAGGGGAAGAGCAACAAAGATTACAAGTACAATTTTTTAAATTTCTGATCAACAAACTGTCTTGCGATGGTAATCCAAGTAAACAAAACAACTCTTGTGCCAAACAACATCACTAATTTCGACCTGAAAAGACAATCTTGCCGTTCGCCATCTTGTTGTAAGACCTTGCCTAATTAACTGACGTCACAAGCTGGGTAAACATGATGAAACTTATTCTTCTGGCAGCTGAATTTCTGTGGTATGTTTTTAAAGTGTTGTGGTTTAATCAAGAATGAAAATCATCTACAAAAAAATGAGTTTCAGACTTATATATGTGAAAGTATGGCTAACTAAAGTTTTCACTTTACCCAGCTTGTGATGTCACATGCATATCAAAAATGTATCCAAGATGGCAGATTTAAAAGTGAAATTAAGTTGTTTTATTGGAATACTTTGGGTCTAAATAACACACTAGCTTGTATCCTCATGTCATTGGTTTGCTATTGAATTTTGTTGTTGTTGCCCATACCCTTTAAGCTATATATTGTGCGAACCATCATTTCATATAGGCTCGTCAAATAACAAGACTGCCAAGATGAACATGGAGAACAGAAAAGAAAAAGCATGTAGCTGTCCTGGGCTTTCATAACTTTCGTGCAAGTGTATAATAGTCTTGCTCTATTAGCCATTTCGGAATTGCGCTAGAGACCTGGGGACAGCGAGGTTGACAATGCATCGTGGGGCTGTTTTGGGGGACGTAAACAAAGAACCCGTCCCCCAAAACAGTTCCATGATGCACATGTCAACCTTGCTACCCCAAGGTCTCTAGCACAATTCTGAAATGGCTAATATAACCAGGGTTGGCACTTGTACACTGCCACTGAATGTGGATTCAGTTTAATTTTCTTCCCAGTTATAGAACATCTAGTGAAGGAAACATTTGTGGCAGTAATCCACCATGAATACTTGAATAAACTTAAATTGTTTTCTGTGAATTACTACTGTACATGACTACGGCCAGCCAATCAGAATGGAGTAATAATAATAAAATCATCACATTTCACTCTGATCAAGGGCCCGATCAAAACGGCAGTATTTCGTTATCAAAACTATATTCTCGACAGTTTACCACCATTTCACTTTGACCTGGAATAACAATAGTTTTTTGTGCGACTCTCATCAGTTATGTATGGGGGAACAGATGAAAGACATGCAGCGGTACTTTCTTTGCAGTTAAAGCACAGAATAAAAAAAATACCAAAAATTCAACTCGGTGTCGATGTTTGTGTCTTCGTATTTTTTGTCCGGCGCCATTTTTCTAGAAAGCGTACTTGAGTGTACATGGTATATTCTGTAGATATTAATGTCGTTTTTATGAAGAACAGTAATCCATTGTTTAACTTTGGAGCTTGGAGAAAGATTCTTTATCGACTCTACAACCACAAATTGCAATGGATTGTTGGAATGGACAACAGGACACAGTAAGTCCCATATTAAGTCATACCAGATCTATACTACACTGAAGACAGTTTTGTGACACCTCAGTCTTGTCAAACAAAATATCGTGAAATCAAAAACACTTTCTAGAAAAATGACGGTCGCGAAAAAACATGGACAAAAAGAACGCGAAGTTGGAGTTCTGGGGCAGTCCGCAGTTGTTCGAAGCATTGATAGCTTATCCAGTGGATAAGTCCCATCCAGTCGATTCATTTTCAATCCACTGAATGCATGGTCATCTGAGAAAAATAGCGAGTGAATACCATTATCCATGTTTCCAACAACATATTTACCTGACACCGGTTGTATAAAAAGATAGTTAACTTTAACTGTATAGTTAGAGTTTAATTCTAGCCAATCATGATCAGGACCAGCATTTGAGAAGTTATCTACGATTTAAGGTGGCTCCATAAAGTTTCTTGAAAAATGGAAAATACAAGTTTGAGAGTCCAAAACACGTGCATAAAAATTCGGGAAAAGAATAAAACTAAATGTTATGCATATAGTTAAACAGTCTGACAATCAAAAACTGTTACCAAATAAATAGCAACAGTTGTTGCTATGGCAACAATGAAGTTTCAAAATGGCTGCCAATTACCCTTCAGATTAATTTAATTCGAAAAAAACTTGTATTTTCCATTTTTCAAGAAACTGTGTGGAGCCACCTTAACTACGTGAAGGGCAGTTAAACTGTCGTTTAATAAGAGTTTTATACAACTGGCCCCTGACATTTTGTCTCAGAAAATTCTTGAATGAATAGAAAATGAATTAACTGAATATGACTTGTCTGCTGGATAAGCTACTCATGCGTTGAACACTCGCCCCGGGAAGATTGCGTCTTCACCATACTGCAGGATTGACTTGCTATATGATAAATATTACATAACATGCAGCCATAGTCTTAATTGTCTCTAACAGTACAAAAACCAAATAATACCTGGTAGTGTCGATACCAAATTCGATTATCATCAATCGTAAAACTCATCACGTGATCGACAAATGGTTTACTTTTGGGATGAAGGTTAGGAGTACCAAAAATCTGAAGGAAGGAATACAAAAATATTCCATTCAATACAACATAACAACACTAATACAACATTAAGTTTTTAGACCCTGCAAAGCTAAAAATGTTATAATCTAAAGTTGGGTGCATACTTGGGACAATAACAACATTGACATAACGACGTAAGGTGTTTATACAAGCCTCGAAATTAGTGCCGGTCACCGGTCATTGACCGGTTAAATGATCCAGTTTGTCCGGTAAATATCGTTGCTTTTAAATTTTTTCCTCAAAAAAAAAATGCGAGTGAATAGGTTTTTTTTTTGTTTCTGAAAATGTTGCTTTTATAATCGTTGCAGACGTTCAGTTTGGGAAAAATCGGATGTCTCGCTAGCGTATGTCTCGCACTACGTCAGATCCTGAAAGCACTACGCATATTCATCCAAATATAACACCTGCATTTCAGACGATACTTCATCGCACATAGCAGCAGTCCAACTCTTATTCTTTGTTCGTCTTTTTCTTGCCAAAGAAATAACATTTTTTTTGAGAATTGTCATGTTGTTCAATAAGTAAACTAACTTGTACTGGCTACACAAGTGCACGTTGCACTTAAACGTTAATAGGCAATAAGTGAAAAAAACAACAAATATGACCGATAACAAATCTTCCGGTGACCGGCAAATTTCATTTCTTATAGGTCACAATGACCGGCAGATTTCCAAGATTTATTTCGAGGCTTGTTTATACCATTGTGTTTACATAAAAGTCCTTGTTTTATGTTATGTCGAAGTTATATTCTTATGAAAAATACAATATAAAAAACTGAAAAATTACAAATAGTTCGAGAACATTGACATAACGACATAAGGAAAAGATCAAGCATTGCGAATGATTATTGTGGGACAGTGAACTCGTGTAGAGAATAATAATAAGGTGTTACTCCGAGTGACGAACCATACTGGACAAGTAGAGAAAACTTTTCTCTAGTTGGCCCAGCTGGGATTCGAATCCCAGCTGACCTTTGGTCTTTTGACTAGTCCGATGCTCTACCAACTGAGCATTCTTTATGTCATTGTATTTATAAATGTTGTTAACCTGGTTTAAAGCTGAGCTTTCGCGCAACAGGTCTTATGTTCTTTCAGACTAGTTGAGATATTCCTCACTCACAAAGAATGTGATACGGCTTCGAAAAATTATCCACTCCATCTTTGTGCGTGTAAAGAGTTTTATACAATTTGTGTTGACTACTGTGGTACATCTTCATACCAGCACGACTTAGAATCCGTTCAATCTTATGAGACGCGGGTCCTATGTAAGGAAGGCATACTGAAGGTACTTCATCATTCCTAGGTGGTTTTGGAGCTGAGAGTATAGCATGGAGGAGTCGACGATTCTCTTAGGAAACCCATTGTTGGTTAAAACCGTTTAAGGTGATCTAATTCTTCCTTTAGGTGTTCTTCATCACAAAGAATTAAGCAAGTTGTCAGTACAGTACAGTACAGTACAGTAAGTCAAATATGTTATACGTGCCACTAGGTGTCAGAGCAAGGAAGCAATCAACTAACCTGAGTAAACATCTCTTTTAATAGTGAATGATGTGGAGTAAGATCAAAACTCTAAAATAAAATGATTTTAGTTATTCAAAACAAATACGGTAGTTTACTATTACCTCCGCCAGGAGATTATGTTTTCAACTGTTTGTTTGTTTGTCTGTTTGTTTGTCTGTCGCCAGGATATCTCACAAAATACTGCACAGGTTTTTATGAACGTTTGTAGAAAGATTGATCACAAGTTTTTTCTGTCTTTTTCCGTATGCGGACCGTGGTCCCAGATGTTGATGACTTGAATTTCATACTAATTTTGATATAATAAGCATCGAAAATACTTGAAATAGTATTATAATAATCGATTTATTAACCTCATTTACTCGGTCTGTTCTTTTTTATAAGAACCCTAACTTGACCGGATATTAATTCTATACGTACAGCACAAGGCAAATGCAGATAAACACATACCTTATCGAATGATAAAAGTGGTCTTGAGCCTTTTAAACAATTTCCAGTCAATTTTAGTTCATCCATCGTATGAACTAAAAAAAAACAAAAACAAGAATTCAATTAGACCATTTTTAAGATAATAGCACAGCTTAACCATGGCTTTCAGGTACAGTACAGCACAGTACAGTTGCTTATTTATTTATCACTTTGAAGCCTGACGACGAGTCTTTAAGGTTTATTCTGGCTAATGCCAGACGATTCTATTCAGCAGAGGGCGAGGTCCAGGCTTCAAAGTGTTAAAGTCCGTGGTACAGACTACAGAAAGCAAATTGAAATAGGAGGACACAGCTTCAAAAAGCCATCTAAAAACTTTGACATTTTATCATAAAAAAGAGTTTTCCGATTAAAAAAAAATAAAAACGGCACTTTGCAAATAAAATTGCGGGAGCACATGTCCCTAGTGTCCCGTAGTTCCTGTACGTCTATCAAATTGTTTGGTTAACTGTCGTGACTTGACAAAGTACATTTCTAAATTTCATTTTAGAACAAGACACCTGGGTCAGGCGTTCACTCGGGCTACTGGTAGGTACGCCGAGCCTGAATCGAAGGCTGAATGCAGTGCATACAGTACTTCACACTCGTAAACATACACTAATTACGATCAAGACAGTTATCAGCCACATCTGATCACTGTTAAACTACAAAGTCAGTCAGTCACTTTCAAAATCTACCAAAAACGTGCAAGTACACCTTGACTGAAAGGCAAAGCTGTTCAACTTTTTGTCCAACTCCAAAAGTGAAAGAAGCAAAGATGCCTCACGGCTTTACAACATGCCTCATGGCCTTACAACATGCCTCACGGCCTTACAACATGCCTCACGGCCTTACAACATGCCTCACGGCCTTACAACATGCCTCATGGCCTTACAACATGCCTCGCGGCCTTACAACATGCCTCACGGCCTTACAACATGCCTCACGGCCTTACAACATGCCTCACGGCCTTACAACATGCCTCACGGCCTTACAACATGCCTCATGGCCTTACAACATGCCTCATGGCCTTACAACATGCCTCACGGCCTTACAACATGCCTCACGGCCTTACAGCATGCCTCACGGCCTTACAACATGCCTCACGGCTTTACAACATGCCTCACGGCCTTACAACATGCCTCATGGCCTTACTCAGTCCACTCAATCACACGGCTAGCAACTCACCAGAAGTACAGTACAGCGGAAGTAAAAAGTGCAAAAATGCAAGATCGTGACACCCAAAAAAGGAAGAAAAAACCCCGAGTAGAAACCTAGACTCGGCCTACCATAGATAGCCCGAGTAAATAGCAAACGGGAAGAAATCGTAAGAAAAATAGATTAAATAATTTACAAAAACAAAAAACAAACACTTTTTCGTCACACTAAGAATAATTGTTCATTTAAAATGTCTGCTTTCGACTACAAATGAATGGCTAACTTACCATTTTCTACAAAAAACTTGGCAGATGGTCCATGGGGAGTGCATGATACCCTGCAAGTCATAATATCCAGTTAGTGGTCACAGAATGTTTAGACCCTTTCAATTAATATAGATTACGTAATTTTCACCCTAGACATCAATTTCTTTTCAATTGTTCTTTTGAATTCTTTTGAATTTCGTTTATTTTCTTTCGTTGGTTTTGTATATTTTCAATAGAATTTAAAAAGCTGAAAATGAAGTAAATGGCGGAAAATGACGTACTCTGCACTTATTAACACTTCGAGGTCTGGACCTCTCCCTGTGCTGAATAAAATCGTCTGGCGTTAGCCAGAGTAAACCTTAAAGACTCGTCGTCAGGCTTCAACGTGTTAAAAGGGTCTGTAGATATTTGACATATATACAATAATAATAATGACAACTTGACACAGAATAAATGAACAATTTCATTATATTCAACGTTATTCCTGGGCGTATTCACAAACCAAAAGTAAATTAACTCATTCTGTCCGAGGGCTTCCCCAGAGGTGAATAAAATCGTCTGGCGTTAGCCAGAATAAAATACCAAAGACCGATTCAGGCAGGAAAGAGTTAGAGTTGCCATTTGCACTTGATAACATAATTCATGTACTGTACATTGACGAAAGCACCCCGTAGGCCCGTAATGCTAAAAATATGACTATACAGTAGTGTTCATTTGATTACATTAATCGTTTGCATACACTATATATTTAAAAAAGATCAGAAAACAGAGCTCTGAAGACGCTAAAATCTCTAAGAAAGAAGCCATTTAATACCATTACTAAATTCATATTCACATGTGAACTAATTTTTTAGTTCTTCCGAAATCAAATAGGTTTGCAAAGAATCAAGATACAGCACCCATCTTTTTTGTTATGAACTTTGTGACTTGGAACAGTATACAACACAAAACAATCGATAAATGATGATGAATAAGCACAACTTACCACATAAAAAGGTCCGACTTTTTCCTCATTTCGAAAAAGATACACTTGTTACAATTTTTCATTTCACAAACCTAGCATTTTGAAGGACAACAACAATTATCACAAAGTGTCATAACAGTTGACTTTAAGGGGATGTTTATATGGAAGAGGGCCAGCCATCTTGGTACAGAGTTGGAAAAAAGCGGCGGGTACCACCCGGAGGAAGGTTTACGTTAGTGAGGAAGGTTTAAAGTGAAAACACGTGAAACAACACATTCGGTAATATGAGAAAGTTACAATTGATCAAGCAAGGTGTCGAGAAGAAATGCGATTTGCAGCAAAACATTGGCTAACCAACAATTATGCAGCACTGGCAGTGTCAACACACACTCCACCCACTGTCAACACACACTTCACCCACTGTCAACACACACTTCACCCACTGTCAACACACACTGCCACTGTCAACACACACTCCACCCACTGTCAACACACACTCCACTCACTGTCAACACACACTCCACTCACTGTATACACACACTCCACCCACTGTCAACACACACTGCACACTGTCAACACACACTCCACCCACTGTCAACACACACTTCACCCACTGTCAACACACACTTCACACTGTCAACACACACTCCACCCACTGTCAACACACACTTCACCCACTGTCAACACACACTCCACTCACTGTCAACACACTCCACCACTGTCAACACACACTCCACTCACTGGCAACACCCACTCCACCCACTGGCAACACACACTTCACCCACTGGCAACACCCACTCCAACTCAGTCAACACATGAACTGCAACCTAACTACTACAACTTAAGTCTTGCTGTGCCACTGCCACAACACACACTCCACCCACTGTCGACACACACTACACTCACTGTCAACACACTCCACCCACTGTCAACACACACTCCACTCACTGTCAACAGAGTCCACTCACTATCAACACACACTCCACTCACTGTCAACACAGTCCACTCACTGGCAACACACACTCCACTCACTGTCAACACAGTCCACTCACTGTCAACACACTCCACCCACTGTCAACACACACTCCACTCACTGTCAACACAGTCCACTCACTGGCAACACACACTCCACCCACTGGCAACATTCTCCACTCACTGTCAACACACACTCCACCCACTGTCGACACACACTCCACCAACTGTCGACACACACTTCACCCACTGTCAACACACACTCCACCCACTGTCAACACACACTCCACTCACTGTCAACACACACTCCACTCACTGTCAACACACACTTCACCCACTGTCAACACACACTCCACTCACTGTCAACACACACTCCACTCACTGTCAACACACACTCCACTCACAGTCAACACACACTCCACTCACTGCCAACACACACTCCACTCACTGTCAACACACACTCCACTCACTGTCAACACACACTCCACTCACTGTCAACACACACTTCACCCACTGTCAACACACACTTCACACTGTCAACACACACTCCACCCACTGTCAACACACACTCCACTCACTGTCAACACACACTCCACTCACTGTATACACACACTCCACCCACTGTCAACACACACTGCACACTGTCAACACACACTCCACCCACTGTCAACACACACTTCACCCACTGTCAACACACACTTCACACTGTCAACACACACTCCACCCACTGTCAACACACACTTCACCCACTGTCAACACACACTCCACTCACTGTATACACACTCCACTCACTGTCAACACACACTCCACTCACTGTCAACACACACTCCACCCACTGTCAACACACACTTCACCCACTGTCAACACACTCCACCCACTGTCAACACACTCCACCACTGTCAACACACACTCCACTCACTGGCAACACCCACTCCACCCACTGGCAACACACACTTCACCCACTGGCAACACCCACTCCAACTCAGTCAACACATGAACTGCAACCTAACTACTACAACTTAAGTCTTGCTGTGCCACTGCCACAACACACACTCCACCCACTGTCGACACACACTACACTCACTGTCAACACACTCCACTCACTGTCAACACAGTCCACTCACTGTCAACACACACTCCACTCACTGTCAACACAGTCCACTCACTGGCAACACACACTCCACTCACTGTCAACACAGTCCACTCACTGTCAACACACTCCACCCACTGTCAACACACACTGCACTCACTGTCAACACACACTCCACTCACTGTCAACACAGTCCACTCACTGGCAACACACACTCCACTCACTGTCAACACACACTCCACTCACTGTCAACACAGTCCACTCACTGGCAACACACACTCCACCCACTGGCAACATTTTCCACTCACTGTCAACACACTCTCCACCCACTGTCAACACACACTCCACTCACTGTCAACACACACTCCACCCACTGTCAACACACACTTCACCCACTGTCAACACACTCCACCCACTGTCAACACACTCCACCACTGTCAACACACACTCCACTCACTGGCAACACCCACTCCACCCACTGGCAACACACACTTCACCCACTGGCAACACCCACTCCAACTCAGTCAACACATGAACTGCAACCTAACTACTACAACTTAAGTCTTGCTGTGCCACTGCCACAACACACACTCCACCCACTGTCGACACACACTACACTCACTGTCAACACACTCCACCCACTGTCAACACACACTCCACTCACTGTCAACACAGTCCACTCACTGTCAACACACACTCCACTCACTGTCAACACAGTCCACTCACTGGCAACACACACTCCACTCACTGTCAACACAGTCCACTCACTGTCAACACACTCCACCCACTGTCAACACACACTCCACTCACTGTCAACACAGTCCACTCACTGGCAACACACACTCCACCCACTGGCAACATTCTCCACTCACTGTCAACACACACTCCACTCACTGTCAACACACACTCCACTCACTGTCAACACACACTCCACCCACTGTCAACACACACTCCACTCACTGTCAACACACACTCCACCCACTGTCAACACACACTCCACTCACTGTCAACACACACTTCACCCACTGTCAACACACACTCCACTCACTGTCAACACACACTCCACCCACTGTCAACACACACTCCACTCACTGTCAACACACACTTCACCCACTGTCAACACACACTCCACTCACTGTCAACACACACTCCACCCACTGTCAACACACACTCCACTCACTGTCAACACACACTTCACCCACTGTCAACACACACTCCACTCACTGTCAACACACACTTCACCCACTGTCAACACACACTCCACTCACTGTCAACACACACTCCACTCACAGTCAACACACACTCCACTCACTGTCAACACACACTCCACCCACTGTCAACACACACTCCACCCACTGTCAACACACACTCCACCCACTGTCAACACACACTCCACCCACTGTCAACACACACTCCACCCACTGTCAACACACTCCACCCACTGTCGACACACACTTCACCCACTGTCAACACACACTCCACTCACTGTCAACACACACTCCACTCACTGTCAACACACACTCCACCCACTGTCAACACACACTTCACCCACTGTCAACACACACTCCACTCACTGTCAACACACACTCCACTCACTGTCAACACACACTCCACCCACTGTCAACACACACTCCACCCACTGTCAACACACTCCACCCACTGTCAACACACTCCACCACTGTCAACACACACTCCACTCACTGGCAACACCCACTCCACCCACTGGCAACACACACTCCACTCACTGTGAACACAGTCCACTCACTGTCAACACACTCCACCCACTGTCAACACACACTCCACTCACTGTCAACAGTCAACACAGTCCACTCACTGGCAACACACACTCCACCCACTGGCAATATTCTCCACTCACTGTCAACGCACACTCCACCCACTGTCAACACACTCCACCAACTGTCGACACACACTTCACCCACTGTCAACACACTCCACTCACTGTCAACACACACTCCACCCACTGTCAACACACACTCCACTCACTGTCAACACACACTTCACCCACTGTCAACACACACTCCACTCAATGTCAACACACACTCCACTCACAGTCAACACACACTCCACTCACTGTCAACACACACTCCACTCACTGTCAACACACACTCCACTCACTGTCAACACACACTTCACCCACTGTCAACACACACTTCACCCACTGTCAACACACACTCCACCCACTGTCAACACACACTCCACTCACTGTCAACACACACTCCACTCACTGTATACACACACTCCACCCACTGTCAACACACACTGCACACTGTCAACACACACTCCACCCACTGTCAACACACACTCCACCCACTGTCAACACACTCCACCCACTGTCAACACACTCCACCACTGTCAACACACACTCCACTCACTGGCAACACCCACTCCACCCACTGGCAACACACACTCCACTCACTGTGAACACAGTCCACTCACTGTCAACACACTCCACCCACTGTCAACACACACTCCACTCACTGTCAACACAGTCCACTCACTGTCAACACACACTCCACTCACTGTCAACACAGTCCACTCACTGGCAACACACACTCCACTCACTGTCAACACAGTCCACTCACTGTCAACACACTCCACCCACTGTCAACACACACTCCACTCACTGTCAACACAGTCCACTCACTGGCAACACACACTCCACCCACTGGCAACATTCTCCACTCACTGTCAACACACACTCCACTCACTGTCAACACACACTCCACTCACTGTCAACACACACTCCACCCACTGTCAACACACACTCCACTCACTGTCAACACACACTCCACCCACTGTCAACACACACTCCACTCACTGTCAACACACACTTCACCCACTGTCAACACACACTCCACTCACTGTCAACACACACTCCACCCACTGTCAACACACACTCCACTCACTGTCAACACACACTTCACCCACTGTCAACACACACTCCACTCACTGTCAACACACACTCCACCCACTGTCAACACACACTCCACTCACTGTCAACACACACTTCACCCACTGTCAACACACACTCCACTCACTGTCAACACACACTTCACCCACTGTCAACACACACTCCACTCACTGTCAACACACACTCCACTCACAGTCAACACACACTCCACTCACTGTCAACACACACTCCACCCACTGTCAACACACACTCCACCCACTGTCAACACACACTCCACCCACTGTCAACACACACTCCACCCACTGTCAACACACACTCCACCCACTGTCAACACACTCCACCCACTGTCGACACACACTTCACCCACTGTCAACACACACTCCACTCACTGTCAACACACACTCCACTCACTGTCAACACACACTCCACCCACTGTCAACACACACTTCACCCACTGTCAACACACACTCCACTCACTGTCAACACACACTCCACTCACTGTCAACACACACTCCACCCACTGTCAACACACACTCCACCCACTGTCAACACACTCCACCCACTGTCAACACACTCCACCACTGTCAACACACACTCCACTCACTGGCAACACCCACTCCACCCACTGGCAACACACACTCCACTCACTGTGAACACAGTCCACTCACTGTCAACACACTCCACCCACTGTCAACACACACTCCACTCACTGTCAACAGTCAACACAGTCCACTCACTGGCAACACACACTCCACCCACTGGCAATATTCTCCACTCACTGTCAACGCACACTCCACCCACTGTCAACACACTCCACCAACTGTCGACACACACTTCACCCACTGTCAACACACTCCACTCACTGTCAACACACACTCCACCCACTGTCAACACACACTCCACTCACTGTCAACACACACTTCACCCACTGTCAACACACACTCCACTCAATGTCAACACACACTCCACTCACAGTCAACACACACTCCACTCACTGTCAACACACACTCCACTCACTGTCAACACACACTCCACTCACTGTCAACACACACTTCACCCACTGTCAACACACACTTCACCCACTGTCAACACACACTCCACCCACTGTCAACACACACTCCACTCACTGTCAACACACACTCCACTCACTGTATACACACACTCCACCCACTGTCAACACACACTGCACACTGTCAACACACACTCCACCCACTGTCAACACACACTTCACCCACTGTCAACACACACACTTCACACTGTCAACACACACTCCACCCACTGTCAACACACACTTCACCCACTGTCAACACACACTCCACTCACTGTATACACACTCCACTCACTGTCAACACACACTCCACTCACTGTCAACACACACTCCACTCACTGTCAACACACACTCCACCCACTGTCAACACACACTCCACCCACTGTCAACACACTCCACCCACTGTCAACACACTCCACCACTGTCAACACACACTCCACTCACTGGCAACACCCACTCCACCCACTGGCAACACACACTTCACCCACTGGCAACACCCACTCCAACTCAGTCAACACATGAACTGCAACCTAACTACTACAACTTAAGTCTTGCTGTGCCACTGCCACAACACACACTCCACCCACTGTCGACACACACTACACTCACTGTCAACACACTCCACCCACTGTCAACACACACTCCACTCACTGTCAACACAGTCCACTCACTGTCAACACACACTCCACTCACTGTCAACACAGTCCACTCACTGGCAACACACACTCCACTCACTGTCAACACAGTCCACTCACTGGCAACACACACTCCACCCACTGTCAACATTCTCCACTCACTGTCAACACACACTCCACCCACTGTCAACACACTCCACCAACTGTCGACACACACTTCACCCACTGTCAACACACACTCCACTCACTGTCAACACACACTCCACCCACTGTCAACACACACTCCACTCACTGTCAACACACACTTCACCCACTGTCAACACACACTCCACTCACTGTCAACACACACTCCACTCACAGTCAACACACACTCCACTCACTGTCAACACACACTCCACTCACTGTCAACACACACTCCACTCACTGTCAACACACACTCCACTCACTGTCAACACACACTCCACCCACTGTCAACACACACTCCACCCACTGTCAACACACACTCCACCCACTGTCGACACACACTTCACCCACTGTCAACACACACTCCACTCACTGTCAACACACACTCCACCCACTGTCAACACACACTCCACTCACTGTCAACACACACTTCACCCACTGTCAACACACACTCCACTCACTGTCAACACACACTCCACTCACAGTCAACACACACTCCACTCACTGTCAACACACACTCCACTCACTGTCAACACACACTCCACTCACTGTCAACACAGTCCACTCACTGTCAACACACTCCACCCACTGTCAACACACACTCCACTCACTGTCAACACACACTCCACTCACTGTCAACACAGTCCACTCACTGGCAACACACACTCCACTCACTGTCAACACACACTCCACTCACTGTCAACACACACTCCACTCACTGTCAACACACACTCCACCCACTGTCAACACACACTCCACCCACTGTCAACACACACTCCACCCACTGTCGACACACACTTCACCCACTGTCAACACACACTCCACTCACTGTCAACACACACTCCACCCACTGTCAACACACACTCCACTCACTGTCAACACACACTTCACCCACTGTCAACACACACTCCACTCACTGTCAACACACACTCCACTCACAGTCAACACACACTCCACTCACTGTCAACACACACTCCACTCACTGTCAACACACACTCCACTCACTGTCAACACACACTCCACTCACTGTCAACACACACTCCACTCACTGTCAACACACTCCACACACTGTCAACACACACTCCATTCACTGTCAACACACACTCCACCCACTGTCGACACACACTCCATTCACTGTCAACACACACTCCACTCACTGTCAACACACTCCACCCACTGTCGACACACACTCCATTCACTGTCAACACACACTCCACCCACTGTCGACAGACACTCCATTCACTGTCAACACACACTCCACTCACTGGCAACACACACTCCACTCACTGTCAACACACTCCATTCACTGTCAACACACTCCACCCACTGTCGACACACACTCCATTCACTGTCAACAAACACTCCACTCACTGGCAACACACACTTCACCCACTGGCAACACCCACTCCAACTCAGTCAACACATGAACTGCAACCTAACTACTACAACTTAAGTCTTGCTGTGCCACTGTACTGCTAGAATTGTTTCAAAACTAAACTTGTATATATACTTTAAAAAAGATCTATCTAATCTAATGTCATCACAGATATTTGTTTTTCACAGACTTTAATTATTAAAAGACCAACATCATGATTCTTTCATTGTGCCATTTAGCAAGATTAGTAAGCTTAGCCTTTAACAACAATGAACTGTCTATACAAGTTTTTACTTTTTAAGAACATGCAGCAGTACAGTACCTCATTTATCACAAAAAGCTTTTCTTTTCTGTCAAGTTTGGAATCTAATCAAATGTTAAATTTTTTGTGAATTTAACATGTTACTTATATAAAAGTTACAATTAAAACTTGTTAGAAACAATATTAGAGTTTTAGCTTGCTACTACAATCAGTGCCGGATTAGTACAGTAGCAGATGTAGCAAATGCTACGGACCCCGCGATTTTGGGGGCCCCACACTGGTGACGGCGTGTCCGCGGTATATATGATTCATATGAAATGAAAAAGAGTTTAAATGGTGACATGCCATTGACATACGTAATATATAGGTAATAGGGCCCCACATTTTTCATTTGCTACGGGCCCCGCGCAAGCACTGACTACTGTAGCACTGACTACAATATATTCTTTCTCTAGTTATATTCACCTGATTTTGAATGAGGCATAAGTGTCTGAAGATCAGTCATTAAATGTCTAGCTCTGCAAGAAATATAGAAACTAATTTAGTAAACTTAAGAAATATTTAAAATAGTTAATTTGTCAAACCACATTCATCAAAAGTTCTTCTTTTACTACTGTACAGCAACTTCTTTGTCAATTTCTGGTGTCTGTCGGTGTCTGCAAATGAACTCTGACATCTATCAATAGCCTCAGACAGGAAGACAACCTGAACAGCTGACCAGTGTATTGAAGTAGATTGAACTTTGAAGTACTGTACAGTAATTATTTTTTTCTTTAACCCGTTGCTGCCTAAGATATTGGAGAGATCTCCCTTTAATGAGTAAAATTGTTTGGCATTAGACAGAGTAACTGAGTAAAAATATAAAATATAACATTTTTGGCCAGCTCAGGTACATGTAATGGTCGTCAGAGAGGAATAGATTAATCACTTGTTAACCCATTGCTAACTTAGTAGTAAGGATATCTGATGGTTTCCCTTCTAATGAGAGGCATCATCAGACTGAGCAAAACAATGTGGTAAAAAGGGCAGTGTTTGGTCAAGTCAGGTAGGAATTTCATTTTCCACAGTTCATTGAAATTCACAAGAAAATACTCTAAGCCATTTTATCCTAAGGTGAGTAAGGATGTCTTCTTTTACCTGTTCAATTCTTAATTACAATTTCTAGTTTAGTTAAGTTTCTGGTCAAATATTATAACAGATAAATGGCATTGATTCCAGCCTGGGCAAGTATCAGTTAAATAGTTGGCCCTTATTTCTGCCTGAAGCCTGATCTGACAAAATGAGGTTACTTATAGAATACCAGTCACTTTTCAAAGGTGGTAAACCTGCTAATGGGTCAGGCCAGCTGCATATGGACTAGATGGAAAACCTAGTTTGCCTTTATAGTTAGCCGTTAGGGTTTCTATTGGGGTTACAGTAGGTGACTTAGAAAATCCTGCTTTGAGTTAAAAACACTAGTGGTTTAGGATATGGATGTATAGGTTAGGCTATCATCACTTCACCATAGGGAAGCCCGGCTGGGACATGAGAGCAAGGTCCATAACAGTGAGGGCCTTTACTCTCACTCTGACTTTCACTTCTCCAGCTTTTTCTGGGGGCCCTTACCTCCAGAAAACCACACTTTCCATCACCCAAAAATTATCCACAAAGATTTGCATGACTCATTAAGTCACAATCATGTACAGTGGTGCTCAAAAGTTTTGTAACACCTTCGTGGACTGAAATGCGTGTAGTGTGCATGTACACGCAACATACATACAGTGATACACGCACTACACGCAAAGCTTTCGTGTATAATAACTACACGCAAAGCTTTGTGTATAATAACTACACGCAAAGCTTCGTGTATAACTACACGCAAAGCTTCGTGTATAACTACACGCAAAGCTCCGTGTATAACTACACAAAACTTTGTGTATGATCAATACATAACTACACATAGTTTTGCGTAGTATGGTAATATTTCACTGAAATATTTGGCAAAAGCATAAGCCTAGTTTCCATATGATCGCTACAATCGCTCAAAAAAACCTCAGCGATCGCAGCGATCATATGATCAATGCATGCATTCACAATCGCCGAGATAGAACATTTTCTGCCTCGGTGATTGTAGTGATCACGACTATAGCGATTATAGCGATCGTGGTTTTTGTATGGTAGTTTATTTTTGAGCGTTCGTGGCGATTGCAGCAATCAATTTGAGATGATGTTCACAGGGTCCACAGCCAGTTGTTTTTTTCTTGCCGGAAATATTTCTGCCTTCTAATTCACTTCGGAAGAGACGCCGTAAACAGTTCACAGCAAAGTTTTGTTTTGAGCTGGATATTTTCTTAAGTTGCTGCAATTCATCGAACGATAGTACAGAACTCTGCTGACTGCGGCTGATAGGACTCTGCTAATATATTGTATCATGTAGCCCAAAATTATACTGATGATACGCAATTGTCAAGGAGCGAACTACTGTATTTATATTTTTCATGTTTTTCATGACTACACGCAAACTTCGCGACTGTGAGGACAAAGCGACAAATCAAAACAAGCTATTCTTTGCCCAAAACACTTTGTGAGGTACTGTAAATACAACCTATAGTCATCTGGCATGTAAAATTTATATTGTATCATGTAGCCCAAAGAGTTAACCTTTCAAAGTTATACTGATGATACGTAATTGTCAACGAGCGAACTATTTTTCATGTGCAGTCAACTACACGCAAACTGCGTGTAGCGGACTACATGCAAACTGCGTGTGAGTGTAACTACACGCAACTGCATGTAGTGCAAGGTTGTGTGTAGTGCGAAACTTTGTGTAGTTTGACTGTACTACACGCAGTATGTACTACACGCACTTGTAAAGTGTGTGTATTGTGCGTGTAAACACACCAGGCAGGTGTTACAAAACTTTTGAGCGCCACTGTACAGTATGTAGCCATATAGCCACATACCCATGTAGCCTCACCAGACTGGAAGGTTTGTAAAATGCGTGGTGGGAATCAAATTTCGGCCACCATTTTGTGCAGGCATCTTGTAAAAATTGCGCAGGCTTGTGTGGGAAAATAAGTTGTTTCCAGGGTGGCCACAAATAAAATGGTGGCTACAATTGAATTTTCATGCAGTTTTCACCGAATCTGCATTAAAAGTCCATGATCACAGGCACTCTTTTGAAAAATTGCACTGCCATTGCAATTTTTTACAAAAATTGTAAAAAATTGCATGGTCATGGGAAATTGTCATAAAAATCACGCAATGGATATATCCATTGCATGATACAAACTTCCCAGTCAAGTAGCCCTGTAGCCTTGTAGACACGTAGCCATAGGCAGTGTGTCGTAAGACAAAGTGTGTAATAAGATCATGTGACCAGTTTTGTAGCCGGATGGAACAATCATGAAAGGTTTAGATTGGCCAAGATTTTAGATTTATATTATTTTGATTCTTTCTAGCTTTACCATCTTTAATACTTTATAAACTACATCTTAACTATTTATTCTTAAATAAATATAAACCCCAATAGTATAATTCTTATATTCTCCATCATCTTGTTACTATAATATATCAACTAATTGCTTACCTGAATGTTATCCCACGTGCACAAAAGATCAGAACTCGTTGTTTGTTCACATATTTCGCTCTTTTCAATGCATTTGGCTAGTTTTAAAGACAAGAATACTTAGTCAAAATAACCAATATAAACTCCTAATAATGCATTGACAGTCAACCTTTGCTCACCTTCTTTTTCAATGAATGTTTCGCCTTCTCCTTGTCATTTGCTTTCTGTTTATACTTCGCCATTTTGATTTTTAAGGACCAGACGAGGACAATAAGGGTCATTGAGGGATAGTTATGGATAATCAAACCAAATTACAGGTTGGGATTTGTTGGGATTGCAAGGGATAGTTTTAACGCGTGTTTTACGACAAGTGAGAGGCATGGGGCGAATAAAGAAACTGGATTCATTTTCGTGTTTGTGTACCTCGTTTGTTCATAAATTTTGTTTTTGTTTTCTACTGTTTCAAAAACATCTAGAGAGCCTTAGTTTAGGACTATGTTCATCAAATAGGGAATTTAAAAATACAAGAAAAAAACAACGAAGAAATTGAGTGCGCCAGCCGGGACTCGAACCCGGGTCGTCAGAATGGGAATCTGACATGATACCCCTACACTACTAGCGCCAAACAGTAAACGTTGTGATAAAATACGAATATATAAACATTATATAAATATTCTACATTAAATATTTTTGCAAATCGGATGCAGTGAACTCGATAACGATGTAAGTTAGGGACGGACCATTAGATTTTTGATGGGGGGGTTGGGCAATTACCAAAAAAAAATTCGAGCACAGCCTTATCCTGGGGAAAAAATATCGTGCACAACAAAACCCCCAGAAAAAAATATCCTGCAAAGTACCATGTTTTCTAAAAATAGAAAAATATTTATATAGAGTCCTGAGCAGATTGCCACAACACAAAATAAATCACAAGCTATGAATCCATCTTCTTGTTAATATTAAACACAGACTTGTCAGGTCACTGCTATTAAATAGTGCAACAAACACATTCTGCAGTTTACTTCCATTTTAACAATGTGGAGCAGCTGCTCACTAAATACAAAGATATTATTTTGCATTGTAAAAACACAAATATTATTAGTCTCAGGCGCGCAACTAGGGGGTTGGGGGTTGGGGGGGTTGCAACCCCTGCCCTTTTTAACCCCTCCCTTTTTGTGAGACTTCTAATACTAGGTTAGACATTAGATAAACAGATAATTAATCGTCTGTTGTTGTACGCGATACAATTCTCCGCAAATCTGGCGAGACTCAGAGGCTTCTAGCAATGGGCCCGGGCGGCAGCTAGGCTGAATATAATTATGATAAATTTTAAATAATGCGAGACCAAAATAAAAATTTCCGCAACCGAAAATACGAGAAAAGCGTCCTCAAAATGCAGGAAATGCTGTTTCAGAGACCCAAAATTCAAAAAATTTCCGGGGGGGCATGCCCCCGGACCCCCCTAGAATCTCTGCTTGGCTTCTACTCCCAAATTGTTTAGAATACTGAATGACTTTGCCCTTTTTTCCGTTCAACACCTGCCCTCGAAATTTTCTAGTTGCGCCCCTGAGTCTTTTTAGCGCATAATTTATGATTGTCTATATATTCAAATACTTTCTTGTTTTTATGATAAACTCAACATTTGTATAGTAAAACATCATTTGTGAAAACATAGATATATTCAATGACACTTAATATTTTAAAGCTCTGTGTGGCCCTTTTCACCAATTTGGTGAAAAATCTCCCACACAACGCATTAAAATAGTATTTAAGTGTCATCTCATATCATATATAGTCAGGGGTGGATTCAGACTCATCTGATAGGGGGGGTGCATATTTTTCATGGGGGTGTACCCTTCTTTTACTGTCAAAAATTGCATCATTAACATAAAAAATGTTTGTCATAAATTATTAAAATCTCAGTATCCATTGGTTAATGACTGATATGGCCCATTGTGTAATTGCTTTGTGGTTGTATCTGTATCCTTTCTAGTATTGCTATAAACGTATTGTATGTGTTGGACATTAACAAACAGGCTCACAAAAAAATATCCTGCAAGCAAATGATGTCGAAAAAAAATATCCTGCACAACCTCGAGCGAAAAAAAAATATTCCTGCACCAAAAAATTGGCCAACCCCCCCCCCCTCAAAAATCTAATGGTCCGTCCCTTAATTCACTGACCGGATGTGTGTTTTTACAGTAATTTACATAATGAATATAATATATATTTCGATTCGAACACCACAGTAATTGTCTTGAGACATAGCTCCATTGAATTTCGACCGCTTGGGCGGCTTGGGGCATTGACCTTTCATTCTGTAAATGATCAATATAAATCTGCAACAACAGCTGGAAAACATCAGTAATAGAGGACTAAACGAGAGTCAGAAGCCACATTTCTGAATTAACACTGCAAAGGTAAGCCTGGGCTTTTATAGCTTTGAATATAAATACAGTAGTAAGTTGTTTGTTGAAAGGCCAGTGTCAATTATGTGCTTGAGGAGACTATTATACTTTAAATCATCATCTTTTAATTAGAGTAGAGGCCCAACCAATGCTATAAATGCTAAACAGTAATACTGTATCTGCTTAATATTTAACATAATAGCCTGTTTTAATGTATAAGGTGTTGCTGGTTTGCATAAGGTGTAAAGCAACAACACATGACCTTGACCCTTATCAGTTATCCAGCTTTATATTCTATTATTCACTGATCAATTCGAAGGTGTGACATCCCCCCCTGGCACACCCCATGCATTTGCTGTTGTTGGTGTTCCTGGGAGGTGGGAATTTGATCTACTGTAAAGTAAAATCACAGTGGAGGGGAATTTGATGTGGAGATTATATAGCCTTGGGAATGAGGTTGGACTAGCCTGTTACTAACCAATATGAAAGCAGATAATCCAACACGATCTCTTACCTTAATTGTAAAATAGGGCTCAAATTAAGACATGGCCTTAATTTATCTGTCCCACAAGCGGGATGTTAAACTTGAACACATAAAGCTAAAAACCCTAGAGGGGTGTTGTGGTTGGGGTATGACAGGTGGGACACTTTTCTGGAGGGTTGTGACTAGGTTTAGGCGTCCGGTGGGGTTGTGGTTCGGGGTTGGGGTATGGAGGATGACTTTTCAGGTGAGTTGACAATTAAGGATAATCCTTAATTTTAGATGTGAGGTCAACCTGGATAATCATATCTTTAGTGGTTACCAGGCCCATATTCTTTGATTAGGCACTAGTCTGAGCTGTGGCCCATGGGACTGACTTCATGACGTAACACTGCAGCACCCACACGAAAAGTAAGATCCATGCTATGAAATTGGTGGGGTGGGGCATTAGGCTCTCAGGTATTGGCTGGTGGACTCTTCATTTTCATTCATTTGGTTTTTAATGCTTTTCTTAAACATTTCTTGGGAGGTATTACAGTTGTTGGCACCTAAGCGTGTACACCGCCTGTCAAAACATGTTCTAAATTTAAGCCAAAGTTAACCGTTTTGAAATCAACACCGTGGGATTGGCAAGACGTGATTGGCTAAGGGCACATTCATGTGACAATAATGCATTGGTTCGAAGGTAATACCTTTCCAAGGTAAACATTTAACTTGATGTTGACATATAAAACATGTTTTGACAAGCGGTGTACACGCTTAGCTGCCAACGAATGTATAATAAATTATGCATAGTTTTTTGTGCCCTGATTATGATCAAATAGCTTCAACAGGACCAATGGGACCACTATTACAATGGACTTCTCCAATGGTCTGCCTTGACTCAGAATGATTTTGCATACTAAATTAAATTACTAATTTATTACACCCAGCTGGGCCTTTTCCCACCGTCCCAATTTCAAAAAGGCTCTGGGAACAAGGTTGAGATGTGAAAGTGCATATTTAGGCATTGTTACAGCAGTTCTCTGTCACTTGGACTTCTTTTTGTCTTGTAATAACAATTATTAAACCTATATAAACTTGACATTTACCGTAGGTACTTTAATTTGCTGATACACTGTATTAAGTTTGGTTCAAGGGCTTTGTCCCACTTCACATTTAATAAATTGCTGATTGGAATCATAATAATAGTTTATTTAATTCAACTTTGATTTCAATGATCCTGAATTATTACATGTATATTCTTTTGTTATCTGACATTTCCCCCCTATAATATTTAATTTATTGCAGGCTAGAGAGAAGAAAACATGGGTTCTTTTATTTCAAAGGGAGTTGGTGGTGTAATGGAGAACATGAAAGAACAACAGCAAACAATGGTAACTTAATTAATGCTTGATGGGTATAAAGTAAAAGTCCTGAGGGCAAAGCCCAAGGGACTTTACTAAAGTAAAACCTCCCGAGGCTAATCACTTTGTAATATTACGGTTTCTGAGGAAGAAGGAGAGTAAAACAAGAATGCTTTTGGTGGAGTCAACAACTTCAAAGTGAATAAATTATTGAGTTGTGATTAATACTATTGGGAATTCGATAAGTGTTCACTTCATGTATTTGTTAGTTATTATGTGGATAAGTGAACTTTGGCGTAAACATTACGTATGATTAGTTACTAATCATATGTATAATGCATAAATATTAGGTAGGATTATAGTTACTAATCAATACAGTGCAGTACAGTACAGTACAGTAAAGCACAGTACGGTGCAGCACAGTACAGTACAGTGCAGTGTAGTGCAGTAAAGCACAGTATGGTGCAGTGCAGTGCAGTACAGTGCAGTACAGCACAACACAGTGCAGTATAGTGGAGTACAGTACAGTGCAGTACAGCACAGCGCAGTGGAGTACAGTGCAGTACAGTGCAGTACAGTGCAGTACAGTGCAGTACAGTGCAGTGGAGTACAGTACAGTACTGGTAATCGTTGATGAAAATGTTCATTTAATACAATATGAGCGACTCTGTATTCGATTTACAACAAGCAATAGTGAGCGACACAGTCGTCCCAAAGACGTGACTTTTCTTAGTTTTCTAGGAGGTCTGAGGTCATGCTCCCCCAGAAAATGCTCTAGAATACTATTTCTGGCATTCTGGGGAAAGATTTTTCATAACAATTTGAACTGTTTTCCTATTAAAAATTTAAAAAAGAAGAAAGCTATAAAGCTCTGGAAAATTTAGGCTTGGTTTGACAAACCTAAGACTACCTTATTTGCTGATTAAATATTTGTTTCTTCTGACTTTTTCTCGTGCATAAATTAATAATGATTGCAATGGATATTAAGTAATTATAGTCACATATATATATAACTGCTAATACACACGTATATACAGATATAATTACATACAATTGCAATATATACTTAATAGTACTGCGTAATTTATATATTCAGGCCATCAACTACTGACTGTACTGATGCTGTCTAAATCACCTTCACTTAGGGAGTGGTCATTTTTTATGGGAGGGGGGTTGGCAAATGGGGAAAATAGTGGTTAAAAACTTTTCTAACCTCCTTCAAGGATCAAAGCAAACTTCTATTGCCCCCCAAATAATATCACTTGTAACTTTTCTAACCCCACACACGCACACACACACACGCACACGCACACAACACCAATTACCACCGTGATTCAATAATACAGTAAAGCAAAATCATAAGACATACATTGCAATAAATGGATTCTAGAATAACAAAATACAAACCAACCAGAAATCAAACTTCAATAGATATATTATGTCCCTGGTTTACATGCATCCAATTCACCATCTTCCAAGAAAGTGGATGAGAACTGTAAAGTGTTAGGATTTTAAAATGCTATGTATATCCATGTGATTAAAAACCGATAGTAAGCATTAAACTTTTGTGACCCCCCTCTCTCACCAATAAAACGTTTTTGACACCCCTCTATAAAGTAGAGTAAAACTTTCCCCCATAAATAATGACCACTACCTTAAAATATTACTTTACAGTTTACATTTGTACACATGTGATTGTTTTGTTCTCTATAGATGGAGAGACAGATTGTTCTACAGAATGAAATGCGTCAACGTGGTATGGCAACTCAGATAGCATTTTCTCGTGAAATGTTTATGTGGTGGGGATCATTTTATGCAGTAGTTTCATTTGGTTCACTCATGGCGTAAGTATGTTTGAAATAATGCTACGTTCTTCTATGCCGGTATGTATAGTAACTTAAAGCGTATTTTACAGCAACATAGATATATTAATGGTCAGTTTATTTGAAGTTAAACTCTTCAAATGTGATGTTAACAAAAGTAATAATGCTTTTAAAGCTTTTTCGTTTGTTTTTGCTGTACAATATGTCGTAAATTAAACTCAGAGAAAAACTATGAGCTCCAGACGGAACTCGAGCCCACATTCCGAATGCCAGCCAGACGCTGATGTAACCATTGAGCCACTGGAACTCAGATGGTAGACCGAGGTTGTTTTGGTGGTTTGAGTCCGTCTGGAACTCAGAGTTTTTATCTGAGTTTAACTTACGACAGCTTGTACAGCACTGAAAACAAACGAAAAACTTTGCCAACATCAAGCTGAAAACACTACTAACGTAAAAGTAATAATATATCTCCCAGTTTTGAAAGCTACTGTACATGCATGTGTGCCACTTAACTTGCATTATGCTTATCCGACATAGTTTAACGCTCTTCTGGTTTAAAAACTTAAAAAGTTACCGTTCATGACCCAACGTTTCGACACTAGATCGTTGGGAGTCATGAACGGTAATTTGCGTTCAAAAAAACGTTTAAGCCAGAGTGTTAAACTATGTCGGATTCTTCACCTCGCTGCGTTGCATGGGAATCTATTGTTTTTACATCATTAATATAATGTACTAGTGTACATCGACTATAGTGTACATTAACTAGGGTACATTAACTAATGGTTTCTCGTGAGTTTTCAACAAGTGATTGCAAAACCCATTGTGATATAATAATTTTACTTTCTCTAGATTTCTTAAGACTAAGAAACCAGCTGTTTTAGTTCCAATAGTTCCTTTGACATTCATGGTTGGTTATCAAGCAGATTTTGCATATGGTACCAAAATAACACGCGTTCAAGGTTTGTTGTAAATTATTTTTATTCGCCTGAAATATTGTTTAGCACTGTGATGAGCAGAAAATCTATCCTATATATACTGCAACAAAAGAGATGTAGCCCAGGACGCTTAAATTTCCATACAGAGCTTTAGTTTTATTCTTTTTAAATTTTTAATGGGAAAACAGTTCAAATGCTATGAAAAAGCTTTCCCCAGAGTGCCAGAAATTACATTCAGTAGAGCTCTGGGGATGCATGCCCTCTAGAAAAGTCGCGTATTCGGGACGACTGTATCGCTCACCATGCATTGCTTACTCACACTTAGCCATATATATATATATATTGAAATAAAAGTAGAGAAATAAAAGTAGCGTGCTGCGTAGGCAGTGTAGAAACAACAATCGAAATATAGTAAGGTTAGATATACTGCCGAAACAAAGAACGTAGGAGTCTAACGTTTCGAGCGAAGGCCTTTCGTCAGAGAAGGCCCTTCTTCACGTTTCTCTCTGACGAAGGGCCTTCGCTCGAAACGTTAGACTCCTACGTTCTCTGTTTCGGCAGTATATCTAACCTTACTATATTTCGATTATATATATATATATATATATATATATATATACTATAATTCTAATCTCTTGGAGATATCATATAGCTCTTCCTAAAAGTTTTTATATTTTTACGTTTAAAGCTGAAGCTGAAAGTATTCTGCAAAATGAAAGAAGTTTACTTAATTTGCCACTTGGAAGACCAACAATTGAACTGATTGATGAAAAGCGTAAGAATTGACTGTACAGCTCACAATATTTGTTATTTTAATTTAAATATATTTTTGCTTCGATTTCCTTGTGTCTTCATATTACGGCTTCTATATAATATGGTTTTTCTTCTCCTACTACACAACAAAGCATGTTGAAAATATTTTTTGATTTAATAATTACTTCACCAAGCCAGGGTTCAGAATAATGGAAGGTCACCGGTCAATGACCAGACAAAATCTTATCGAAAAAAAATTTCGAGTCATTATAAGACCACATGTACACAGGGACCAGTTGCGAAAAATGCAACATCAAGGCCTTCCGGCTAGGAATTGAACCCGCGACCATTATATCAATACGGAACTCGTGGCCATGCTCTTGGTAACGGCTTCCGTAGCTCAGTGGTCAGAGCACTGCACTAGCATCGCAGGGTCACGGGTTCAATTCCTAGCCGGAAGGCCTTGATAGAGACCTTAAGATACCCCGGGTTCGGTTTACGGGTACGGGTACCACCATTTTTGTTTACTCGTAATATCTTCCCGTTCTCCCGCGGTAGATCATGGTCTACCCGTAATAATATTACTATGCCGTTGGTGCAATAAATATCCTTGTTGCCAGTTGAGTCTAAATGTTCCGAAAAGTTGAAATGACTTCTACTTTTGAAACGTTTTATTTAAACTAACTTAATATAAATAGGTTTTGTGGAAACACCACGTAAAATATTTCTTTGCTACGCTTTTGGCCTGTTGACTCTGCAGGCCTTCATCAGAGCAATAACAACAAGCTGTTGGCTCACGTCATTTATAAACTAAGCAACTGATCAATTAGTCAACAGGCCGCAGAAAGCTTAGCAAAGAAATATTTTACGTGGTGTTTCCACAAAACCTATTTATATTACATTATCGCCATGAAAACTTTCAAAGAATTAATTAAACTAACTTGCTATAAAAGAGTTGTTATACGAGACGAGCAACCTCGTTCCCAGGGCCTTTTTGAAATTGACAGGATGGGAAAAGGCCCTGGCATCGGCTGGTTACAGCTACTGGGTGTAATAAATTAGCAATTTAATTTAATATGCAAAATAATTCGGAGTAATGGCGGTCCCGTGGGAGAGGTTCATTGTAGTGGCGGTTTCATGGGTCCCGTTGGTGGCACAAAACTATGCATCATTACGTTTCCTGAGGAAGGTTTAAGAAAAGCAATCAACCAATGAAAATGCAGACTCCGCCAGCCGTTCAAAAAGGCCCTGGGAACGAGGTTGACGAGACGAGTTATTTAGAGTAACGCGAACAACGTTACAAGCAACTTACAATGCAGTATGCATACTGCAGTATACTGCTTGCAAGTGTTGCAAGCCAAGTTATATGTGGGTATATAGTAACATGAACAACATTGTAAGTGACTTACAACGCAACAATGTTATACAAGTAATAGATAAAGCATGAGCAGCCGAACTGTATGAGATTTACAATGCACTTACAACGCAACAATGTTACAAGACAATTAAGTTACATGCATGTATGGGTATATGGTAACATGAACAACATTGCAAGTGACTTAGAACGCAACAATGTTACAAGTAATAGATGCAATATGAGCAGCCGAACTGTATAGGATTTACAATTTACGGCGAGCCGAATCTTACTTAAAGGGCATATGACTCGAAAATTAAGTTTGTCTTATTGAAAAGAACATTTAAAATGATAAAATAACATCTTTTGCAGTTTTTGGTTTCCTTGCTTCGTTTTTGAGATATTCCAGTTTGTTTGATATGCAAATGACACAACTTTCTACGTCACATGTGCATAATGAGTATTATGAGTTACCGAGAGAAGGTTGCATATCTTTGCTATTGTGAAACGAAATCACTTGGAATTCTACATGTTTGGTGTTGTAGGTAGAAACACGCACATGCTTCCTTTGACTTAAGCCCATGTTTTCATAATAGCAGAGATATGTAACCTTTTCTGATAACTCATTATGCACATGTGACGTAAAAAGTTGTGTCATTTGCGGCATATCAAACAAGCTGGAATATCTCAAAAACGAAGCAAGGAAACCAAAAACTGCAAAAGATGTTATTTTATCATTTTAAATGTTCTTTTCAATAAGACAAACTTAATTTTCGAGTCATATGCCCTTTAAGCTACGATGAGTTTATATCATGAATACTTTGTTCAGCAGTCGTAGAAAAGGTAAAAACAAATTATTTAAACAAGGAAAAAGCTGAATTTGAGCCAATGGGTCCTAATTAGTATGCTGTATATCTGATACAGCATTGATGTTTTATTAATCAATGCTGTATCCGATTTACAACACCTGTTTAAACATTCATTTCGTTTGAATTTTCTACATGAATTATTAATGCGTTTTTGAAGCGGTAATAGTCTAATAGATGCAATATGAGCAGCCGAATTGTTATGATATTTACAATGCACTTACAATGCAACAATGTTACAAGACAAGTTACATGTCTTGAGATCAACAACATTGAGATCAATATACATGAATGCAACAATGTTCGTGCGAGACAAGCTGCGTGAATGTGATGTTCAGTATACTCCACCTTGACTTTAGTTTCTTGCGCAAATGTAGTGCCATAGTGGTGAAACATCCCACTCGTATTCATCATGTTCTTCAAAATAATCTCTTTTTTTTTACCCGCTGATTCGTTTTTCGCCTGTCTCACAAAAGATAAGCTAGCCGTTGGCTGCATGACTATAATTATATAGCTCTCTTTTAGCAGTGACCATGAGTGGGCTAGTTAAAAAGATTATTCTTTGACATCGCTATATATACGCTCTTGATTAATGTCTTTGCATTATATTATCGAACGGTGATAATTGCAGCTTTACTACTAAAGGGGTGTATGGCAGTATAGAGACATGCAACTGTGACAAACATTGATAATATTATAATGACCTAACTTGCCTGGACTCTTTATCTTTGTTTGTCCTGGTAATTTACAGTTATTAAATTTCTTGTTGTTCTAGCAAGAAATTATCACAGTTTTCAAGTGTCTTGTCGTCACTTTTCGGCACTTATCAAGGCATATCTTGCTCTCAGTCACTCTAGATATTGACTTTCTAGATTTGTCGGTACTTTGATGTTCTCTTGGTTTAACTAATACCTTTAGGTGTGTTGGGTTTTAGCGAACTAAGTTATTTTTAATTAGCTCAACAAAGTGACGACTTGAAACTATTAACATGACTTTTAACAAATTTACTAGTAAATCCTTAAAATTTCTTCGTTGTATAAAATCAATCTGAAAGCATTACGTAAACTAATACTATGATCGCCTCGGATTCTTTTGTTTTCCGAGGGAATGTAAACCTCGTATTTCCCTCATCGCTCATGCAAGAGGGAAATTTATCCTTTGTCTTCTAATTTTCCCGTGCATGTTGATGAGGGAAAATTAGAAGACAAAGAAATCCTTTGTCTTCTTCTAAATTTCCCGCTTGCATATATTTTCCCTCGTCAACATGCACGGGAAAATTAGATGCAACTTCTCTGATCAACCGTGTAAATTTCCTGTCGGTAAGATTCTCAAAGTTTTCCTCGGCGTTCATAATATTACAAACTAATAACATGACTTTTCGGGAAATTAGCGATTAAATTTCCCCTTTGCCTCGGGAAGATTTGTAAAAGTCCGAGGACCGCAAATCTTCCCTCGGCGGCGGGGAAATTTAATCGCTAATTTCCCGAAAAGTGATGTTATTACTTATAATAAGTCTCCGTTTAAGGCCTGTTTACACTAGCGATTTTTGATGCAATTTTTATCATCCTGACGCATGTGATCGAATGCGTGACTTACAAAAGTATTGGACAATATAGCTTTGCACAAATGGTCCTGTAAGTCAACACATTTGATCGCATGCATCAGGAGGAGAAAAAATGCCTGTTCATAAATCTCAAAGATTAGATGGTCGTTGTGAGAGCTGGTTGCTTACGAAAGTGATCACAAGGAGAGCTGTAACTGTGTTTTATATATATATATATATGTAATATTTATAAACACGACATCGTGCATGTGAATAACGGACGGAGCCATTCAAGTTTTGGAACGCTTCCGAATTCGTCCGATGCCGTGTGGTCTAATGCCAATGGTACAAATTATTTGTCTTGTCTGCAATTCCACATGCTCACATAAATCAATTTATTTTCATCAGTATCCATGCGGTATATGGTCATATTACACATAGTGCATCATGGAATGTATTTGGTAGTGTGCTGCAAAAAAGATTAAAACGTAATGTGGTTTTTCGTGATGAGAAAGAGTAAATACATTAATTTCTGTCGCACTTTAGCAATGCTAGTTGTTTTAAAGTATAGTTTCTTTTGCGTTTTCAAGCAAAAATATATCGCCAATTTCAATATCTGTGTCAAAAATGAAATCAGGAACCATCTTCTCACGTCTGCGAGAGTCTTTATTAATAACTACTTGCACATGTGTTGTTGTTTGAACAGAAGTTTGATTCCCTTGGGCTATATCTTCTTTTATTTTGTTTATGGTGGTGAGTTCTTTAGCAGATGAACTATTTTCTTGTATATTCTTTTGAGTTTCACTTTGTTTAGATTCACTTGTATTTGTACTTTCTCCTGAAATTAGGCAAAGTCGTGAGTCAGAAGACCCTCGTTCTAAAATAGTCTCGTCAGTCGGTGGTTTTTCATTTTTTTCACCGTTTGTCTCCGCACTCGTGTGTCCACTGAATGAATGTTGTTGAGGTTCTTTATGTGAAGATTTTTTTCTGATAGCTTCTTTCCTGTATCTTTGGAATTGTTTGCTCTCATTTGATTTGTCTCGGCAGTTTTTTGTACAAAAGCAAAGACCGTTACTTTTGAAAAACTTTTTGTATGCCTTTCTAAAGTCTGCTTGCAGTGTCCCATATGCGATGGAATTTAAGGCGCTGTTTGCCATTGGAAATAAATTAGCAATACGAAACACGTATAAAGAGTGCTTCCACTGCCAAAAGTCTCCATAAGTTGTCCAAAAATATATAACATGTTGTGGCAACATACAAAATGAATAGAGCAAAATTAGCGCCACTAACATTTTCGTAATTTTTTGGCTTTGACGTTGTCGTGCGATTTCTGCAGTGGAGTTGATAGAGACAAAGATAGTTCTTTTCTGCAGTTTCCATCCAGCCACGCCATAAAGAATGGTCATAACAAACAATGGTAGAATATATTGAACAAGAAACATAGCTATCCAGTAAAATCGAGAAGAGGCTGGACTTGGCCACTCTTCATCACAAAAAACGTTATTATCTTTGTGTACTGTACCTGCCACGAACATCAAGGGCATTGCTGTTACTAGAGACACCAGCCATATTGAAATAATGATTTTACGAACTGTTGTGAGTCTCAAACGTGGTTGAAATGGGAACACGATACCTCGAAATCGCTCACAGCTGATGGCTAACAGTGTTGCTATGGACGTAGTTAAACACACTGGTACTATACTATAAATGATGCGGCAACCAATGTTACCCAAAAGCCAGTTTTGATTGTTTTCATAAGCTGCCATTTGCGAAGGTAGATAAATGATTATAAATATCAAGTCAGATAATGCCAGATTCAAGGTAAAATAATTAATGACAGTTCTCATACGATGTTGTTGTACAACGACTATACACACAAGAAGGTTGCCACAAAGACCCACAGCAAATACCACAACGTAAAATAAACGTAGAACAATTTTCAATCCAAAAGGTTCCTCAATCACATCTGTCGAATTCATAATTACGGTGTAAACTTACTTCAGTTTGACGGCGACAGCTTTTGTACAAATGAACATGATCCTGCATTAAGTCGACTATATATAGTCTGTCTATATTATCGAGATTACACGTTGCTATCCAAATCACAAGTTCCTCTCTATAAACTCTCCCACTATTTAATCACGAGCGTAGATATATACATTAAAATTAATTTGATCTCTGGTTGACTGACTATAAGCATAAACGTCGTTATTATCAGTGTCTGCTATCGACTCAGTTACCAGATGCCGACGATTATCCCATAGCTATATACAATGACCTTTTTTATCCTTTCTTTTGAAATATTTTTATAATCAATGTTTCTTCTTTCACGTGTCCGAAAACGTCGTCTTCGCGCAACAATCAGAAAGTGTTCGTTGTCCAAACTGATGACGATTCTTTACCATGAGTTTTCATTATAGTTTGACACGCTGCATGTAGAGTATTCATCAAATCAACAGTTCCTATTACTCGTGCGTTTGACCCAATAATTATGTATTGAAATTGAGTCAGTATGAACTTATTGTGCAGCAATACCAGCAATTACAAAGCCTGACGTTTGTAAGGCTATCTACGCATACATATAATTATAGAACATTGATTGTTTTTAAGAAATGTGTTGAATTATAACGCCTCCATCACATACCCTCTTTAGTGTATATATAAGATATTGATTGTAACCAATGCCTTGTTTTCTTTTGTTTTATTAAAAATCTGAACGATTTTTTCCGCAACCAACGCATTTATTTCTTTTGCCTAATAATATTCCTTGTCTTTGTCATAATGAGAGATTATCGTAAGCCAAAAAAAACTCTCTGTGAGGTCATTTAAACATCGTTATAAAAATACTGTGAGAGACTACAAAAACTGTGTATTTAACAGCTTCGTAACAATAATTGGGCACACCATGGTAAAAAGAAGTCTTGTTGTTGTAATCGATCATATTTTACGCATGAGGCATGTCTCCTTGGCCCTTGGGAGAGAGGCAGAGAGCAATCATGATATTGCTGGTACTGCAAAAGAAGTTAGAGCTATAGACTATAGTATAATGAGAACTGGTAAAACGCTTAATAGTTGATCATGGGTATTCTAAAAGACCGATGTCTTTTGAAAATATACTGCCTGATTTGCCAAGTTTTAACTATAAGATTATCTGTGAAACACCTGCAATGACTTCTGTCAGTCATTTTTGATCGGAGTGTAGCCATTTGGCTCGATCGATCATTCAACGGGACATGTACACTCAGTCATGTTATAGGATAACATCAATTTTGAAATTAAAGTGCATGGTTTTTTTTATTTTATTGGGTTTGGATTGCATTTTTGTACAAAGACATTTTAAGTGGTATGAGCGAGCCATGATCCGGCACAGTTAACCGGGCTAACTTAGGCCGGCTTAATTACACTATTACGGTACGGTGGTGGTCCGGATTGGGGTGAGCGTTCCGTAAGAAAAGAATCGTCTGTTTACACTATGACGGTACAGTAAATTTACCATAGCGTAGTGATTTGCAGCTGGAGTGCTAAGCGTAGTGACTACGCTACGGAAAACCACTCCGGAATAGTGTAAACACAACAAAGAAACGTAGTGATTTGCAGCCGGAGTGCTAAGCGTAGTGACTACGCTACGGAAAACCACTCCGGAATATAGTGTAAACACAACAAAGAAACGTAGTGATTTGCAGCCGGAGTGCTAAGCGTAGTGACTACGTTACGGAAAACCACTCCGGAATATAGTGTAAACACAACAAAGAAACGTATTGATTTTTCAACGGAAGACAGACCTTACCGTAATAGTGTAAACGAGGCCTTAGGGGATGTTTATATGGAGGAGGGCCAGCCCGCTTGAGTGCGTTTACATGGGAAATTTCCAGCCCTCCCGGGTTGTCAATAGCGAGATCTCGCCTATAGGAGGAATTACGCTGAGATGCGGGATCTACCATATAAATCGTATAGGTGGTGTGCAACCCCTTGAGATTCGAAGGACAACGATATTTTCGCCATGTTGGATGAAATTATAATTGCAGATGATGAAAAACTTTTGTCGACTGATTCATCCAACATGGCGACAATGACGTAAGATGCACGCCAGCAATACTGTGGTTTTAAAATTCACATAAACTAAATTTCAAAAGAAGAATTGGTTTAATTAACCCAGCAATAATTCAAATATTTTCTTGCGAGCGATGAAAGATCTAGCCCGGTTAGCCTGACCAGCCCGGGCTCATGTTATAAACAGTTCCTAATTTTGTACATAATTTTTTTTTGTTCTGTTCGATGATTTAAATAACAGAAGGAATATTGTATCAATGATTATCAGTGGAGCTTCTTTTATTGGATCGTTGTCTATAGTATAGCGTATATTAGAACTTTGCGTTAATCTTTTACCGGTAATTGTTTGTAATTATAGTGGCTGATTCAAATTTATTATTCTAAGCAAAGTTTTCGAATTCTGACATATTTATATACAGACTATACTGCATGTATTATCCACCCATCATCATTTTTAATTATCGTGTTTACATAGCTTTTCTTTGCAAACATTGTTTTTTTTATGTCAACTGTAATGTGGGTACGTCGAGAAATTTCCATAGGTGGGAAAGCAATTGTTTAATGACGTCTTCGCAATCGCAAATCTAGTCTTTCGTGATTCGCGTTGATTCGTATCATGCATATGCCTATATCAGTGATACATGCATGGGAATATATGTTTAAAGCCCTAATCAAACGAGAACGCAAGTCATCGCAAGTTGGCAGTCACGCTATCTCAGCCAGCCGCTCTGAATAGTTTCCCGAAAAAATCATGTACCGTGACAAAGTTAAAACTTGTTTAAAACACTCATGAAACCTTTATTTTGTTAATTTGGGTGTTCGAACGACCGCCACAGAAATTCTGACTGCCAACTTGCGATGACTTGCGTTCTCGTTTGATTAGGGCTTAATGAAATGTTATCAATCCAAACACATAGAACTATATATGTATTTCTAAAATTCATTAATAATTCATGAGGAAAACACAAAGAAAAATCATGAGCGTATCGGATCTATATATGTGATATAGACTCGCTCTAAGTATCTCGCTGGTTTTTAACGGCTGAGATAAGCTTAATTTTCAAAATTACTACGCCAATGAACGTATGAAGTGATTCTTTTTAGAAGCCATTTAAAAACCTTGCAGTACGGGCTTTATCGGCTCTAAAACACTCGGCTATCGCCTCGTGTTTTATATCCGATAAAGCCCTCCTGCGCGGTTTATAAATATTACTTCTACGTATATATATTCGCTTGTAACTGTCGTATTCACGATCAATATATAACATTACCTATTTTCAGCCGTCTTTACTAATTACTGAATAACTCTTAACTTTTTGGTTATTTCAAAATCTAGCTTAATTATTTGACAACTTATAAAATCCCAAGCAATGATCAAGCTTACGTATTTGTGCTTCTGTTTTGCATGTCCGCAATCCTAAAGAGCGATTGTATCATTTAATTATCTAAATTAACTGAATTTAGGAAATCCGAAACGATCTTGTTTGGATGTTCATGTTTATTTTACTTCCCATTTCTGCATCGAAACAACTCATTAGAACTGTTGTCGTTTTGTTTATTTTACTTCCCATTTCTGCATCGAAACAACTCATTAGAATTGTTGTCGTTTTATTTATTTTACTTCCCATTTCTGCATCGAAACAACTCATTAGAACTGTTGTCGTTTTGTTTATTTTACTTCCCATTTCTGCATCGAAACAACTCATTAGAACTGTTGTCGTTTTGTTTATTTTACTTCCCATTTCTGCATCGAAACAACTCATTAGAACTGTTGTCGTTTTATTTATTTTTATAATTAGCATGCAGTATGTTTAAAATAACATGTTGGCTGTTTTTAAAGAAAACAAACGAGTTTCTATAATTCTCTGAGGAGATCAGTTTGACTTCATATATAGAATTGAGGTGTATATTGAGGCGTATGATCATAGAGGTCATATAATTAAACTAGAGGGACGTGTACGATGAGAAAACTGTAACCATTTTATAGGTCTAACATAAATAAATATGAGACTAGTGTTTTTACGACTTTTTATACTGATACTCTAAAACTTTGGTGGTTTGAGAATGCTTCGTTCACCAAATATACATCCGACGTTTTACTTAAAGTGCCTATCTCACGTTTGGGGATTTTACATATTCGTAATATTTGGGTCTTCCTGAGCAAAATCATAATATATCTTGTCAGCCGAAAATTTCATCTTCATGGAGTTTTTCGCTGTCAATAACAAATACCAACATAGCCACATCAGTGTGCCTACCGCGTTGCTGCAGACTATTATTTTTAAGAGAATATGCCCTGAGAAAACATTAAAACTGTTTAATCTGACTATTTTGCTTTCTAATGTGCAGGAAAGGGTGCTGTATTATATGACTGATCAACACTGAATCATCTGGATTGCATCTGTTGCTATCTAGCATAAAGATAAACGAGGCAGAATCTTCAATCTTAATGTAATAATATAATTCTTTTAAAAGCCAAGATCACTGAAAATAGACAACTTCCAGACCCAATAGAGAGTTTAAAGGGCAATAGCACTAAAAATTAATTAATTTATCTCTCTTCGTCTTCAAGATATTTCAATTTGTTTGATATGTAAATGAGATGGTCTCTGACGTCAGGTGTGGGGTAAAATATTTTCACATGTAGCAAAACCAGTTATATCTCTAAGTTTCTTCAGCGAAATCATTTGAAGCTGTGCACATAAAAACTCCTTGCGACGCTGAACATTTCATGTTAGATATGTAAGTGATTTTGCTCTGTATGAAAATATTTTACCCCACTCCGACGTCAGAGATCATCTCATTTACATATCAAACAAATTGAAATATCTTGAACACGCAGAAAGATACGAAAAAGTTGTAAAGGATCTTCTATTACAATTTTATGAGTTCTTTCAAATTAGACAAACTTAATTTTTGTTGCCAATCCCCTTTAAGCTTCACGTTTCCACGCTAAACTACAGCCGGAGGTATATATAGCCTCCTATAGCCTCCTTCGCAGACGTTCTTTGTGTCCCTCGTTCCTCCCTTCCCACTATAGGGAGACAACGAACTTCTGCATGCGAAGGAGGCTAGCCGAGGTAAAATTTTTGTTTAAAAGAATCGATCGCATAAAAAAATCGGCTCGTGTTAAGGTGAGGTAATACGGGCAACATTTTTCTTCACCTTGCAACGCAACAAGTTAAAAAGCGTTGTTGCACGTATTACCATGCACCCACCTTAAACATTGTTACGCATGACAATTATTTTGTTACAAGTTACTTGTTGCAACATGCTGATTCAACTTGCAACACAATCATTGTTGCGTGACAATGTTTAAGGTGGGTGGTAATACGTGCAACAACGCTTTTCAACTTGCAACGCGCAACAATGTTGCAGAAATTTGTTGCTCGTATTACGTCTTACTTATTACGTATCATTTAATTACACCTTTAAACTAAAATATAAAATAACCATTATGACAAGAAAATGCAAAACGCAGCGTGACGAGTGGCTGGAGAAACTTTGGTAGCAAAATCAACTCTGCCGTTTGTCGCCAACAGACTTCACTAGCTCGAAGCTCTCGGACGCTAAGGTTAGTTGACATGAGCAAAGTGAAAAGATGGTAAACCGGAGATTTTTAGTAACGAAATACTGACGTTTCGAGCAGAGCTCTTCATCAGAGTAATATATGATGAAGTCAAATAAAACAGCGCTTATATATGCCAAAAGGTTAATTGTGTCACGTGCATTCCAGATGTTTATACATGGTCTATTGGTCTAGTGTGGTATTCGGGAGATATTTATGTTAATGACATGCAGTTGACCATGAGTTGTCGTGTTTGCGTCTGATGAGTATACTAGAATGCTTTTGCAAGCTACAGTACTTCACGAACAATCATCTGTGACAGCTGCGGTATGCTAAAAGCCTTTTATATGTAATATTTCATAAACGAGTGGGAGTGTTTTATCAGGGGTTACAACTTACAAACACGAGAGGACAATGAAAATCACGAGGCCGTTAACCGAGTAATTTTCATTGTTCTCGAGTGTTTGTAAAACATGAGAGAATAATGAAAATCACGAGACTGCAAGCCAAGTAATTTTTATTGTTTTCAAATGTTTTACAAACACGAGAGAACATTGAAAATTACGAGGTAATAATAGGCCAAGTGATTTTTGTTGTTCTCGAGTGTTTGCAACCCCTGGGAAAACATGATACACGAGTTTATGAAATAGCTTCTCAATCGTCAATTATAGTAGAGAGACTTATAGTGATATTGGTGCATATTGGATTAGACATGCATGGTTTCACGTTGAATTTATAATTAAGAAATGTGGTAATAAACGGTTCTTTGACTTTGTTTGTGCCGTTTATTATCTGATTTCTTAATTATAAATTCAGTTTGCGCGACCTTTACCGGGTTTCAAAACTGATGCACATGACCAAATATTTTTCCCGGATTGGCTAAATTACCTCATGAATTATTAATGAGTTTGGGAAAGTCATTTGATAAATGTTAATTTTTCTGTCGCCTGTGTATAAAAAAAAACTGAACCCTTAGAAAACAACCTATTGTAGTAGTTTGAAAGCCCTAAAAGCGCTGCGTTATAAATTAATCAGCACAATAAGTTAAACGAAGCGAAAAAGCTTTTAAATACTTTCACCATGCATACACTTCAAGTTATCTTAATTTCCCAGGTGTATAAGACCGTGTGTTTTACGCATCTGTGGGTTCAGCGAAGTGCTTAGGGCTTTCAAACTACTACAATAGGTTGTTTTCTAAGGGTTCAGGTTTTTTTGATACACACTGTATATGTAGGTTATTGGATAAGTAAACTATAGTAACTAGATCTTATGACTCTTGATGACTGTCAACGAAAACATTAGTTTATAATAAGTTATAACTCGTGTAGAGCCCACGGGTGTTGAACAGTTTCTTGAATACAGAAAAATACGCATGCCTCATCACGCATGCTCCTCATGGCTTCGCTTTGTTAATTTGATAAATGTCGGTGAATTACTACAGGTAATAGCCAGTGAGCTCTATATATACAGTGGAACCCCGCTATCTCAAACCCTCAAGGGAGGTAGAGAATAGTTCGAGATAACGAGAGTTCGAGATAACGGGGTCAATTATAGTAAAACAGTGAAGTAATATGTTGAAGGGAAATCAACTCTTGTTCGAAATATCGAGGTTTTCGAGATAACCAAGTTCCAAATAACGAGGTTCTACTGTAACTGGAGTGATATCTGCTGTTCATTGACTGGGCAAAGATTGAAGCCAAACATGGCGGACATGTAGGCCTGAGGTACGTATAGTTCCAGTCTTCTACGCGATCTTTTGACCAAATCAGACTTAACCAGACCGCGTCGAAGACTGGAACTATACGTACCTCAGGCCTACATGCCCGGCACGTTGTCGGCCACAAAAATATCATTCCAGTTATATATAGAGCTGACTGGTAATAGCATGGTTTCGAGTGCAATTTGGAAAAAAAACATGCACGAGTGAGTTTTTCAGAGACTATCAAAATTGCGAAGGCCGCGTGCTATTTGAGGTCTTTGAAAAACTCACGAGTGTGTGTTTTTTCAAAATTGCACTCGAAACCATGCTATTACTTATTAATAACATACATGAAAATGTTAGACAAATGTTCTTCCAGGTACATTAGACAAATGGTACATACCACTCATTGCTCCACTTCTCGAAGCTTCAATTGGTTTAAAACTGCTTCGCTTCGTTCACTAAAACATCAAACGTTTCACTCATTGCATCTAACCTCTTCTAGTCTTCTTGCAGGAACTTTAATGACAATATTAAAGCAATATTCACTCTGTATTTCATCGAAATGTTCTTCGACAACTCTATGTTTTGGTCGCCATATTGGATTTTCTCGTGAGGAAAACCATCCTTCAAAATCCGCATAAGCATTTCATTGGCTTTCCGGTAGTTTCCGGTTGTTTATTAGTAGAGATGAGCCGATTAATCGGAAACTAATCGGCAAAGCCGATTAATCGGCCAATTTAAAATAATCGGTAATCGGCCGATTATTTTCAATAATCGGCAAAATAATCGGCATTTCAACTTCTTCACACATGGTGCAAATACATGCCGAGTGAGTCATAACGAACCGATGGCGAGAGCGTTAGAGATTGTTGATGATGCAAATACTTATACGCGGCCGCCTTACAAAATCTTCGCTTATTTTTGTTGGCTATAAAAAAAGAAGAAGAACCTGAACAAACCGGCTTTTTATTTATATGAAAAAAATGTTCGAAAATATAATTTTTTTTGTCACTATCAAAGTGAAAAGGTTGTGAACAGCCAAAATTTTGAAGAACAAATACTGACATTTCCAGCGGAGCCCTTCATCACTATCAGAGTAAAACGGTTTACTTTGATGAAGGGCTCCGCTCGAAACGTCAGTATTTCATTCCTCAAAATTTTGGCAGTTCACAACTTTTTCACTACACTGCCTACGCAGCTGAGCACTCTACTTTTTGTCACTTGTCACATATCCGCAACAAGAGTTGCGGTGCCGCAGTATTAAAGGAGAAGGTGAGACATCTTAAAAGTTTAAAACCAAGACAAAAAAATCGTCAATAGCGTCAATGTTTTCCAAAATAAAGCGATCATTGTACAATGCGCGACGAGTTGAGTGTTGCCTTAGAGCAAAGATTTGAAACAATCTTTGAAGACAACAACTACATTTTGGCCACAACGGTGGATCCTAGGTTCAAGACGAAGTTTGGAAGAAGTGATGGTCGTACTGCGCTGGTAGATGAAGTTTGTCGTCTCACAGGATCTTCGATTGAGGAAGTAAGTCAAGTAACGAATGATAACATCTCCACCCAAAAAAAGAGTCGCAGCGCTGGACCTCATAAGGACCTATGGTCCTGCTTTGATGAGATTATTGGGTCGAACGACAGCACTTTGAATGGCAGTCGCGATGTGGAAGAAGAGATCAACGCTTTTCTCGCCCTTCCGCTACAGCCATTGCAAGCATGCCCTTATGCTTGGTGGCAGGCAAAGAAACTTGCTTACCCTAACGTGTTTAAAGTTGTGCTGAAGTACCTGAGCCCTCCCAGTTCAAGTGTCTATTCTGAACGTGTCTTCAGCGAGGCAGGGAACATTTCTACGGAGAAAAGAAGCAGGCTAGCACCGCATAAAGCTGATAACATTTTGTTTCTGCATCATAATTTGCCGAAGTTGAACTTTGAGTATTGATGAATAATTTTAATGATTTTGTATTGTGTGTGTGCAGAACTCAGAATTGTGTCAAACGTATTTACTATAATAAATTAATATTCCAACAAAACAAATTAACATTCACAATTCTCTTGTTTTTTTCTCGTAATTCTTCTGTGATAATTGCTTAGCATATACTGGGATTGCTATTTATATTTTATAAGCAAAAAGCGAAATTAATTCTCAAGGTATTTTCTGTGAAATTTGAAAACAAGAATTACAAAACGGACAGAGATGAATAGTGAATACTGCGCTATTGCTTAATTTGTAAACAAACAAAACGCGCAATAAATGTTTAGTATGCAACACGATCCATTTTCTTTTCACTCTTCTAGCAAAACCTTGATTTCTGTTATATTTCCAAAATATTGTTTTTCCCTGGCAAGCTCAATAAACATTGCGAAACTGCGCGGGGATTGGTAACCAACAACTTACCGATAATCGGTATATGCCGATTAATCGTCCGATTAGTTTGAATAATCGGCCACCGATTAATCGGCTTCAGTAATCGGCAATTTTCGTGATCGGCTCATCTCTATTTATTAGCCAATCAGAATGCTTAATACTCATCGAAATTTGCACTGTATTACACCTTTTCTGCACTGTATTACATTAAAATTCCACTCCTCTCGACCAATAAGCATGCAGTAATTTTGTCATGTATATTATTAACCAGATATAGACAATGCTGAGCATGCAAAAAGTCTCAAAACTAGATATACACTAGTGCTATTTATTGATGATAGAAAGTGGGATATATTTCATGAAATTGGCGTAAAAGTGTACGTACATGGAATATTGAAATAAAAGTAGTGTGCTGCGTAGGCAGTGTTGAAACAACAATCGAAATAGAGTAAGGTTAGATATACTGCCGAAACAGAGACCGTGGGAGTCTAACGTTTCGAGCGAAGGCCCTTCGTCAGAGACTGAAACTTCTCTGTTTCGGCAGTATATCTAACCTTAATCTATTTCGATTACATGGAATATTGTTTGTTAAAATCAACTAAACGTAACTTATTTCCCGTAACTTCCAAGCGAGAAGATCAATTCCAGGAATTTGGCTACACTCTACCCTCCGATATTTGTGTGTTCCCGCCAAAAATGCATTTCTTTGCACAGAAACAATGGTTTGCAAATTATCACACAGAATGCGTGATAAAGTTGTTTTCTGAATTTCGTAAACTTGGGCTTGTGTAAACACTCCAGGTCTTTGATAGAAAAAGCTATCACCATTTCTGATTCTCCTCAGTTGTTCTCGAATGATACAACCAAATGTTGCGCCAACAATACCACCATTTGCTGGAGCTTCTGCTAAACCTGCTGGCCATAAATCTGTCACTTCAGGATTGTCATTATATAGTTTGGCTAAAATTTCTCTGCTACGTCTGCTTGGAATTTCTTTGCGTGTATCTTTGAAGCTTGTGGCATTTTTAAATCCACAGAAACGTCTGAAAGCGTTATAACCAGGTAAGCCATGGTCTCTACCTCTTTGAATGTTCAATGCAGCTAAGTTTAGACCTGGAGAATTTGGACGTTCAAACAAATTATTTAACAATGCTGATGCAAGCTTACGATCTACAGTTTGTGATGCATTACCAAGCAACCCAAGCAATAGAGGGTCTATTCCAAACTGCCTAATGAAAGTATTGTTGAAAAATAAAAACCGCAATGGCAAAGGGTCTCCAGTTGGATCAAAATTGGCGTCCAGGCGATCAAATGTTGGTCGGATGGTACTGTGTCCAAATCTATATGCAGCAGTTGAGAAGGCGTTGACAATATCAGGATTGACAGTTGGGTTATACCCTCGGTATTTGGGAAGAGTGTTTCCAATAATAATAGGAAGGTAGTCATAGTAAGTGATTTTTTGCAAAACTGCTCCAACAATTCTTCTTGCTTCTTGGTAAACTCTCTCGCCATTCCATTGTGGGTTAATTTTTCTCAAAGCTCGAGCCAATCTGTTATGTTCTCGGACAAACAAGGTATGCATAGTGGCAAGGACTTGTTGTTCACTTGATCTGGAATCACCAGCTAAGAAACAACCTCCAAGATTCAAACAAAAGCTGTTGGGAGCCACTAGTTCTGAATTATCTGGTGGAAGGAAGTCACCATTTACTCCTGGTACAGTTCTTAGTAATCCTTGATCATCTATATTAACAAAGTAATACAGAATAGAAACGTTAGTTTTTATGATAATTTGCAAACCTGAGCTGCAAAGCTGAAATCGTGAGTTTTCTATTCAACTGATGCTGTACTGTGTCACCGACAAACATTGTTCTACTGTGTGTTTACAAATATTTTACTTCGCTTTATTTCGGTCAAATAACACAAAATGTTCTGTTCATGCTACCCTGACATAAGTATGCCACGCGTGCATAGGCGTAGCAGGCAGGGGGGGGGGGCAATTGCCCTCCCAAAATATTTGAAAAAGGAAAATTCCGGCACTTTCTGCTAGGAATTTAGGGCAATTTTGACATGAAGTCAAGCTAAGACTGAAAAATACGACTTAAAAATCAATATTTAACCCTAAAATTTTCGGGCAAAAATCTCTGCCCCCCAAACAGAATTGGGCTGCTACACCTATGCAGGCGTGTTTGATAAACACTATGTAGCCTAAGAAAAAAATAAACAAGCATAATTTCCATTGGATGTGTAGTATCCGGTCGCGTACTACCGCTGAATTACTATGTGTGCCCACGGGCACGGAAAGAACACATGTGAAGACCTCGAGCTCTCGAAGTGATCACAGTGATCGAGGACTTTCTATTTGTATTTTCTGTTCTATAATAAAGTCTGTTTAGATCACTACAGGATGGTCAAAATATCGTATTTCTATAAACGATTTTTTCCCGTGATTCCGTTCGTATGTATACCATGCCAAAATAAAGTTTCTGAAATAATACATCTGTAATAAAATTCTCTTTACCGTTTTGTCTGTTTTAGATATAAAAATATTTTGCAAATTATTCAATTTAAACCGATGTTAAACTTGACACGTTACTTTCACTTGGCTGATACTTTCAGAAATTAATATACATGTTTAAAATTGACCGTTATACTTTGGAGTAGCCGTTAGTGCGAGTTGATACTTTTAGAATTCTATATGTAAAATACATACGCGCATGCGTACTGAGGTTACAGTCAGACACTGGGTTGGGTTGAGATGTTAAATGACGAAAACGTTTAAACGTAAAACCGCTTATTAACAAGCACTTACTTGTTAAATCTCTCAGTTCTTTTGCCAATATATCTGTTGATCCGTACACTTGAGATCCATCAATAAATGCTGTATTGATATTAATCTGTTGTCGTACTGTAATACGTCCATTTTTCACTTGGCATTCCGCTGCTGATCTGGCAAAATTAATGCATTTAAACTTTGGGATTGGTAAAATAGTAAAGCAAGGTGGAGCGAAATCTTCACGGGATCCATCACATCTGCAAAGAAGAAGAATATCAAATAATGTGAAATCTTCTATAAAAATGAATAGATATGGTTGAAATTATCTTTCAGTAAGAGTTAATGATTTGATTTGATTTTACGAGATTGATTGGATCTATAAAATTTCTAACGAAAGATTGCGCCAAATCACTCAATCCACATGCAATTTCAGATATATTTTGCACATGTGTGCATATTGGACAATAGTGCATTACAGAAACGAATATTATTCAATAGGAGGACACCAGAGTCCTTTTGGACAAAAATAGAAAGTTGCTTGAAGTGGATTGTGGACAGGCGAGGAGAATGAACAGAAGTTCCAGAGTCGATTTGGAGATGTGGAAAATAGAAATAAATTTCCAAGTAGGAAATGATGGTGATCATGATGATATTAATTTGGCAAAAATAATATAACAATGCAATGCAATAAGAGAGGAAAAAGAAGCCAAAAATGTTAGACACGAACAACACAAGTCCCATGCAAGGTGTCATATTTTTAGAGCATAGCTATCAACGTTGTCTATCCGCTGATAAAGAAATCACTATTTCTTTTGCGTTGAAATAGTTTTCCTTCACGTGTTTTTGAAGCTAGAAATTTATAAGATATAAATTTGCATATTTTCCAAGGGTTATTCTTTATCTGTTTTAGGACTAGGATTAATAAAGGTTTTAAAACTATTTGTTTGTTTTTAAGTAAGGACGATGACTACTCTTTACAGTAACTGTGGTGAACTTTTGAGTACACTTTTTCATATCATTTTCAGAACTAACAATTTATTTTTCTTAGAACAAGTAGCCATGAAGATATCATGTCAGGATTATTCTTCATTCTTCCCCCTTTCAATAATTTGTGAATATATATAGCCGATCCTATAATATGTCTCGCTTTAGTTTTACCACGCCCAATGAGAGAACAGTTGATATAGGTGTTTTGTAACCAATATTGGCTCTAGAGCTGTCTTTACGCAACCATTTGAGACTTTGAGTTGTAATCAACTAATGGTGCAATTATATAGGCATATGGTGGCCCTTGGGATAGATTACTTTGGGAGACCAACTTGGAAGCAGTGGTCCGGCTACACTCAAATGACCGTAAAGCAGTTATCCAAGGCACAGAAACAAGATCAACCAGAAGTTCAACTCTGCATGTATTGGTACATCTGATGTTGGAGATGTGGAGGTCTACATGAAAATGGTTTGAAATAATGTCGTCGCAGAATACTTGGGGCTCCTTAATTAATTCCTTTTGTTCGGGTCCCGTGGGGTTTACAGCAGCTCCCAAAATATTTGAAAAAGGAAAATTCGAGCACTTTCTGCTACTAGGAATTTCAGGCAATTTTGACATGTATTGCTGTGAAATATTCAAGAAAAATTCATACCTTAAGCTAAGACTGAAAACTACGACTTAAAAATCAATATTTAACCCTAAATGTTTCGGACAAAAATCACTGCCCCCCCCCCCCAAACAGAATTGGGCTGTTACGTCTATGGGTTACACACCCTTTCCAACCCTGTAGTTGCGTCACGGGAATCATCGTGCTTGTTTTTTTACTTACGGTACTTCCTGACAATTATCGGAGCTCTCGCTTTCAGGTGAAAGATCAAGATCATGGTCGAACCACTGTCCCCACTGCATGACGGCATGAGAATAGGTATTGTTTGGTTGTGGGTGCTCTTGCACTTCTATGAAATCCCGTACTACTTTGAAAGTAGAGGGAACATTAGGGGCAAGTGGTTGATCAGGGAACCCGATAGGATCGTTAAGACCTTGGGCATCAAAATATCGTGCTGGAACTAATCGCTTTAAGGTATTTGGAGCGTAACCAAATAATGGGTTTTGAATATTGTTGCATGTGCCATCAATATTGCGAAACTTGGCGTCTATAGGACATTCCCTATCTGCTTTCTCTATGCATCCAACAACGTTAGCCAGGTTTCTTAATGCATATCTTGAAAATAGAGAATTCAGGGACCAAATACGAAACACTCGTTTGGATTCTAAAACAAAAGATAGGAGTAAATAAGGTATTCCCTTTGTATGCATGCCAGTTGAAGTTAAGTTACAGCTGAATAAATCAAATCAAGAAATTCCTATATACCATAAAAAAATTTGCTTTGCCACCTAAGTTTCTGAGCATTGAGCGTTAGACAAGTGTTTAGAAGGTTTCAGGTCCAATCCCATCTGGGGCTCAGTAATTTGCCTGAGAATTACAGCTTGACTATAGCAAACTGAATGTCTAATTATCTTATTAAACATTATACTTTTCGTTGTTTTCAATATATGTTTAGTGGAAATAAACACGTTATGAAAACAAATAGTGAAATGGTGATGGAAACGGCGAACCAAACGGTCCAAACGAGGGAACACTTCTGCCCCAACTATAACTGCAACTCCGCATGGGCGTCGCCATCTTGGATCCAGCGCTGCCAAACGTTGACATGGACTCAGTACTCTGTACTCGTAAGTACTCTGTACTCGTATAGCTAATGTATATATTATATTTAGCTCTATAACGGGAGACATCAGCTCAAAAGCCGTATTTTGCTTTAGTACTTTTACTACTTTAGTATTTTAATACTAGAAAACTACTGCAAAGATTAAAGTACTTTGGTTACATCAGTGTTTTTTACCTCTCGTGATTTTATTCCCTAATTTGGAATAGAAATATTTTGTCAAGGTTACTCCTCAAAACTCACGAATGCGCAAATTCCCCCCCCCCCCCCCCCAAACCCACCTCCCCCCAAGAAACACTGCTGGGCAGGAAAGAGTTTTTTCCCGTTCGCCCTACTTCCTTATTTCTTGTCACGTTTTTACCCTCAAGTCGCCCAAGGTAACGATGTCTATAGATATATAGACTCCTCCAGTACCCCGTCTCTGGATCCCCTCCTTCACGCAATTTACTGTAGATCATTAACTTCAACTTACCAGTTTTCGTAACGTGCATTGATATAATATTATTAAGTGCAAGTTCTATGATTCTCTTTGCTCTAATTGCGGACACTATTCTATCGAATGCTATACGCTCAATTTGTGGAGCAACCACTCGCAGGAATCTGAGTAGAGAGTTAGAAGTACTTGTCCCAAAGATGATACTTCGTTGCAGCACACGCAACAGTTGACCAGATTGGCGAAGAAAAGGGTCGCCAAATTTTAACGGAAATATTATTAGTTCTACTCTAATTGCAACATGTGAGTGACATGTTCTCGTAATTATGTTGATTGTTAATCTTTGAATGCCATCTCTGTCTTTATGTAGAAATGTTAATCTATTTTCCAGTCTCAAAATTCCGGTGTGGTAACCAACAGTTACATAAGGTTGATAATCATTTCGAAAGAATGTGTTTTGGCAAGGTCCATTTGGTCCTTCAACTCTTCCAAATGAGCCAGGTTCAGTATATTCTGTTAACACATACGTGTACCTCAAATCTTTGTAACCTTAATTAGAAAAATAAAAAGATAAAATTGAGCTAGTTTGATGCCCCAAAGTGCCTTCCTCTTGATCCGCCACTAGCTACCGTCGGGGGGAAACCGTTCTTCTTTTCTTTAAGATGATTAAGGATCATCCCTCTCTCCTCCGCAGAGACTTCCCTTTGGAGAAGGTGCGTGGGGGAAAAAGAAACCGCTCTGCATGCGGAGGAGGAAAACGAGCCTCTCCGTCCATTGTGTAAAGTGACCTAATCCGAGCCAGGATTGATCACTCAACCGTATATTCAGGCGCGCAACGAGAGGGGGGTGAGGGATGCGACCGCCCCCTTTTTGGGGGTGCGCGGGAAATTTTGGATTCTACTCTCTCTGACGCCTAAAACATGTGATTTAAAACCTTTATACTTGGGTCAAAAGTGTCATCAATGCAGGAAATGACATTTTACAGACCCAAAGTTCAAAAATTTCCCGCGAGGCTATATATATAAAATTTTTAAAAGCTTGAATATTTATTTTTCAAATTTTAAAAACATTTTTAAAAGTTTTTTCAAACTAATTAATTAATTCAGGAATAAATTAGTCTAGAATTTTTGTGTACGTCGCTTGACGTGTTTGACGTACCCTAAATCCGCCCCTGGTTTGATCGAGTTCTACCGACCTGTGTGCGGGATCTCCCTCCCGCGCCCGCACACATGTCGTCTCGCGGCTTCGCCGCTCGCCTCCCACTATTCGGCCCCTCCCCCCCCCCCCCACCCCACCCCCTATAAGGGACTGTAGTACAGTCTAGACTCAAACCCACTCAGAGTTTTTCTCTGAGTTTAACTTACGACAGCTTGTACAGCAAAAACATACGAAAAAACTGTTATTTGTTAACTACTATTGTTGACTTCAAATATATATAGTAAGGTTAGATATACTGCCGAAACCGGTAGGAGTCTAACGTTTCGAACAAAGGCCCTTACTATATTTCGATTGTTGTTTCAACACTGCCTACGCAGCACGCTACTTTTATTTCAAATATATATAGTTATTTATAGGATAAAATATTGTTGATTTGTTGTTGTCGTCAATGTTGTGGTCTGGAGTTGTGCCTTTGTATGTTCCTGCTCTTTATTAGCTTATCATTTCATTTCCTTGTAATATTACTGATTTTAATGTAACAAAACAAGATATGTTTGCGGTTATACACCATGTTTCTTATAACGATAAAAATTCGCTGAGCTTTCGTCCCATAAACTCGGGAATTCTTCAGTCACGCTCTGACGAAATCCCGAGTTTACGGGACGAAAGCTCAGCGAATTTTTATCGTTAATAAACATGGTGTATTCTCCCAAACTCACTCGAGTTTAACCGCATACCGCCTCAAAAAAACTGGATATGATCGAAATCCGTCCTAAAATAATGCCTAAAACCACCTAACTGCCAAACTATAATAGACCTCCTATTAAACAGGCCTCTCTCCTCTGCATTCTTTCCCTCTTCCCATCATTCCTCGCGCGTCTTCGCATCCGAGCCTCTGCGGAGGAGAGAGGCAACAGGCCGTTCCCGACTCACCACGCGGTCGCCGTCAATTCCTTTACCTTAAACAAGACGCCTGCTTAGGCGTTCACTCGGGCCACAGAATAGAAATACAACCAGATCAGAAGTCCAACTCGAGTGATAACTTGTCCGCATTTCTTCAATGCGTAGGCGCGATATTTTACGCCGTCCTACGCAATGTCCTACGCAATCCTGGCAAGTTCCCCCGGCAGTTTTAACCTTCTTTTGAAGGTCCAAACTGCCGGGGGAACTTGCCAGGATTGCGCAGTGAACTCGATGACGATGTAAGTTAAAATGTGATATCTGGAACGCTAACGTCCAGTCATTCGAGGGGCAAAAAGTGAGGCAAAAGGTTCCAGGCCCCTGCGCGGTTTGCAGGTAGATTTCAGTCTCCCACAAAATGTTTTTTTACACGGTCACCGGTCTTGAGCGAACCGCGAAAGCTCGAAATTTATAAGGTTTGAAAAATTGTTTATTGAATCATTTTATCACGCTTTGCTAAACGTGCATTTTAAATTTTGATTGGTTGTGCTATGCTGCCGAACTAATTATGCAGTGATTGTCTATTTGTTGCTATAGTAAAAGTCATTGTCTCTACAAAACGTGCACGAAGTTTGTCAGTGAAGAAATTAAATCAAATTTTCGTTATATTATAAACGATATATATTAGAGTTTCGTCACTCCAAAGAGGATACAAAAAATCAACACAAATTTAGTATAGAATATGCCGTTTAGGTTAGTACCAGTTTCATCAGTGTCATTTTGTTTAAAAAGCATTCCGCATTCGTACCGAAAACAACAACTAGCCATGAGTAAACGTGAAAAATAAACATTAACACATTCGAACAAAGAATTAAAGGAGCAGAAATAAGAAAATGACATTGGATATCAAGTATCAATACGTCTTCAAACTTACTCGTACAAGAATAGCTTTCTCACTCTTGTTCTCAGTTCTCCATCCAACGCCATCCTACGTGATCCTACGCAAGGTTTAAACTGCCAGGGGAACTTGCCAGGATTGCGTAGGATGGCGTAGAATGGCGAGGAATCAAGATGCGCGAGGCGACATGCGCGAGGACATAAACTTCAAAGGTTCCAACGCGAGTTGGACTTCTGGTTGTATTTCTATTCTGTGCCTTCGCAGTTCGCTCAAGACGGGCGGCCGTGTAAAAAAATATTTTGTGGGAGACTGAAATCTACCTGCAAACCGCGCAGGGGCCTGGAACTTTTTGCCTCACTTTTTGGTTCTTCGTTAGCGTTCCAGGACACTGGTGATTAATAGCACGCATCAGTTTCGCAAAGCCTGACGGCATGACGTAATGATTGCCATTTCGAAACATAGACAAAACGAAAAACAAAAGGTCCGCTATGCGTACATGTATCTGCGCCAAACCCGCCACGGTGAGAATCTTGTTAAGATCTTGTGTGATCTTGGAAAATCTTGTAAGATCTTAAGAAAAATCTTATAAGATTTTTACACGTAGATAGCGAGATCTTATAAGATAATTAAAGAGAAAGTACACGTTCTCTGATCAAAATAATTTTTTATCATGACTCACAAAAACTGTGGTAAATCACACTCACAAGTTTACTATAAGTCACGTTGAAAATACTTGCCAGTTTTATCAGCAATATCCCCTGTCTCCGAAATGTTTTAGTGCAAAACTTTGTCGGAAATATAGAATTTAACGGCTAACTGCATGAGATCATATCCCAATACGGCTGTTGAGCCGGACACCGCGGGTCTAAAGTATATACCCCTGAATCGTCTGTAGGTTTGTGCCATTTTGGAAACTTATACCGTTAGATAGAGCGTTAAATTCTGTACACAAATTTGAATTAGAAAAAATCGTATAGAATATAATTATATAACCCTGAAAAATCATAGTATTTTAGTCAAAAACTTTGTTGGAAATATAGAATTTAACGGCTAACAGCCGTATTGGATACCGCGTGTTTAAAGTATACCCCTGAATCGTCCGTTTTGTGCCATTCACGAAACGTCTACAGTTAGATAGAGCGTTAAATTCTGTACAACATATGTGAGTTAGAAAACATGGTATCGGAATAGCAACGGAGAAAAGGCTATTTGAACTGACATGAGCGCAAATATCAAGCTATTTACTTGGCGGACGGTCAAATGCGGTCATATTTAAAGTAAATCAATCGTCTGTAGGTTTGTGCCATTTGGGAAACTTGCACGGTTAGATAGAGCGTTAAATTCTGTACAACATATGTGAATTAGAACAAATCGTATAGAATATCAACGGAGAAAAATCTATTTGAACTGAGATGAGCGCAAATATCAAATTGCATTATTATGCTATCACTTGGCGTACGGTCAAACGCAATCATTTTAAAGTATCCCTGAATCGCCTGTAGGTTTGTGCCATTCACGAAACTCGTACAATTAGATAGAACGTTAAATTACATACAACACCCTGAAAATCGTACACACAACACGATAGCAATATATCACTCTGCTGCGTAAATACAAAAACGGAGCCGAAACTTAGCCTGCATGTTAAATGTTCTTACCTCTTAAAATCGACGAACTGCACCTCAGATATACAATGCTTAGTAAGAATAAATTACAAAGCACAGCCAGATTGTTCATATTGTAACTATATATACAGAACAACGACGAAGACTCTGCAACGACTCCCTCTTATATATAGTCTTTTAGTCAGTGCTGATGTGATATTAATTACACATTATAGAACATGCAGGAAAACAACTTCAAGATAGAAAGCAAATATCCATTCACGTTTACACAAAGTGGGTGTTTTATACCTGTAACGGTTAAAAGCTAATATATACCTATGAAAGAATTGAAACTTTCATGAATGAAAGTTAGAAAGTACAATATTGATGTGGTTTCAATAAGTGTTCAAATAATAGAAATAAACAAAGAATATATCTGACTTAATCTGAAAATGACTAAAGAATTCATGTAACAAAAAAACCCACCCTGATTGTTAGTTTTTGATGGTCACAAAATTAACAAAGCAAGTCACTTCCGAAACATAGCTCTATTAAATAACTTCTTCGAAGACTTCAAAAATCTTAAAGGCCAGTTAGAAACATGAACTCACAGTCCTTAAAAAATATTTTGTACTTTCTCCGTCTCACAATTACGATACTTTATAAAGACGTATCAAATCATGCGATTGTCGCGAGAAATGTTGGAGAGACCCAAGACAAAAATGCTTTCATTATCTTTTCGCGGAATTTACTTACGGATGTATAGAACTAGCTGCATGGGACCATGCAGGGTAACAGATGTACAATTTTGGACAAAATGTCAAGACACTTCGCTTCAAAATGACATCAACCTGATTAAACTACGTGTTTATAACGAAAGGGTTAGCTGGAACAATAATTTCCCTCAATCCTGTTTGCGGGGGGAGGGGAGAGTCAGGGTAAAGGAAAGTAAAGCAACTTTATTTATTGATGTAGGAACTAGTTTGTAGGTTTAACCGAGCGGGGCTAGGCGAGCTATACCCCCCCCCCCCCCCAATATTTCTAACCAATATCTTCGACAATGGGGCTAAAAAGGCCTAAAATTTGCTTGGGGGAGGGGGTGTCAAAATACACTTTATCATTCTATTGACGAATTAGCCCCTCCAATATCAAACATCTTCCACCGCCACTGCGAAACTATGGTGTTGATTGTGCGGAGGGAGATAAACCGGAGAACCAGGTGAAAAATCCACGAAGGAGAGAAGCAACAACTCTACTCAAATGAAGCGAATGTTATTGTGGTCACCCATCCGGGTACTAACCCTATTCGACAAGTTTTGTTCATGATTGTAGCTGCATGCATGGTCAGCAGAAACTGACTTTTACATGTTTCTTCTCAACTAATGAATTAATTACTCGACCAATATTCTTGTACTTGCATGCAAGAAGCTACAATCAGTGCAAAAAATGTTGAAACGAAAGGTAATTCAACTGGTCCATTCCCCCTCCCCCCCAAATTTAATGTTGGTCTGAGCTTAATTTTCCATTTTCATATCTTCAAGAAATGTTAAAGGCATATTCTTTCATTGCCATTATCAACATTGCAACATTGAACAGGGGGGAGGGGGATAGAAAATTTTAAATTAGTTAGGAATTGAAGGATCATTTGTATGAAGCGTTTCAACGAATAAATGCACTGATTGTAGTATATGCCTTATTATAGAAAATCATAAAGTTTTCAACTACTCAGACTTTATAGAGAACCAAGTAATAAAATTTTGAGCCACGATTTACTGCCATTTTGTTCTCCCAAATCACGGTAATTCACCACCTTGAAGCTTTTCTATACGTCGTAATACATTAACACAATAGCCAAACAGCATTCTGTTTTATATAGTGATTTTCTAAAACTCATTAATAATTCATGAGGAAAATTCAAAAGAAATTAAGGTTTAATCAATGTCTGTTTACCCCGGTACAGAACTGATATCAGTGTCTGTAAATGTGATACAGAATCGACCTGTTTAATAAAACATCCGTTCTGTATCACATGTACAGACACTTGATATCAGTTATGTAGCAAGTGTACAGACACTTCGCATTCAACTATCTTGAGTAAGATAAAAGTAGCGTGCTGCGTAGGCAGTGTAGAAACAACAATCGAAATATAGTAAGGTTCGATATACTGCCGAAACAGAGAACGTATATAGGAATCTAACGTTTCGAGCGAAGGCCCTTCGTCAGAGAGAAACGTGAGTAAGGTACGCTGGTAGCGTCCTCATACAAGATGAAGATACAGAACTACTATGATGGTAAGAACGGCTATTTATGGCACGTCACTAATAAGGCTATGTGCACACGGTAACGTTTCCGAGCGTTTTCGTATTGTTTCAAGTAATGAGCTGATTGTTCTCGATTCCCTTGAGAACAGTAAACAATACGAAAACACTCGGAAACGTGACCGTGTGCACATAGCCTAAGAATATAAAATGTGGGACTAATACTAAAATCAAAGCGCATGCTCACATCACTAATTTAATAATCGTAACCTATTAAACCTTACCTCGAAGGTTTATCAGCTCTTAACATGATGTAGTTTTAGCTAACTTAATAGACGTTTCAGAAGTCATTTACAGAATTCGTGTCCGTTTTGTATCGGGATACAGGCACTCGACTTCGCCCCGTGTCTGTATACCCCGATACAGAACGGCCACTCATTCTGCCATACATACAGTCGCCGCCACTTATTTGTAATGTGATATAATTTGGGGGTTCCTAAATCTCTGCATATTGGCGACTATTGCATATAAGCGATTGGCATGCATATAAGCGGCGGCGACTGTATAGTCTATATCTTACTTATGTCTCAGACAATATTCCAACTGGCCAGTCAATTTTCTTGGCAGTTCTCGTGAGAGTCGTCAAACATGGAAAACTTCCAGCCCAGGTGAGATCTCGGGTGGTCAATAGCGAGATCTCGTCAAGGAGGGCTGGTTCTCCTCTCGTGTAAACCCAAACAGATTTTCAACAGATTTGACTCACAGACAATATCTCGGCAAAAAGGTAGGGCTCTTAGGCCTAGGTCAAACGTCGCTCTTCTCATGCGCCGAATCTAATGCAAATCAGCATAAACAAAGGATTTAGCTTGACTTGAGGATACAAAGAGTTTTACGGTAATTAAAGAGCAAAGAGATTTGTTCCAGTAAAAGGATTGCAAGAGCCGATTTAACGGGGGCAGGCAGATACAGTAAAAGGAAATATACTTATGAAGCCTGCTATATGTCTATATAGGATTAAATTATACTAACGGCTCAGAGTTCCAAACAACTTGAGTTAATACTTTTACATTGGGATCAAAATGGGTTTCCGATACTCATTCAGCTTACTTACTTGTGGTTGTATTTCACATATACATGCATGATCAATATTAGCCCGTAACTAAAAGAGAAGATCCGGAGTAATGCTATAGTGAGTGGTACGTCTATGGCAACATGTATTTATATATATCAACTTTCAAGGATATTGATTAGATACACTAAATTGTCCAATTTTTGTTACGACTTTGAAAAAAAACTATGGCAACCTGAGTATTGTAATATTCAGCTGGCATTTCACCCGATTAAACACGTGTCCCATATAAGGATGTTTTATTTGTGGTCTCAAATATGTATATATTCAATAAAAATATGAAAAATGATGACTGGCCAAACCGGGAATCGAATAGCCTGCGTGCAGACTTCACCCGTTTCCGTTCTACGGGTGAACGCAGGCAGGCTAGGAATCGAACCCAAAGTCTCCGAATGTCTCTTTACTTCCGTCCAACGCCTACCCTGCGAGCAGAGCCTCCTTTTCCTTATTTCTTCGCTGAGAGAGAGGAAGAAAAGTAGGCTCTGCTGTATTCGTGACTGGTTTCCATTGCGCATGTATGTCAGTTGCTTGGTTACAATCTCGAACCCAGTCCCAATCAGAGCAGAAAACAAACGAGAACCGGTTAAATGGGTCTTAAAAGGGTTACTTCGTCCTAAATCTTGGACGAAGCCAAACACGAATACAGCAGAGCCTACTTTTCCTCTCTCTCAGCGAAGAAATAAGGAAAAGAAGGCTCTGCTCGCAGAGTATCCAACGCCAGACAATTTTACAGATCAAAGCGAGATCCTCAGACATCCTGGGCAGCAATGGATTAATAAGGACACTATGAATTCTAAAGAATCAGATATTTTTAGTGCCCTGTGCCCTTATTAAACAAAACGCACTTTAAATTAGCATTATATTATTATTTTAGAATCTCCATTATTACACAAAAAAAACATTATATATTTAAGAAACGAAAATTGACTGCTTATTTCAAAATACTATATGTACAATACATATAGATTATAGTAGGAGTTTGAAAGTTTTTAAATATTTATGTAAAATCAGTCGTAAATAATCGAGGACGTTTTGTTTCCCCCAAAAGCATTGTGGTATTAGCAGAGCTGGCCTAGTCCAGTGAGCTCTCTCTATATATTACTGGAGTGATATCTCCTGTTCATTCACTGGACAAAAGATTGAAGTCAAACATGGCGGACATGTGGGCCTGAAGTACGTATAGCTCCAGTCTCCTACGCGGTCTTTTGACCAAATCAGACTTGACCAGGTCGCGTTGAAGACTGGAACTATACGTACTTCAGGCCCAAAAGGATCGCGGGCTCTGGGAACAAGATTGCCACAAAGATATCACTCCAGTTATATATAGATCTCACTGGTCTAGTCTTATAGTCTAAGGGGCCGGTTACATCATCCCGCTTTGCCGGGACGGGATGTTAGCCGGAATGATTTTGATGTATTGAAATAAGTCAACACGTAAAACAAAAAAGCCACGCGATGCCTGAAGAAACTCAGATTTTGTTGATCTGATCCTAAAGTTAAAAGTGAATGATTGTGGCAATTGAAAAGGGCTTTTGTTGAAGTTATTTAGTAATCGAGGCCTTGAAAAATGTAGGCGAAAGCTTTCCAATGCACATAATCAAAGGCTATGACTTATTTCAATACATCAAATCATGTAAATGGCCCCTAATTAAACTAGCAACAAGTAAGAAGAAAAAGATCACTTGTTATTTTGTATTTCTAAATATATCTGGACATATCAGGTTTTCTTGAATATTTGAAAGTTTGAAATTTTATAATTTTACTTCAAACAAACATAGAGTCGTTATACTGATATCAATTCAAATGTTCATATTGTACAACCCAGGAACAGTAAAAGTACAGTACAGTGTATGATGAAATCATACAGTATTATCGAGCTTGCCTATTAAATTAATGTTGATTTGAGTTTTAAAATGTATATCACCAGGGTGCTGTCATTGGTTGTGGGTTCTGTAAATATGACATCACAACTGCTGACACAGACAGACTATAGAAAATAGAAAGTAAAAGAGAACTGTAGTAAAATATGAATGGAAACTGAATGGAGTAAACCATATTTAATATGATGCCAAAATACTACCATTTGCGTTCAAGCGTTTAGCGAATAAGTAGTTGTTTTTGAGTTTTGAAACAAACGTTGTCCAATGACAACTACGGTTGTCCAATGACAACTACGTTTGACAGATCAAATCAATAACGAATAGGGGGTGTAACTTTTCGTTGTTATTGCTTCCGTTTCAAGTTTCAACGTTGTGTTGATATTTTCTCACGGGCCATGGCAAACATGGAATACAAAATAAATGTGTTCGGCAGGTCATATCGAAGTGAACTACCCTTATCAGACGACCGCGTTCGCTGAACATTCCGATTCTCACAATTAAGCCAAAGACAAGTTATTCCAAGCAAACGCTGCCGTGTGAAAAGAACGATGACAAGTATTGACAACGGAAAGTTATACACCCCTTATTCGTTATTGATTTGATCTGTCAAACCACAGGCAACCCAGGCAAACAGTATGGCTGTGACTAATTGTGTTTACTATGAGTTTTTATAAAATAGGTTGCGTCTTACGCACGCTGTGATTGGTCAATTACCGTATTTATATCAGGCTATACAAACACGGTTGTGATGTCACGGCACATTTCCTACCCTTATTTCATAAAAGAAATAGATAATGGATGCCCTGTGTTTATATAACTTGATGCAAACACTCGAGTGAGTTGGGAGAATTCGAAAGTACCTACGGCTCGGGTTCACATAAACTTTCAAATTCTCCCAACTCACTCTCGTGTTTGCATCAGGCTATATAAACACGGGCGGCCATTTTCTATTTCTTAAATAGAACTGAGATTTTCATCGACAAATAAAACATGAACTGAACTAATGAATTAATGAACTAATGCAATAAAATCATACCTAGTGTTGTTTCCTACTCCATTACTGTGTATTTATTTCACTTACACGATTCAGACTTAACCTCAAATAAAGGGAAGGCTGGAGGCAAACTGGCGTTCCAGCCATCGACACGCTGCAATAATCCATCAAATTTTCGTACAAAAACATATTGTACTACGGTTTTGCCACACAGGTCATATCAAATGATAGTCAGACTTTCTTTTCCCGCAATCCAATCAAAATTATCGGCAGTCGTTCAAGAATTAGCGTCGCAAAATGCTCCATCGCTCGGGTTGAAACAAGGGCGCTTATATATAGGGCGGTGAAACGAGAGAGCGCGCACTGATCGATGTGTGATGCAGGGGTTTGGTACGACTAATGTCTTTTTCTGGTCAGCGGTGCTTACCCTTCGTGTTAACATAGGTTGTTTCCTGATTGTTACAATAATCACGCAATCGTTTTTGGTTTATAAAAACACAGGGTAAAAACAATGATATATAGACAAAACGGGAAGAAACAAAAATGGTGAGTAAATTTGAACTAGATGATGTTTCCAACTTGAGTTTGTTAGACGATACTGACAGTGACGATAAGGATGTTTCTTCCGCAAACCCGTACGACCTTTCTGCTGATACATCTACTGTCTGTTCTGGTATTTCGATGGACAATTTAATATCCTTTTTACAAACTCTTGCAAGGATTTATGTCACGAAGTTGACGAATGAGCAAAGAGTGATTTCCATGGCACTGGAAGCAGTATTGGCTCCGAGCAGATTTAATATCGTGCAGGAATTCATACAGTGCCTCTGGACATTCGTTCAAGATTGTTTTCGACAAGTTGAAAATGAAAAATGACACCAAACAAGAGCTGTAAAAATAGAAAAGATATTTGCGAACAAGAGATCGACTGGCCCGCAATATATCGTGTTAGAAAATGCATGGGATAATATGATTTTCTCTCCAGACAGTCAACGACGCCGAACTCTCTCGTGCTTCAAAAACAATACTCCAGCACTTTGCAGCATTTCTGGTCATCAGATAATAATACTATTATTCTCTTTAACATAACTGAAAATCTTACAGCGGACAAGCAGTTATTAACATGCTATGGTCTGGTCAAATTGTCCCTCCATGGAAGTCATCAAATGATCTAGTCGTTATCCATAATCACATGTTTATAGAGGAACTTTTTAAGCAAAAAAAGCCTTCATACGTTAAACGAAATAGTACTTCATATGTACCTGTTAAAAAGTTCTTCTAAATTAAATTACATACACAAAACCACGCTTAAAGGAGCAGTGTCACTCGCAAAGCCCACGCAATAATCACGCGCCAACGTGAAAAACTACAGCCTGTAGGTTTTCAAGTTTGTTGAACCAAGATGGCGGCCGCACTTGGCGGAGCGTATGGTGGAAGACACGATAATTCAGGCCGAAAGAGAAAATACGAGGGATCAAATAGTTCACAGAAAGCCTGAAATAGTCAGCACAAACGTATTTACTTATCACTGACTATATTTGAGTCATGGAAAGATGCTAAAATCGTAGCTGGATATGGTTCATGTAGCGATAGCGACTTCGCAGCCCATCTGCTCTCATTGGAATACCGTAGAAGGTAAATATCATTTGATTCATTTCTCTGGTTTCTTGTCCGATTTAGAGCTATTTCCAACATTTTCCGAAGTTATTTCTATGTGCGCAAAAAGCACGCTCGCGCCAGTCTTCTTACGCATCACACATCGATTAGCGCGCGCGCCCGCGTTTCACCGCCCTTGGAAGCTCGCCCAAGCACTGGGCGCTAGTTCAAACCTGATCAGCAAAGCGGGAATTCAGTCATGAAGAAATTGTTTATTGTTATTAAAGAGATTGTCTTGATATTACGTGATCTTTATTCTGTGGTGTACTAGGTAGGGCGACCAATTTGAATTTCTTGATTTCTCTACCTGCTTGCTGATTGTTTGAACTAGCGCCCAGTGCTCGACCGAGCTTTTTGCGACGCTAATTCTTGAACGACTGCCGATAATTTTGATTGGATTGCGAGAAAAGAAAGTCTGACTATCATTTGACATGACCTGTGTGGCAAAACCGGAGTACAATCTGTTTTTGAACGAAAATTTGATCGATTATTGCAGCGTGTCGAAGGCTGGAACGCCAGTTTGCCTCCAGCCTTCCCTTTATTTTAAGCAAGTCCAGCGGGGTTAATTTAGGCCCATGAAGAAAGGGGAAGGGGAGGGAAGGGAAGAAAGGGGGGGGGGAAGAAAGGGGAGGGAAGAAAGGGGAGGGAAGATAGGGGAGGGAAGAAAGGGGAGGGAAGAAAGGGGAGGGAAGAAAGGGGAAGGGGAGGGAAGAAAGGGGAAAGGGAGGGAAGAAAGGGGAAGGGGAGGGAAGAAAGGGGAAGGGGAGGGAAGAAAGGGGAGAGAGAGGGAGCTTCCTTCATCTCCATTCACTTGTGACTTTGTTGCTCACTCATCACCATGTACCTCTACCTGCATGCCCCCCCAACCCCAAGTGCCGCTACGCATATTACAATCATTAATGATGGATGTCAGAGGCTAACCTTAATTATTAATAGTTTGTTCCTGCGATTCTCTTTGATGTGCCGTGGTTAATATAAGGTTTATACTATTAGTAACCATTCATATTAATGACCTACTGTACTACCTTATAATTATTGCTTTAAAATTACTGTGTCTAGAATATTATTTATTTTGTATTTTTTATATAACAATGAATATCATCTACTAGTATGTCATGAATGAATTAGGTTACATGTAATTACCTCAAAGTTGGTAACTTATTATTTCAGTTTGGCATGATCTATTGGAATTTCCCAATAAGTTTATACAGTGGAGCCTCGCTATAGCGCGCATCATTATAACGTGCAACTTGGTATAATGCGTTTGATCTTTGGACCCCAAAATTTTAGTTTTCCTTGTTTGTCATTTGATGACTTACTATACAGATGTTTACCTACAACACTAAAGTTCACCACAAACTGCTAAATTCCACAAAATAGCAACAGAATTGATGTGTATATGACGCTGAAACTGAAGTTTCTATTTTGCTCACTGGAGACAATTCAATCTTGATGGGGAGACAATTCAATCTTGATGGGGAGACAATTCAATCTTGATGGGGAGACAATTCAATCTTGATGGGGAGACAATTCGATCTTGACGGCTGACGATCGCTTATCATGCTGAATAATCGCAATCATTACGAGATAAAATGACAACATGGCAGTGTGATCATTGTGAGAAATGAAGACCATGCTCAAAAATCTTATTTCAATTCCATTTTGTTGAAGTCTTGAGTGGACTTCAAGCTTCTTCAGTCACGATATGGATTGTTAGAATCGAACAGAAAGTGCTTCTGGCAGTACTAAATCTCACTCCCAGTACTCGGCCCACAATATTGCACCAGAACTGAGTGGGAAGAGTACTACTGGGAATGAGACTTGGCCGTACCTCGCAATAACGCACTTTATCTATAATGTGGTCACCACTAAGGACCCCAACCACCACGTTATAGCGAGGCTCCACTGTATTACAGTACTATTAGGCCACTACCCATGGCTTGAGATTGCAATCTTCAATCAATTTTGTTTATCATTATTTTGTATTTCAATGATACAGTATGTGTAATAATATGAAAAACTATACAGTACTTACAGGAAACTGCTAAACATTTGTTTTGTATCTTCTGATGCTTTGGAATTAGCAAAACTTATAAATGAACAATATACTGCAGCCCAAGCTGCCCATTTCATCTTTAACAAAATAAAATGTTTCATTTAATTAATTCACACCTACTAAGCTTTCTATATGAAGTATATAATGCTGAATAGAAATTCTTATACTGTAGGACAATCCCAAAAGTAGTGGCCCCCTGAAAGTAGCACCCCCCCCCCCCCAAAGTAGCAGTCCCCCTATAAGTAGCAGACCCCCATAAGTAGCAACTCTTTTGGAAAGAGCGTACGTGCTTCCACGTGATACAGTGAATATGACAGACCAGTGATGATAAAATGACCTAAAAGAGGAATTCTTCTTTCAGATGAGGTCATTTTATCATGCATTTCTTTTATGTAATACAGCAAATTTAGTTCATATTTACTATAATTACTTATCCACAGTATGTTAATGACCAATAAATTAAGAATGCACTATTGTGCATGTACAAACTATTCCATAGAGTGATTTAGATTGTATTGCAGTGATATTAGTTAGCCTCACCCCTTTTACCCCCTCAATCCTTTGTGTGCCCCCATTATCCCCATAAGCTTGAGAGAACCTCTGCTGGCACCCAGGGTACAGTGACATGTAACATAGATAAGAGTCTGAGTATATGAGATTGAACAAGTGTGATCTGGGTCAAGAAAAGTAACAGAATTTCCAATGACAAATTTAACTAGTTATCGTTATTTTTTGTAACAGTACATGTTCAGTAGTTACATTCTTAAAAAAAGTAACTGCAACTAATTTGGGGGGGGCCACCCTTTCGGGTGGTAAAATACGAAGGGTAATGATACACGGCAACACTATTATTAAGATGTCTGCTTTTTCAATTTTATTAATACTGTATATAGTCAAACTCACTTGTAACTATGGCGTATAGTTATAAACTTATTCAAGTAACTTTGAAACTGTATGAACTGTAACTAGTTACTTTTTATTTAAGTTATCGTATAAACTTTTACCAGTAACTACATGTACAGTAGTTGCATTTCTGCTAATATAACTGAACTAGTTACAAAATATTTTAGACATTGGTCTCAATTCAAGGCAAATGCAATATTAAAATATTAAATGAATTATTATATGGCTTTGTAAAATCCTGAGTTCAGAGTTCTGATTAGTCAACACATGGTCCGTAAAAATGTGTATCCGAACCATGGATTACAAAATGTTACAAAATATTCGAATTATAAACGTTAAAACGCGTGAAAACAATTATTAAACGCGTGAAGTGACTTACCCTCATCATTAAACCAAGCATACTAAAAATCATTCCTAATAAACTAATATAATCCGGTAATGGATCTTGATTTGGTTTATTAGTAAGAGGTGTGTATCGATATATTCTGTTATCTCGACGGGGATCTTGACTTTGCGAGATGTTACTTCCAGCACCCAAGCGAGCAGACATTTTGATTTTCTTTGATCCAACGAGAACTGAGCCTGCGATCCTTATGGCCACCTAATTAAAACAACTTGTACCCAGTCCCAATTCCGATGATGCGCGGCATGGCCCAAATACAAAGCGAAGCATGTCATGATTTCCACAAAAAAATAACGAATCCGTCTGCAACTCTGCATTCCTTTAGCCTGGTTTCCAGTCACTGGGTGGGATTTTCTTTGTCTTGTGAGCTCTCGAGCGGAACTAATTTAATTAAGAACACAAAAGACAACTGAAAAATTCCGCCCGCTCGCCAGATTGCCCGCTCGCAAAATTCCAATGACACCGCGGTTTTAATTTCAAAGGCTAAAGCCTGGTTTCCAGAGATCACTGAAATATGATTGCTCCATTTGCTACTTTTGAATTCTCCAGCCAAAAGCGTTAGGAACGCAGACGGATTCGTTAAGTTTTGGGCGGAAATCATGCCGTGTTTTTTGGGACCATGCCGTGCATCATCGATTTTGGTACTGTATTTCCTGAGAGGCAATCACTCTCGAAAAGTCCGTACACCTTCAAAAATCCGAAAATCTACAAAATTTCAAAACGTCTATAAAAATCTCAAAAAATCCAACGGGATTTTGAAAATCCCAAAAATCTCGTTTTTCGGGAGTGATTGACCCTCGGATTTTCCTTTCTGTTTTCATGAATCATTTAAAATGAGTTTGAGAATTTATTTCAAAGCTATCTTCAGAGAAACATGAATCATGAATGTAAAATGTTTTATTGATTTTTTTTTACCCCAAACTTCTGTGAATTCGATACAGTCAAATTGCAGAATGCAATGTAGTTGCTTCAGTACTTTCAAAAGTTGACGTTTAATCCTACGGCTGTATCATGACGAAAACACCTCGAAGTTGGTTAAAAAACTCGGCTTCTCCATCAATTCTAATCCTCATACATGGATAAACATAGGGTTAAAGTAAAATATTTAGTAATTCAACAAATAAACTCCCAACGCAGCCAGGTGAACAAACCGACATAGTTTCTTTGATGAGTAAAATCATTTGGCGTTAGCCAGAGTAAAATACTAAAAGGCCACCACAGTAGGGAAGGGGTTCTAACACTACTCTGATTTAAAAGTTTGTTGAACGTAATTTAAAGTTGTAGCATGTAGCATGCTAATACAGACTCTGGGGAATGGGGGTACGAGGTTGGACGCAATGGGAAAGAGCAGGTTATTAGCAGGCTATTGTTCATGTCATGGCCCAACGTTTCGACACTCCAATCTGAAGAAAATACGACAAGAAGCCGAGCTTTTTTAACCAACTTGCCACTTGGCTCTATTTAGACATCGAAGGACGAACACTGACATGTGTTGGATATAGCTTTTCAAACGATAAATTTTAATTCCTCCGATTTCTAAATACTGAATAAATATTTCTTTCTTTTGAATTTTCCTCGTAAATTATTAATGAGTTTGAAAAGTTATATCAAACACTCGGCTTCTCATATTTTCAACCTGTTTGACGTTGGCTGTATTTAGAAATTGGAAGAACACTCTCGTGTTTTATCAGATATTACTTAACGATAAAGTGTCCATAAGTAACCAAATATTAACTGGGCTATATATCTATTAGCCACTGAAACCACGTGATCATTAAAACAAGACAATATTAGATATTATCAAAGTAATAATATTGTACAAAATATACAAAATTGTCCTTATCCCCTGTAAACCAGCCACGAGATGTATACATTATTATGTTCGTGATAGTAAGTCAGATTCCATACATATATGTACGGCATTAAACTGAAAAGCTCTCTCCACAACCACAAGTTCCTTTGATATTTGGATTATTAAAAACAAATTCACTGGCTAGCTTGTCTTCAACAAAATCCATTTCAGTTCCCAAAAGAGATAGCTGAGCCTTTGCATCAATAAATATTTTCACACCTGTAATAGGAAAGAATAGAGATTATGAGTAACTGTATAATTTTACAGTAAGATGGAGAAAACCATGTTCATGGTGTTTTCCATTGAGTTGTAAAGCTGTAAAAACACGTGTTAAAGTTGGGGAGAGTGAGAAAGTCGAGTAACTACAGAGAAAGTATTTCAAATGTCATTTTCGTCGAATCCTCTCAAACTTTCACAATTGTTTCAATCTATATAGCTATATGCATTCTATAAAATAATCCGTACAAAACAAGCAAAAGTAATAATGAACTCCATTAGAATGTAAATTTTCATGTAAATTCGTATCTAGATGATCACAAAGTCTATTAACCACGTTCCATGCATCCAGACTAGAGTGCACAAACACAAAAACTTCCTTTTTTATTTAACAATTAACAAAATTGTCTCATGGCATTAGACTGCAGAGTACATGGAACAAGCTCAGTCAGGTTAGTAATCAATGGTTTATAAGTAAAATATAAAACATACCGTCTTGTTCAACCTCTTCATCAAACTTTCCTTTTTCTTGCACGTAGTCTAATGTGTAGGACAAACCATTACACCCTCTTTGCCGTACACCAACTTTTAATCCAACCTTTTAAGTTAATGCAAAGGAGTAATTATTGATATTCGTACTGGCAAAATGGAATCGCATATTAAAAGTACAGTATTGTTTACAACAAAAGAAAAGATTAGACTTCAAAGCATACAAGTCTGTCAATACTGTAGTAAGTTGATGAAACTGATCGTACCACATCAGGTTTCTCTTTCAACAAAACTTTGATTTTATTAACTGCTGATGGACTCTAGAGAAATAAAAACAAAAGCAGAATAGAAAGGTTGATTTTGTCAACCATTTTAAAGCTGGACACTATCGTGATCTGTGCATCATCGGACTCTGGGGGCATTCTCCACCAGAAAAATTCAAAATTTGAACGTCTAGAATAGCTTTTGCCATCTCTCAGCATGAAATTATGCAATAACCAATAAGTTACAACATTTATTTTCAATAATAATGATAATAATAATAATAATAATAATAATAATAATAATAATAATAAACTTTATTTCAGTGTCTAGATTTCTTTAGCATTGACAGCTAATTGTGGACACTATTTACCTAAATTAGTTACATAAAACTTTTCCTATAAACTAAATCAATATACAAATAATAGCCTAACAACAGCTAACATAATCAAGTACTACAGAGATCACAGCAGTTGCAATTATTTTTCAACAAACTATCAATATCTAGTTTGCAAATACTACTCCTAAATACATCAAGGCTAGGCGAGTTTTTAATGTCACTATACTCAGCCTTAACCATAAGACCGACCCTAAATATCGCAGTGAGCTGCTTGCCATAGCTAATGGTATTGAATCTTGGTATGTCAAAATCACTGTTTCTTAATGAATAATGTACTTTTTAGTAGTAGCGCTTCATAAGAATCTAACTTATTTCAATCTATATACAGCCCTCAGCGCCTGTATCGCACAGGTATCAATAAAGAGAAATCTGTTGTTCAAACACCTAGTGTACAATTAACCTTTTCCATTTTTGTCCAATAAAAATGGAATTTTGTGTGTTGTAATTATTACTGTTGGCTTCTACACCGTATATACTGTATCCTGTGTTTCTAAAGGACTTTCATTTCATTATTAAAGCATTAATTACTGACTTGTCTGGCTTAATCTGTTAAAAAGTTCTTTGCCAATTGTTAAAAATACAATTTATCTTCCAGATAATTACCTGACAAATTTGTAAATTTTCCCTGATGGGGGGGGGGGGGGGGGCTAGGCCAGTTCCCAGACCTTGACAGGGGCTGTAGACCCCCCTGCCCTCCTCTGGTGCCACCCCTTTTGTAGAAACACTTGTTGTAAAGCTGAGTTCGTATCAATTCATATCAATAGTTAGAGGTAGTTGGTTAATTTAAAATAAATTTTTCTCGATTTTAATTATGTGACAGTAGTGGTAGAAGAGAGTAATTCTTGGCAACATTGCTACAACTTAGCTGTAGAGTTTAGGCTTGCTTGGGGCTGCTTTACCCATAAGATCACTCCCATCTTTAAATTGTGGATCTCCTGTTCCTGTTTATAACTGTTCACCCTCCCCAATGGAGTTAACACTGTCTAAAGAATAGATTCATATTGCCCTGTCCTACTTTAATAGGACAGATAATAATAATAATAATAATAATAATCTTTAATAATAATAATCTTTATTTACTAACATTTTGAAAGATATAAAATTTAGCCAAAGCCAGAGGCTTATATGGGTGAGAGGCTATCAAATTGATTGTTACAGTTAAAATAAAGACCAAGATTGAGATTCATATAGTGTATGGAATGGTCAGTAACCATGCAGTTTTAGGCTGCATTCAGACTGGGTGCCCATGCCCAGTGACTAGTCTGAACACTATACCCTAGAAAAACATACATATTTTCAACAGAATTTAAGCATTGTATACACATGACCAGACATTACATAGCTATAAAATGTCAAGAACATTGAGAATTTTGGAGTATGTATGAACACCATTTCATTTGGTACCAGCCAGGGCACAGGCACTCAGCTTGAATGCAATCTTAGAAGCTAATGCCATATGCCCTAGAGTAAGTAGTTCACTTTATAAATGATTTCCTTTGCTGCCTAATAAAAAATATTACTATTAGAGTATGAGTTTCACTTGACTGTATAAATAAGGTATATAAACGTTTTGCATTTCCAACGGTCTCAGAAAAGGTTAAAGGTCCTTTTAGTTTATACTGAAACTTGTCAACACCTCACCAATCCAGACACTTCAGCTTGAAGAAATGATTAAATGAAGACACTTCACAGTAATGATGTTGTATACTGGAAACAATTCAAGTGTACGCTAGTCTCGACTACCTCGCAACTTCATATTAAAGCGTGTAAAGGCAAAAACCCAAGAAAGAAAGAAAGAACAATAATCTATTCAAAGTATAAATTTATATGAAACAGTATACAACTTCGAACTATATATGTATATTTTTATATTTTAAAAGTAATCTTTTGTTTCAAAGATAGTACCTTGACTGTAAAATATTAGTTAACTTACTAGCGTAAGAGCAGCTCTTTTTGGTATAAATCGTCTTGGTTTACTGATAATTCTTGCAGTGGCTGTGATGGTAGATCTCGCGGCCATTTAAAATTGCATCACAATTCACAATCAATTACGTCATGCGCAATAACATTGCGCAAAAATTACTTGAAGAATTTCAGAAATATTTTCTGTGGCGCTCTCCGGAAAGTACTGAGACAAGGGCGGCGGAACGGGGGTCGTAGGAAGTGAGGAAGTCTATAGCCCCAGAAGCCTTCAATATTTCTAGCGAGGGAAGGGGGACACTCTTTATCAATCTATTGACGAATATTAATAGCCCTTCCAATATAGAACATCTTCCACCGCCACTGCTGTCGGATTGACCTAAACCACGTTAGCCATTTTCAAGATTACCAAATTTGATAATTTTGCAAAGTCATTTTGGTAAAGCGCTCTCAATTCGTCTGAATTTATGCCACAAAAATAAAATAGATATCGTTAGAAAGCTATTAATTTGTATTATACAATGTTGTATTTGGAGCGTTTCATTTTGTTCAAAAAAAATTTCGCAGTTCGATTCCGAGATAAATGTCCAGCAAAACGGTGTCAGCGTTTTTCTATTTATTGCCTGGTTTCAATTTTATGACTTATTTTGTCCGAATGTTGGTCGAAAAACAGCATTCTCAATTTTGGTCGTCAATAAAATCAGCAAAACTCGACATATTGGAAAACGCTGACACCGTTTTGCTGGAAATTTATCTCGGAATTAAACTGCAAAAAAGATTTTGAACAAAATAAAACGCTTTTTACTTGAGTCGCCCCCGAGTGAAGCCCTCTGGTTTTAATTAAAAAATTCACAACTATTATTGGTTTGTGTTTATCGCAAAATCAAAGACACCATTGTATTCTACAAATGAATACCTTTCTAGATTAAACGATATCTATTTTAGTTCTGTGGTGTACATTCTGACGAATTGAGAGCGCTTTACAGAAACGACCTTGCAAATTAAAGTTTGGGTAGGGGTCAGGTGCGCGCGTGGAAAGTGCGGCGTGCGATTAGGGCAGCGTATTTCTAACTAGAATTCAGGATTATGCTGAATTGTGAAATGATCTAGCGTTCAGGATATTCCTGAATATTAAAGAGAATCCCAACCCCCCACGCCAACCCATCATCTCTAAACCTGACCCTAAACCTAACCAGACCTCGACCACAACACCGCGGCGCCCCTACTGGTTTACTGGTGAACACTGCCCAGCGGTACCCCCTACCCTGAATCCGTGAGGGTACACCCTCTCCCTTCTGGCCATGCGCCAGTTATTGCTCAATCGCATGATCACGCCATTTACGCCACGTGACTTTCATATCTTTATTCTGGGGACATACCATGTTCCAAGAGTCGAAGATCGACTTCAATTCATACAGCTGTATGTCACCATGTAATTCATAGACCTTCGCCATAAGCAATACATTCTGGTAAGATGTGTGAAAGAAACCTTGAGCAGGTAATTGTTACCTATAAAATGTTTATATTTCCAAAACAAAATCATGTAGATATAGACTGACGCTTTCATCCTCTAGATATATTAAATTTTCAAGCCAGTTTAAATTTGTCTTTGACTTTGTACTTTAATTACACTGTAATACATCTACTGTCTAGTATTATATGATTATAGTGTATGTCTAAAAATGTGCATGTCTTCGACTTCGTTTACACGGTATGGATACCAGGGTGCATTCCATGTCAACCCCACGCCGAAGATAAGCCACTGGTGCTCGCACTGGTGTTCAGGTGCTGCGCCAAGGGAGGTCAAGACGAACGCCAGCGCTGGCACCACCCACTGACTTGTATAGTTGTATCTCAAACTCATTAATAATTCATGAAGAAAACACAAAGGAAATCAGTACCGTGTCGGTGGTTTGGATATCGGAGGAAGAAATTACATAAATTAAGCAAATTTTCATCTTCATTTTCTCTTAAAATACTGATTTGTTTGAGATGCTATATCATACACTCGGAGGAGTGTTTCATCAGGATATCCAAACACCTCGAAGTTTGTTCAAAACCTCGGCTTCACCTCGGTTTTCAACAAACGTCTCGGTGTTTGGATATCCTGATGAAACACTCCTCCTCGTGTATGATATATTACATGGCTGTATATGTGCACCGACTGCTTTGAAACTCACACCAAAGATCTTCGGCGTGACCTACATGGAATGCACCCTGGTATAGATAATGGATCTAGACGAAATAATTCAGAATCGTATTAAAATTTGCAGTCATGCACGCTTGTTTACGATAGGAGAATAAACTACGTAGTACGTATCTTGTTCTTGCACAGTTTCAAAACTGTATGCTTTTTGTACGCTTTTATGTGAACAAGCGGTACCATTCAAGTTTGGTACGATTTTGTATTAGTCTGATACTGTGTGAAGTATGATCATGGTATGATGGACCCAGATTGTAAAGTTTGCTAAGTGTGCAGGTAAGACGGATCCAAGGATGGGAAAATGCGCGGATGGGCAGGCTTGCAGGTAAAAACTGCACAGATGGCGGGTAAAAACTGTAACGGGTAAAAACGAGGAAGATCTTCCCTTCAAACGACAAACTTTATAATCTGGTGATGGACTGCCCCCCCTTGACCGCTCTGGCCCTTCCAGGGGGGAGTGGTTGGGGGCAGTCTGCTTCGCAGACTAGATTTAGTACTGTTTACATAAATAAAACACAAAATGCAATTGACGGTACTGAAAAAGATGGCAGCAGTACATTTAACCACAATGCTTTGCAACCTCAAGTCAGCTCAAATCAGAACTAAAGAAAGACTTTATTTATTAATGAGGGTAGACATTCATTACTGGTGACCCAGTAATTTACATAATGGCCCTCCTAACATAACTAAATAATACAAAATTGAAAAATACATATACTGTATATATATATATATATATATATATATATATATATATATATATATATATAGTTCAATCTACAGACACGGTGTTTCGCTGTACAACAGCTCATCAGTGTAGCTTGGAACAATCTGAATGAATTTCACCAATTACTTATACACATGCGATCGTCGGTGACAACCGCATGTGGGAAAGCATCGGTGAAATACATTCAGATAGCGTGAAGTGCGCATGGGCCCAGAGTGCTCAAACTTCCACAAGGGTAGTGAGCATTGCATTATCACTAATAGGTACCCATGGCAACTTCACAGAGTGCTCAACAACACCGAAGTGAAGGAGCATACATAGTTCAATCTACAGACATGGTGTTTCGCTGTACAACAGCTCATCAGTGTAGCTTGGAACAATCTGAATGAATTTCACCAATTACTTATACACATGCGATCGTCGGTGACAACCGCATGTGGGAAAGCATCGGTGAAATACATTCAGATAGCGTGAAGTGCGCATGGGCCCAGAGTGCTCAAACTTCCACAAGGGTACTAGTGAGCATTGCATTATTGCTAATAGGTACCCACAGCAACTTCACAGAGATGCTCAACAACACCAGTTTCCATTTGGTAACCGCCACTGTGCTGCAGTGGTCAATTTGACTGCACTACACCACATGGACCACCATGACCTGGCTGTGACAGCGGCGACCAAATGGAAACCATACACGAAATGTCAAAATGTTCTAAAGCAATGTTTTTTTCCAAGAGATCACTCTGTATCTTATCTAGAAAACCCTTTTAAAAAAAAAGGTTTTACATCCTGATATTCTTTTAAAAGAAGGCATGGCAATAGTATATATTTCTATTTGAAGCTCTGGTGTTTACCCTTTTGTACATTGTGCTATAGTAAATTGGTTTTACTGTGTGATTTTAATTTGTCTCTTATGCGTATCAGTTGTAGAATCTTGGGAGTCATCCACTCTTGTAATTCTTTATTTTTCACCCTGCGAGTCACCATTATAGGCGCATGATGATTCATAATATTGGTAAATAAAGCATACCAGATATCAAATTTGTTATTTACGTCTTTGTAGATGTTAAGTAGTGACCAAGGTGCTATACGTAGATCTTCTAGAAAACTTTCTCAACAAAATGTTGTAAACGTTCTGTATGTAATTGACTCGTGACCATTTTTTCGGTGTTTTTCGCTGCCAGTCCTATGCACAAAACAAACTGGATAGTGATCAGTCATGCCATATACAGGTACTAGGACTTGAGTTATTCTTTCTGGATGTGTAGTATAATCATGGTTGATTAATGTTGATGTACCATTTGATTTGCGCGTTGCAGATTTAACTATTTGTATCATACCTGCATCCTTAAATAACTTTGATAATCGGCCATCGGTATTCTTCAATAAATCAATTTTAAAATCACCTGAAATAATAGTTTCATCACAATGACAAGAAGCAACTTCTAATAACTTTGTAATGTGATTGTAGAGCTCTGCAGGTGAATCTGGAGGATGGTAGAAAACTATAAACATAATTTTTGGACCTTGATGATGTTGTCTAACTTCAATTAGGCAGACATATTCAGTGTCGCATTCATTTATATCTAGGAGCAACTCTCTCGAATATGAGTGAATTCTTAATATAGATAGCAGTTCCACCTCCTCTGCTTCTATGTTTTCTATCACAACGATGTAGCTCGTATCCATTAATATTACCGTAATCTCATTGTCATCCCAATTCGTACTAAGATGGTTAAGTAAGCAAGAACTACATTCCTACCAAAGTTGATCGTTTTAAAACAATACCTTCCAATATTTCTGCAAGAAACAATATTTCATGCACGCAATTAAGGATTGTGGTTAAATATACAAGTTGCCATCTTTTTTGGTACAGTCAATTGTGCATGCAAGTTTATGATAATAATCTGAAATTTCTCCTATGTTGTTAAACTAACACAATACAATACAGCTAACACAACAACTGACAATTATTAGGTTAAACTAATTACGTTAAACTAAATTAGAGTGTGTACTGTCACTTGGCAAAAATTTGTATGCAAGTTCCTGTAGCAATTCTATGAATAAGTTCTATTAACTCATTCCTGCCTGAACCAGCAAAAAATTCCCCCTTATTGTTTTTAGTTTTACCCTGTGTAACACCAGATGATTTTACTTGTCAAAGGAAGTTTATAGGAAGGTCTAAAGCTCTTCGTCACATTTTTAATGAGAGGGCTAAGCCCCTCCAAAATCTCTGAAGATAGGGCTAGATAACAATGGCCTAAAATTGTCTGGGAGGGGGGAGGCAAAATACACTCTTGTCATTCTATTATGAATTAGCCCTCCAATACAAAATATCTACTGCCACTACTGCTCCTAGTCTAGCCTCCTTGAGCAGACGTTGTGAGGCGCTTCCGTCACTCCATTCCCTTTACAACGTCTGCTCAAGGAGGCTACTCCTAGTCCTGCTCAATATGCAACTGGAAATTGCAACATATTTTTGCACAAGTTGCACGGGAATTGTGGTAAAAAGGTGGAACAATGGTCTTGTTTAATTGAAGTCTGATGCAGTTCTCGTCTCTGTAGTGTTCTGAACTACTGTAATAAACATTGGAAAATACATTCTATATTGTTTTACATTGTAAGATGAGATAATCCAGATTAAATTTTATTATATGCAATGCGTAGTTCCAGAAAATATCCATAGCCCTTACATACTTGGAAATTCCAGGGGGAGTAGGGGGGGGGGGGGGGTGACACCAAGAGTGGTGAATCGTATTTAGTCTGGTTGATTGCTTTTAGGAAAATTTTGGGCAGTGAGTGTGGGGGGGGGGGGGGGGGTACTAGACAAGTGGGAGGGTTATGGATATTTTCTGAAACTACACAATAAACTATTCAGTTTCTGATCTACCAACCATTTTTTTTAAATAAATCCATTATACCTATTTAAAAAAAATTTGCATAAATGTTAGACCTGTACTAGCTAGCTTCCTCCATATAGGCAACTCTGGAATTTTTTTAGTTGAATATATTGCATCCCCTCTATGGTACTTCTATTTTTGGAACTCTTGTGCCCAATGCTCCTATTGGTTTTCACACTGGAAAGATCACAGAGTTGCATGTGACCAGCTGCAGGGGAGGCTATACATGGTCCAGTACACATTAAAATAATTGTCAATTTTCTCTTTTTTTAAGCTCAAAGAGCTTGCAAAGGAAATTAAAAGTGAGTCAGGTGTGGCTATCAAAGATCGATGTTATTTGTTCAAGACATATGTAAAATGCTTCATTGGTAAGCTACTCAGTATGTTAGATTGATTTACAGTATGTTTATTCACAATAACATTTAAGAGAGGCAACAATTCAGGGGCAGATTAAGACAACAAATCATGTGCTGAGTTGATTGCAGCACAAATTAACTGACCATACCAAAAAAGGTTGCATCTTGTACATTTAACCACAATCCTTTGCACACATTAAATATTGTTTCTTGTAGAATAATCGGAAGATATGGTTTTACAACTACAGTGTTATATCAACTTTGGTAGGAATGAAGTTCTTGCTTGTTTTAATCCATTTTAGCATGATACACAATGTTTATAGTTCTTATTTGAGCTGATTTGAGGTCACAAAGCATGGTTAAATGTACCACCACCATCTTTATTGGTACTGTCAATTAATAAGCTGTCAGTATTAATAATACAGTCCAGAACAAAACAGTCCAGTCAGTACAGTGCAGTTAAAGTTACAGTAGAGTTAGTGTTAGTGTTAGTGTTAGTGTTAGTGTTAGTGTTAGTGTTAGTGTTAGTGTTAGTGTGAGTGTGAGTGTGAGTGTGAGTGTGAGTGTGAGTGTGAGTGTGAGCGTTAGCGTGAGTGTTAGCGTTAGCGTTAGCGTTAGTGTTAGTGTTAGTGTTAGTGGGAGTGGCAGTGTCAGCCTTAGTGTTGGTGTCAGTATCAGTGCCGGCAGTGGCAGCGTCAGTTGCAGCATTGGTGTTGTTGTCAATGTTAGCATCAGTGGCAGCGTCAATGTGAATCACAGCTAACGTCAGTGGCAGCATCAGTGCCAGCGTCAGTGCCAGCATCAGTATCAGCATTAATTAGTGGCAGCATCGGTGTTGGTGTCAGCGTCGGTCTTGGTGTCAGCGTCAGTGGCAGTGTCAGTGTCAGCATCAGTGTGAATGCCAACGTCAGTGGCAGTGGCAGTATCAGCGTCAGTGGCAGTATCAGTGGCAGTATCAGCGTCAGTGGCAGTATCAGCGTTAGTGGCAGCGTCAGTGTCAGTGGCAGTATCAGTGGCAGCGTTAGTGGCAGCGGCAGTGGCAGCGGCAGCGGCAGTGGCAGCGTCAGTGTCAGTATCAGTGGCAGTATCAGCGGCAGTGGCAGCGGCAGTGTCAGCATCAGTGTCAGCATCAGTGTCAATGCCAACGTCAGTGCCAGCGTCAAGCGTCAATGTTAGCGTCAGTGCCAGCGGCAGTGACAGCATCAGTAGCAGCGTCAGTAGCAGCGTTAGTGGCAGTATCAGCATCAGTGGCAGCGTCAGTGGCAGCGTCGGTGTTGGTGTCAGTGTTAGCGTCGGTGCCAGCGTCAGTGCATATCAGCGTCGGTGTCAGCGTCAGTACCACTGTGCCAGTGTCAGCGTTAGTGACTTAGTGTCAGTTTCAACGTAAGCGTCCGTGTCAGATTCAGTGTGAGAGTTAGGATAAGGATAAAGGACTGGGGGCTAATCATCCTTACTCGCAGCCAGCGGCTGAATTGCGAAGGACGCAGATCAACGTGGCCGTATCGAGGCACATCAAAGGCACTCCAAGCAGCCGCCATACGACACAGTTCAAGATTTAAGATGTAGGTGTTCATTTTATGGAGGGAGGAAAACCGGAGAACCCGGCGAAAAACCCTCGAAGCACAGGAGAGATCAACTACAACTCTACTCACATAAGTTCCAAGCTCGACAACGGGGTCATTCCCAAGCGGTCACCCATCCAAGTACTAACCCCGTCTAACCGGGCTTAGCTTTTTGGTGAGAGGCAGCGCGCTATCAGCACACGCCACCAGTGCTTCCCTGAGTTAGAGTCAGAGTACAGTTAGAGTTAGAGTATAGTACAGTACACTTACAGCACAATCACAACTACAAAACAAAACAACTACAACGTATAAATTACAGTACAAGGTCTGTTATCACAAAATGCCAGAATTGCATTGAAATTAATGAAATAGCTTTCCGTTTTGTGTCGTTTTTATTTCTGATCAGGTTATGAGTTGGTTGATTGGCTGGTAAACAGTGGGCATGCAAAGACTCGGGATGAAGCAGTTAAACTTGGAGAGGTTTGTGATGTTTTAATTAGTCATATACCGGTACATGTATGTTACCGTATATTGCTTGGTGTACTATAATGTGAACATTAGGCTAGGAATTAACTTGGAGAGATTTACCTGACATTAAGGGTGAGAAGAAGTCTTTGAACCTTCAAGAATAGCTTTTCAACTAGATTTTTTTGACTTTTGGAAGATTTGACCACACCACTTGGCCACACACAATAGGGCCTGGGTTAAACGCCAAACTTCACCTGAACCGAACTTAATTCGAGGCCGGCTATATTGCGAATTTGTGAGTTGTCAGTTTGGGAGTATTTCCGTTTTTCGAAATTTCGGGCTGCAAGCAGGCCACTTGTTATTTGAGCTGATTTGAGGTTGCAAAGCATTGCAGTTAAATGTAACGCCGCCATCTTTTTCGGTACCATCAATTCTTACAGTTTTTGCACGAATCAACTAAACTTATCATTGAAATTTCCCTGATAGATAAGATTGACCACCAAGCAGGTTATTTTCGATATTTGCCTGATGAGATAGGCTTTGTTAAGATTGGGGGGGGGGGGGGGGGGGGACTGGGGAGTGTCTCACCCCATACCCCCACCAGTAATTTCGTCCCTGTTCCTGTCGCCTTTACATTGTTCTAGCTGAATCGACCACAATATTTTCACAAATCGAGATGTTGCGTGCTCAGCTAGTATTCATGGGTCGGCCAAGACGAACACCAAAACAGTGTGCTATGCCAAAGAAATGGCAACTTGTAAACTCGCAACTTGCAACCCGCAAACTTGGAACTCGCAAACTCACAACTCGCGTGCGTGCTAGACAAACTCACTTAATTCAGCAAATTAAGTACATGTAAAGTTTGGTGTAAATTCGGCTGATTACATTTAGATCAACTATAGCTGTTTACACTATCTTCACGGCTGGCACAGCCAGAAATTACGGCAGATTAGTGATCGACTCGACAAACGCCCATTTTCACATGATCTGAACTAAATTGAGTTGACCCAAACTGCAATTAATTTGGCTCTACCCTTCGTCTCACCCCTATCTGCGGATATAATGCATTATATAATTGCATGCACTTTAACGTATCGTCATTCGGTCATTTAATGATTACTGATATCAACCAACATATTTGCCTGCATAACGGTTTTGATATACAAAAGTGAAAGATTTGCTGGTTAAAAATAAGTCAGTTACCCTGCGAGCAGAGCCTTCTTTTCCTTATTAAGGCTATGCTCGCAGGGTACAAGCTGGTCAATTTAGTGGTGAAAGGACATAATCCGCAAGCCTTCTTGAGTCTTGACATGGGAATGCGTTGACAGTGCTTTCTTTGTATAAACGTAATTAGTACTATACTCTCTAAGAGTAAATATTTGCACATGTCACGCAACAATACATTAATCTGACAGTTAACATGATTGCATACAGTGTTATAAGTATGTATATCATATCCAGTTTAATTTGCATGCATATTGTACCTGAACATTATCATAGTCAATGGAGAAATGGTCTAGAAACGTCAAAGCGCCAAAAATGAGCTGAGATTTTATGTTGAAACGGTCTTCACCGTGCACAAGTCTTTTGTTTTTCGCTTAATATTTAAACAATACGATCGAGAGATTGAACCCAAACGCTACTATTGGATGATTACTCTTCATTATATCACAAATACATTGTCCCCACCGTGCACATGCAAGTTTACATGAACGTGTAAACAAAAAGATAGAACAAATTCGGACTTTCCCTGAGTTTCTAGAGCATTTTTGATAGACTATGCCGTTACGGTTGTCAGTTTCAGTAAATATTCATATTATCTCCTACAAAAGACAATTTGTTTAATACCTAGTAAATTTCCTTGGCCATCAAACAATTTCCCTCCCCCAAGGTTCAAATGTAAATAAACACCTTTCAAAACAGTTTGAATGTCCGTACGTGATTTTAATACATAATTGCTTAGTACACAATTTATTAATTTGCTTACATAATTCGTTCACATAATTGCTTAGCCTTACATAATTCGTGTAGAATTAACAATTCGACAACGAGCCCAGTTGTCTATATGAGCTGATAGTCATTGAGGTGCAGCCGGGTTGACTATCGTTCATAGACAACGAAGACGAGTTGTCTAATTGTTTTAGTATAAACCAACTAGTCGGACAAACTATTTTTAAAGAAACAAACTGAAACCTCAGCAAAATGCAAGATTTCTGCTTTGTTTTGGGACTCTTTCGCTACTAGTGGTGGGGGTATTTTTTATTTATTTATTACGCTTTGCTCTTAGTAAATAAACATACAAAATAAAAATCTGGCATACATCATAGTATAAATCATAGTATGGATGTATGCCATAGATCACTGGGGGTAAGCTTATTCTATCATTGTTTATAGAGTCTTCTCAGTGCCAACCTCATTCATCATGTGGTGGATCGACATCATTTTAAAGACCAATATCTATTTTACAGGTTTCTTGAAGATGGTAATTAAGTGTAAAATGGAATATATAATATATCCATACATACAATCATACATAGTTAATGCAGCACATGCTTGTTTTCAAGTTTGTGGGAAACCAAACATACTTTTACAAAACATTGTGAAAACAATAAAGAAGCAGACAGAAAAGCATATACTAAATTTCTTATTAATCTTGTTCGCTTGGTCTATGTGGAATAGTCAATTCTACTTGTTTTTTTCGCAATGGATATGAGGTGAGAAAATTTTGGCCCGTTTTTCTGATAACACTATTCCGCAAGATTTAATAGTTCTAAATTGTGCTTTCAATTGCAATGGAACATTTTATTGTTTTTTTTTATGAAAGACTAGTCCAAATCAGAGTCCAGAGTTGGAAAAAGTATTCAACCTTCCTCCGGATGGGTTTTTAAGTTTAGATAACCTTCCTCAAAATATATAGCGAGAATTTTGTGTTTTGCAACGTTCATAAATACTGCGTGACTTTTATAGTACCTTGGTTTTCTAGGTTTTCCTAGGTAAGCTTTGGCATACTACAATAGCTACTAATAACTGACCACTGCTGACTGATAGCCTGCCCCTGACCTTCGACTGCTGCGAAGATACAGACATCGCAGCAGACATCAACGTACATGTCTCACGCATGTAACTGCTACCACTGCCAGTGCTGCATAATTGTTGGTTAGCCAATGTTTTGCTGCAAATCGCATTTCTTCTCGACACCTTGCTTGATCAATTGTAACTTTCTCAGATTACCGAATGTGTTGTTTCACGTGTTTTCACTTTAAACCTTCCTCACTAAAGTAAACCTTCCTCCGGGTGGTACCCGCATACCCGCAGCTGTTTTCCAACTCTGAATCAGACTTTGTGCTTTCAGTGTATTTTGTTTCACCGTTATCTGGCCGGGACACCTTTTTAGGAAATGTGACTGTTTACCTACGTCAAAATTGTATCCAATTGTGGGTAGAGCTTTTATTGGTTTATATTTTGTTTTGTATAACACCTATAACTAGCTAAACATCTACTTTTATTTTCAATACGTTTTTGTGGGATTTTGAAACTTATTATTTTGAAACTATCATTTTTAAGCAGTTTATACAGTATATACAGTTAATGTTATTAACAACTTTACAACAATCAAAATCAAGCTAAAAAATAAATTGAATAATTGTGACCTTATTGCTATTTTATTTCATTGAAGCTTACTATAAATATATTTAGATGTTGCAAGTGATCCCACTGTTGGACCAAGCGTTGCTTCTTTAAAAGCTGAATGTGGTACAAAATATTCTTGGGCCAAATCACCAGGTCTTGTCTTTTGGAACAAATATTATTTTATGCTTAAAACTGGAGATACAACACTATATGAATTCAAGACTGATCTGGTGAGTTTAGTTGCAATAAGTGTCAGTATACACATTAAAAATATGTTTGACATTGACTAAAAGATTATATATGCAAGACTTTTCGACTAGAGGAGCACTTTTTCAGTTAAGGTGAAGTAATACGAGCAACAAATTGCTGCAACATTGTTGTGTTGCAAGTTGAAAGGCGTTGTTGCACGTATTACCAGTTTACCACCCACCTCGAACATTGTCACGCAACAAAATTTCGTTTTTGCAAGTTGAAACAGAGTGTAGTGCAGCTAGTAGAACTGGCGTCTATTTTTCAACAAATTTTTTCCAACTTGCAACAAAATTTTGTTGCGTGCGTGTTTAAGGTGGGTGGTAATACGTGCAACAACGCTTTTCAACTTGCAACGCAACAAAGTTGCGTTGAAAGTTGAAGAAAAATGTTGCCCGTATTATTACCTCACCTAATTTGTAATAGTTGGTCGGTTGGAAAGCCATCTACACGCGTAAAAATCTCGCAAGTTGTTACAGCATTGTTGCCTGAACAATGCTGTAACAACTTGTTGACATATGTGAACAACATTGATAAATGAACAACATTGTTCATCATTGTTTCAACAAGTTGTTACAGCTTGATGAAACAACAACCGTTGTTCACGCATGTTGTAACAACCGAAGAACGTGTTGATACATCAACCATGTTCACCATTGTTGTTCATCGTGGTTATTTCGTCATGCTGTTACAACATGTTGTATCATGTACGAACAACGTTGTTGGCTATAAAAATGTGCTGTTGGAACAACTTGTTCATGACTGTTGATTTATCCGTGAACAAGTTGTTCGAACCATAAGTGAACAACTTGTTGACAACTTGTTCACGGCGAGCAGCACAACTTGTTCACGCCTGTTGACAACCGTGAACAAGTTGTGCGTTTTTACGCGTGTAGTAGACAGGGTAACATGAATTACTTATATTGTTTACTGGCTCGGTTAATATATTATATGAAATAGCAAAGCGAAAAGGTCATGAACTGCTGTGGAGATTATTGGAACGAAATACTATCGACTCTCTCCTCCGCAGAGGTTAAATTTCGGAGATTGGAGGTTTCGGGGGTCGTCGGAGATGCTCGGAAACGTCAGCTGGACATAAGTAGTGCGGGCGAAACTAGTCCACTCCTTATGTCCAGTTGACGATTTCGACGCATCTCCGACGATCCCCGACATAGCCAATCTCCGAAAGAACCTCTGTGGAGGAGAGAGTACAACCTCGTACCCAGGGACATTTGTAGGGAACTGGGCCAAGATGGCGGGAACAAATGGCCCTGGTGGAGGCCAGGCTATCTCAGCCTCTGATTGGTCAAGAGTTCATGGCGTAAATCGGATGGTTTGATTTTTTTAAATTTTTTTTTAATTGTATTTTGACCTTGTCGGTTGTTCCTGCACACGGCACGGTGAATTATATTTTAAACTATGCAATAATTAGGTATAATTACTGTGTAAAGAACTGAGTTCTAGTTAATAAAATGCGCAATATACTGCGCATTTTGAGCTAGCCTCCACCAGGGCCATTTGTTCCCGCTATTTTGTTTTATTCGCCATCTTGGCCCAGTTCCCTACAAATGGCCCTGGGTACGAGGTTGGAGAGAGTACTATCGACGTTTTGAGCGCAGCACTTTAGCAGAGTATAAATTGTGATGTCGTGATGAAATGAAATAAAACAGGGCTTGTGCAGGCAGCATAGGTTAAAAGTAGCCCGAAAAATATCGTTAGTTTACCACTTCATGAATCCTGGCTGCCCTTTTAACATTTTTTGTCATTCATGTAGTTTCTACATTTTCAAGTGATACCTGGTTAACAGAGATTTATTCTGTTTAAGGATCTATCTCCTTCCCAGACGTACGATTTGAAAAATGCTGCCGTGGCCACAGACAAGGCTGCAAGCTACTGTATTGCACTGAAGTTCGCTGATATACAGATAGGAGGTATGGACACTAACTCTATTACTTATAATATAGTGTTGCTTTTTAAAAAGCCTGTTATCAAGACAGTTATACTAACTTGGAGTTAATATTTGTTCATTTCTAAATTATAGAAATAGGGTAGAAATAAGTGACTCCTTTGAAGCCGTTATTACGTTGGCGTTTACATTCTCATGCCACCCAACTACCTGCTTACTCCAGCAGTAAATTCCTTTCTAACCCGGTAAATAATTAAAAGGCATATGACTCGAAAATTAAGTTTGTCTTATTGAAAAAAAACATTTAAAATGATAAAATAACATCTTTTGCAGTTTTTGGTTTCCTTGCTTCGTTTTTGAGATATTCCAGTTTGTTTGATATGCAAATGCCACAACTTTTTACGTCACACATGCATAATGAGTATTATGAGTTACCGAGAGAAGGTTACATATCTTTGCTATTGTGAAACGAAATCACTTGGAGTTCTACATGTTTGGTGTTGTAGGTAGAAACACGCACATGCTTCCTTTGAGTTAAGCTCATGTTTTCATAATAGCAGAGATATGTAACCTTTTCTGATAACTCATTATGCACATGTGACGTAAAAAGTTGTGTAATTTGCATATCAAACAAGCTGGAATATCTCAAAAACGAAGCAAGGAAACCAAAAACTGCAAAAGATGTTATTTTATCATTTTAAATGTTCTTTTCAATAAGCCAAACTTAATTTTCGAGTCATATGCCCTTTAAAGATTTGGGCTCGGTTTCTTGCCGGTGTGGTTTCGGAAATAAACAATATTTTGAATTGAAACTATATACAGCAGATAGTACTATAATCTGCTGTGATTTTTTTTTAATATCAATTCAAGACGAAAATCTGCGACCTGCATATATATTTTATTAAGAATCTTTGGGTTATAATTCAGAGAGAGAGAAAACATTTGTCAAAAACAACTTTCACGCTGAAATTTATGAAAGATGATTTTCAAAATTTAAGGTTAAAGGTTAGGGGAGAAATGTCCAATAATGCACTGCTCTTTGACTTGTAAAAATTACTGCAATATGAAAGATCACTGCAAAAGTATTGTATCAAACCAAGCACAGCATAATTGGTGAGCTATAGCCCTCCCAATATTTCTAACGAGGGGGCTAACCCTTCCCTCCATATATCTGAAGACGGGGATAAGAATGGCCTAAAATTTGCAGGAACGGAGAATCAAAATACACTCGTTTATATTATTCTATTGACGAATTATCCCCTCCAATATAAAACACCTTCCACCGTCACTGAACTATAGGCAGCAACCTTAAAATCCGTGATCTGCCATGAGTCGTATGGCGGCTGCCACAAACGTCTTCATGATATGTCCTCGACTCGGCCACGTTGAGCTGTCTCCTTCGCAATTCAACCACTGGCTGCAAGTAATTTTCCCAGTCCTAGCTTTGCTTTCTAACATTAGTCTATTTTCCACTGTTGCCAATCGTATTGACTGCTTTTTATTTGTTTGAAGATCGCTGACTAGAAACAAGATCTCGTTTCCGCAATTTATATATTTTTCAATTTCTTAACATGTATAGTCCTGAAATTGGCATTCGAGTCGGATACTGACCAGCTTGCTTGGCTTAAACAGTTTGAAAAATGTGGAGTAGCAACTGGACAAACAGAAGAGGTAATTTGTTTGTTTGCTTCTCTTTATCTTCCACTCTGGCCTTCCTTATTCCTTCCTTTCTTGCTTTTCAATTTGTTCTTTCTTTTCCTTTTGCTCTAACTTTTTTCTGCCTTTCCTTTATCTTTTCTCACCATTCTCTTTTTGTTTCGTATATTGTTCTTTCGTTGTCTTATTGCTCTTTTTTCTTTCTTTCTTTCTTTCTTTCTTCTTCTTCTTCTTCTTCTTCTTCTTCTTCTTCTTCTCCTCCTTCTTCTTCTTCTTCTTCTTCTTCTTCTTCTTCTTCTTCTTCTTCTTCTTCTTCTTCTTCTTCTTCTTCTTCTTCTTCTTCTTCTTCTTCTTCTTCTTCTTCTTCTTCTTCTTCTTCTTCTTCTTCTTCTTTTTGACTTTCTTTGTCTTTCCTCCCATTTTTTTCTCCTTCTTCAACTCTTTTTTAATCTCTTTTATAAAAGTTTATTTGAATGAACTTTCCACTTGTAGGCGGTGGAAGAAACAATTAAGAACGCCAAGTCCATATATGAGTTTGAAGCTAAGGATATCGATGGAAATATGGTTTCGCTTTCAAAGTACAAGTAAGAAATAGTAGTGAAGAGTAATAGAGTCCCATCCAGACACCACGTTTTTCGTTTTTGTCTACCGTCCACATAGAAAACGCTAGATCACCGTTTTCAAAGTCTTCGTTTTTTTACCGAAAAGGGTGTAGAGATGAAAATAACGATACAAAAAGATCGTGTGGACGCAAATATTTTAATGCGTTTCAGTTTAATTAAAACAGAGAGATTTGAATCTATAGGGCTGTGAACGTGAGAGGCGAGAAGGAATATCTTTTATTTCTGTTTTATACGAGAATGTTTCTCTAGGCGTGACAATGGACCTATGCTGGACCGTGAAAACAAAACAAATCATTTAGATGGGCAATGAAATTATTATACAGGGAAATGTCGTTGGGTCACAAAACTTTGACAAGAACAATCAGTTTTTCTTCTGCTCCCTGCCGGGTACGACAGCTCCCTTAGGTTGTGTTTTTGATATTAACTTTCTCAAACTCATTAATAATTCATGAGGAAAACATAATCGAAACCAGTTACCGAGACGTTGTAATAAGCGCCCATAAATTAAGACAAGTTTTATCTCAAATTTCTCTTTAAATACTGATTTGAAAACACACCTCTCGGTGTTTTCAAATCAGATAATAAACGGCCTTCTCGTGTATGATATATTATTTAATTGTATTTTTTTGTAGAGGTTTTGTTACTCTCATTGTCAACGTGGCATCTTTCTGAGGGTTAACCCCCAAGAACTACACACAGCTTGTGGAACTTGACACACGTTTTTCTGAACGAGGATTAAGAATCCTGGCCTTTCCTTGCAACCAGTTTGGTAATCAGGTGCTGTAATAGTGCTGTAAAACATTTCAATATTTGTTAATCAACTGGGCGTCGCCTCGGTTTTTTTTTCCAACTAACAATAATGTAGATTTTCACTTGCAAAGTGCAAATTGGACACGGGCAGATTTCTTATATAAATGATCTGGCAAATATTTTACTTTATGGTGACCTGTCTACGCATGATGTTCCACTTGGTGGTACAGTGGTTAGTGCACGTGCATTTCACCTCTGCGACCCAGGTTCAATTCCTGCTCAGCAGTTATCTGATTAAAATTTCACCTTGGCCGCATGTGAGAAGAGTGCTTCCAGTTTGACTCTACCAAACATCGCAGATTTCCTTCGGGTACTCCGGTATCCTCCTGTAGCAACACTGGACCAATGAGGGATGGCCCTTACTGGACCTCTAGGGAGAACAGTTATATATAACTGATAGAGTTATCCAGTATAAATAAGATTAGTTTAGTTTTTTAGTTTAACTGCATGTTATTTACAGGAACCAGATTCAGAAGAAGTCATCAAGAAATTTGCTGCTGGCTATAATGTGAAGTTCGATATGTTTTCCAAGATCAATGTGAATGGTGAAAATGCCTTGCCTTTATACAAATACTTGAAAAGTCAGTTGAAAGGTACCCTGGGAAGGTAAACAACTATTATTATTATTATTATCATTATTATTATTATTATTATTATTATTATTATTATTATTATTATTATTATTATTATTATTATTATTATTATAATTATTATTATTATTATTACCAGGTGTTCCTCCAAAGTGTGCAATAGGCAGCCTCGTATCCAGGTTCCTCGCGTGTTCAGAGTTCCATGCTGTATTTTCTAATTTGCATGTTCTTGACTGGTTCCTCCCAGGTTCCTCCAAGGTTCCTCCCAGGTTCCTCCAAGGTTCCTCCAAGGTTCCTCCAAGGTTCCTCCAAGGTTCCTCCCAGGTTCCTCCAAGGTTCCTCCCAGGTTCCTCCAAGGTTCCTCCAAGGTTCCTCCCAGGTTCCTCCAAGGTTCCTCCAAGGTTCCTCCCAGGTTCCTCCCAGGTTCCTCCAAGGTTCCTCCCAGGTTCCTCCAAGGTTCCTCCCAGGTTCCTCCAAGGTTCCTCCAAGGTTCCTCCCAGGTTCCTCCAAGGTTCCTCCAAGGTTCCTCCAAGGTTCCTCCAAGGTTCCTCCCAAGGTTCCTCCAAGGTTCCTCCAAGGTTCCTCCAAGGTTCCTCCAAGGTTCCTCCAAGGTTCCTCCCTGCATAAGGATGTTTCAGATTACATAAATACGTTCCTCAATCCTCACAAATAATATTTCAGCTGAAGAACATTCTCAAAATTAAGAACTGAATTATCCAACACTTGTGACTGTGAGGAAATAAAATAATCTTCAATTGTTTTTATTTATTTTTTTTATTTATCAACATTTGTACCTAGCGGTACAGGAGAAGTAACAATAGGACTCTAGGTCCCTTACAAGGTTATCCTCCTAAGGTCTAGGTGTTGGTTTTACGGAGGGGGGAAAACCGAAGTACCCGGCGAAAAACCCTCGAAGCACAGGAGAGACCAACTAAACTCTACTCACATGAGTCCCAAGCTCGAGAACGGGGTCATTCCCAAGCGGTCACCCATCCAAGTACTAACCCCTTCCAACCGGGCTTAGCTATTGGTGAGAGGCAGCGCCCTAACAGCACACGCCACCCGTGCTCCTCCCTCTCTTAACAAGATATAAAGATTGAGGTACACTTCACAATCTCAGATAATTGAATGTGATTTTTTAAGAACCCGAAATGTTCTTGAATTTTAACAAATGTTCCTCAGCATTCCGAGATCCTACGTTTTTCTAGGTACCGCATGTGACCTAAATCCCTCCTAATCATGTGTTATTTCTTTTCAGTTTTATAAAGTGGAACTTCGCGAAGGTAAATTAAATTGTGTTCTAAACTTTTCGAGCTGGAAAAATCGTTTATTAACTGCTATCGTAAATTATGGGGATACCTTACTAGTGTACAGAACCGAGAGGATAAAGGACTGGGGGCTAATCATCCTTACTTGCAGCCAGCGGCTGAATTGCGAAGGACGCAGATCAACGTGGCCGTGTCGAGGCATATCAAAGGCGCTCCAAGCCGCCGCCAATGACACAGTTCAGACCACGGATCACAGCTAAGATGTTGGAGAACCCGGTGAAAAACCCTCGAAGCACAGGAGAGATCAACTACAACTCTACTCACATGAGTCCAAGCTCGACAACGGGGTGATTCCCAAGCGGTCACCCATCCAAGTACTAACCCCGTCTAACCGGGCTTAGCTTTTTGGGAGAAGCATCCCGTGCTACAGGAATACACGAATAAGACACGAGGTTCCAGTTGCTGTTTTTTGTGACCCTCAAAATTGACCCAAGACCGACATTCACCAAGGTGTTTTTCGAAACTGGTGAAAAAACTTGGTACTCTACAACTATTCTCGTGTTTTTCGATCACGATAAAAAAACACACGTTTTTAGCAAAATTTTGGCATTTGCACCATGGTAGTTTGAATAATTTTTTGTGATCCTCAAAATTAGTTCAAAACGATTTTGACAAAATTCAAGGTCTCAAATAGAAAATTAAACCTCAGGTCATTTTGCAATGAGAAAATTTGAAAAATGGGTACGGCCTATATTGGCATTTACACCAGGGAAAGTGTGTTAGTGGTATATGAGTGTGGATAAAATGATTAACTCTTTCCTGTCCGAATTGGTCTTTAATATTTTATTCTGGCTAACGCCAGACGATTTTATTCATCTCTGGGGAAGCCCTCGGACAGGAATGAGTTAAGCTCGGCACCGTCTTCACCTACCATTGATCGTTAACATTTCATTTTTTAAATATTTTGTTTTAGTTTCTTTGTAATCGAGACGGCAAGCCAGTTAAGCGATACTCTCCCACCACAGCTCCCCTCGTAAGTACATTAATCTAATGCTTGTAAAGAATCAGTATTTTAGCCAATTGTAAGTACATTAATCTAATTATTGTAAAGAATCAGTATTTTAGCCAATTGTAAGTACAATTAATCTAATGCTTGTAAAGAATCAGTATTTTAGCCAATCGTAAGTACATTAATCTAATGCTTGTAAAGAATTAGTATTTTAGCCAATTGTATAAGTACATATTAATCTAATTCTTGTAAAGAATCAGTATTTTAGCCAACTAGCTGAGCTTATAATATCATCAGAGTTTGATTTATTAACCTTTTGATGTCCAAGGCTTTTAAAGAAACTAAATCCTTTTAAGGATTAGTAAAATAATTTGTGATATGAACCTGCTCAAACTATTATTTGTGAGGACTTGATTTGAGGGGCCTGGGGGAAGATTAGTGTCTTGACTTTGGGTTGTCAGCATAGGCGTATTAGGCGGGGGGGGGAGTCTGCTGGGAATTTCGGGCAATTCCGATATGTATTGCTGTGAAATGTTCAAGCAAAATTCATACGTTAAACTAAGACTGAAAAATACGACTTAAAAATCAATATTTAACCCTAAATATTTCGGGCAAAAATCTCTGCTCCCCCAAACAGAATTGCGCTTCTACACCTATGGTTGTCAGTTGAGTTGTGTTGTGTTGTGTTGTGTTGTGTTGTGTTGTGTTGTGTTTGTGTGTTGTGTTGTCAATTGTGTCATGTTGAACTGTGTTGTGATGTGTGTTGTGTTGTGTTGTGTTGTGTTGTGTTGTGTTGTGTTGTGTTGTGTTGTGTTGTGTTGTATTGTACTGTATTGTCAATTTATCACTAACAGGAAGATTTTTTGTTTGTTTATTTTAGGATATTGTCCCGGACATTGAAGCCTTGTTATAGATGATCCTTCAATATTTATCGTCCTCTGACTTTCTATATAATCCATATTAATTAAACACACGGAGAAGGTTTTAGCGACATCAATACCTATTCGCCTCATTTTCGAAAAATAATTATTTTAGCGACGTTGCCCAAAAAATGTCTTTTTAGGGGTACATATCAACTGTAACGTTTACAAGTTGTTTTCTTTTGTATTTGAGAATCTTGGTCGACAAAGTTCATTTCTATAAACGATTTTGGAAAGGAGCATCTGGTCCTGAAGGGAGCCATCTGGTCCCCGTATCAGATTCCCGGGGGCCATTCTTTCGATTTACTGCTACTGTCCGTGCCCCCCCGTCAATTCTCCATGATGGTCTACTGTTGCTAAAAGCTTCACCGTGTGTTTGCCAGTCACGACTTCCGTTGCACTTTTGTCTTGAGCTAAATGATAACAGACTCACAAACTGCATTTTGTAGCTGAGTTCTGTTGGATGTGCTTTGTCGCTGAAGATAACAGAAAAAAACGTTGAAGTTAATACTCGGAATTCTTGAAACTTTTTGATCTTTATGTTTTCTTGACGTGTGAACTAGTTGTAATATTATTTGTTTCCAATTATCTTTGTTGCATGGATTGGATAGGAAACTGATCTAGTATAATGAAAGACTTAGACTTTCTATATAGATTCAAAATATAAAAGTAATAGAGCTTTAAATTACACTTAAACTGCAAGGAAATATACCAAAGTTATACTTTACGATGAATGGTGTGTTTACTAAGACAACTTGAAGCAAAGCAGAGCAGTAACATCAAGTGCTGTTGGCATAGCGCTACTTGGTTGCGTAACTACTCAATGCGAGACCTCTGGGTTATGTGACTTCAAAGGTATATAATGCATGTTTGTGAAGATTGCTCGTACAACTTTTCTATATAGCCTTTGAAAAGACTGGTGGTGGTATATAACTGACGTCTCAACGGCCACTTTTCCAAACCCTGTACAGGTATATAATATTGTGAATTCGTCAAGCAATAGAGCATAAAATAAAACAGATGCAATTGCGGCAAATGGGGATATATAGTATATAAAAAGAACATTTTGGTCTCAACCCTTGCAAATATTTTTAGTACTTCTAGTTAATCCAGTATTTCTAGTTAATCATGTATAACACACTGGATAGGAAACTGATGATCACGTGTGGTGTTTTAAGCCCACTGATTGGTCATTTTGTGATGTCAAAAAAAGGCATGTGATACTGGGTTGTAATACTGTGTTTTCGAGTTTGCTAATATTTCAACTGATTTTGTTGGTTAACAAACTTATTATACCCGCGTTTAGATGTTCAAAGTAAACGTCGTTGGGATCTCATTTAATTTGTTTTGTTGTGAAGAACGGATGTTTCTTTTATGTGCCGAGAAGCATAATTAGATTATAAGTCAGCCTCATACACTGAACGCCGTTGCGTGACAAATTTCACGAACCATGCTCATCTGCAGTATCTTCTGCACCGTGCAACACGCCTCGTGAAACTTGTCCCGCTTCCTCTGGTTTACAAACCATTGCAGTTTGCAGACGTGTGTACGTAGTGCGTACCTATGTTTTTGTATTAAAGGAGGCGGAATTTTGGCAATGCTGACAAAATTTAGGTGGCTGTATATTTTTACATCAAAGTGCGTCTGTGACACAGATACATGAAATACGATTATTCTAGCAATGTAAATTTGGCAAACTGATAAAAAAAATGGCAAATTTCTCCGGACAGCCTTCTGGGGATCTCCTCCCTGTTTTAATTAAGCCCCGCACAGACGGACCAAGTTTTCCTTGACAAGTTCCTTCGTAGCTTTCCTTGCTCGTGTGTACGATGAACAATTTCCCCCCCCCCCCAAACATTTTCCTTGACAAATTATAATTGCTCGTGTGTACGGTTGGACAAGTTTTCCTTGACGGCAATGATCGCGTAATAAGCTTCGGAGATGATCTTGTCAAGTTTTCCTTGACGACTATACACACGAACAATTTTCCTTGTTCAAAAGCTGGTCATGCCAGCTTTTGAACAAGGAAAATTGTTCATGTGTATTGTCGTCAAGGAAAACTTGACAAGATATTGCACAGTACGTCACTGCGCACTCATCTCCAAAGCTTAGCACGTCGTGATCATTGCCGTCGAGGAAAACTTGTCTAACCGCGCACACGAGCAATTATAACTTGTCAAGGAAAATTATTGGAAAATATTGGCTTGTTTATCGTATAGCAAAGAAAGAGCTACCAGTGCGGGACTTACTACCTGGCTTCTTAATTTGGCTCGAAAAATCCCTTCCCCCCCCCCCCCCCCCCTTCCAAGTGGCCCTCCAACAGAATTGGGTCGCTTGGCTGAGTTAAATCCATGCCAGTCTCCAAGAGACATTAGTTATTCAAGCCAAGGTCAGTGGTAACCTTGAACGTATATTCTTGTTTATACAAGAAGCAAAATTGTTATTCGCCTGTAGAGACACAACAGTCCGACTGGGACGTAAGTCAAGGTGAAGATTTTGACCGCCATGACATGTCCTTGTGAAATTACTTTAGGCTAGTAGCGAGAATTACGAAAATATATTAGGTTCGTTAAAACTGGTTTCGGATTTTTTGTTTTCAGTTTACTGCCATACTGGAGCGTTACAGTGCGCATGTTCATCATATAATTATTCAACAAATACGAGTAAAACTACGTACAGCCAGACTGATGAAATTTGCTTGAGTGCCGAGTGGTGTTTTATTAAATTAATACGAAAGCATGCATGTATGATTTATTGCCATCATGTAAGGGAATATCTACATTACAAGCGTGCTGAATGAAATATGTACATATGCAATATGTAAATATGCGCAATTTACTGCCAGAATGAAGAAAAAATAAGTTACGTTTATTTAATACGTGTGCAGTAAGTTTTTTGATTGGACATATTAATTTAATATTCGTTACGTTAAAAACTGAAAAACGTAGTCAAGCCGGTCTTTCGCTTTCCTTGGTTTGTTAGCCTGCCTGCGCAGGCTATAAAAATTACAAAAATATACATTGATTTATAACTGTTTTTCTTCTGATACGGCATGTTATATGAAACTGGCCCCAGGTCTATAGGCTGAGTTTCACCGCCATAGATATATCTCATTGTATATTTTGTCTTTGGCGCATTCAATAATATATACAAATATTTTAAAAATTCTTTGAAGGTTTTCAGCCATTTCAGGACGATAATTGTACCATTGGAGATAGATAAAAAAATTGTGAATACACAACGTTTATTATTTATTTCCAAAAAACAATACAAATATATGTTTCCCCCCCGTTTTCTCTTTCCTTCAACACCGGTAATTTCTGAATAAGCACACAAAGAAATCCATGCTAGCTATAGTCATAGGTCGGAAAAAACACCTTGTGACGTAGTTTCGACGTCAAGAAATTAGCTATTACGAATATTGCTGAATAAGGGGAGGACCATTAGAAAAGTTATGGGGATTGGGGGTGGGGGGGGGGGGGGGGGGGGGGGGGGGGGGGGGGGGGGGGGGGGGGGGGGGGGGGGGGGGGGGGGGGGGGGGGGGGGGGGGGGGGGGGGGGGGACAAAATCCTGAGAAAAAAATATACCACACGAGCAACTGACAAAAAAAGAATCGTGCTCGCTGAAAAAGTCCCCCCCCCCCATCACGTTTCTACAGCAGACGTCAAAGAAAGCTGTGACGTACATCCCACGCAAACAACCCCACTCCCTTCCCCGTACAGAAACAAAACGGAAACCCGATAAACAGACCCATTAATTAATGGCAATGTCATTGCATATAGTTTGTTCTTTAGATTAATGTGTATATGTTCTCAAAACTCAGTCAAAATGAGAAAACAATATAAAGATAGGATTACAGCTTTTTTTTTGTTATCCTCATACTATTTGAAGAGGTCGTTAATTTGAATAACTAATTCTTTTTCATCCAAGCACATAGCGTCGCTATATATAAGAGTCGGATCGGATCCGGTTGGATCCCTAGCAAATTTCCTGGTCGGGTTATACTGTGTTGTACTGTGTTAGCGTATAAGCTAATGTGACGGTGAATTCGTAATTCTAGTTAGGGAATTTGTTATAGTCGTTCATAAAGGTAATCCCACTTTGTAGTTAAGTCATTATAGTCAAAGAAAAAACAATTTCTTAATCGGATCCAATCCAACTTTCATTCCTGCCTATGCACATATTATATAGTTAGTCTAGTATGAACTAAAGCAGTGTATGTGTGCAGTGTATAGTTGTTTCAAAAGACGATATATTGTTATGGCGCCAGTGTGTCGGCATCGTCTGCATTACAGCTTGTTCTATTCGCATTTTTATGGTATATTTTATGATCCGAGTATCTCGGCTTAGCTTACTTAATTCAGGCCCTCTGACTTCAATGGTGCGCTTTTATGTTGTCATCCGCCATGACACCTTACATTTTATATCGACTCCCAAGATCACGAGTGTCGATTTTAAGCTCCAGCCCACTACTAATTATAATTTCTACCCAGGCCAGAATAAAAAGCAGAGACGTGTTTGAACACTCGAACAACTCAGTCTGTAATTAAGGACGAAATACTGAAGTGTGATTAATTTAAAAGAAGTCTATTTATACTCAGACAGCTTCTAAAACGTCAACCATGGTGCTAAATATTTCAAAAATCATCCCAAGCAAGCTCTAGTGAAGTACTCGTTTAAAAGAAGAAATATAGAGAGATTTTCTTGTGTTCAAATCATCCTGTTGAGCCAGACGTGTGTAAAATTCACGGCAAATTATTGTTTTTCTAAGTGAAGTGATTGTTTTTAGACCCCCATGCATGCATATATATTAAAAGTTTCAATAGGTACTTTAATAACTCTTAGTTGTTCAAGTGTTCAGCTCAGAGAGGGCCGAGAAATATCGCGACTATATAAAAAACAATTTGCGCATCATTATTGATTATCTTTGCATGAGGTCCAACTTTACTTTGACCAACTCGAAAAAGTTATTAAATCGCCTCCACTGAAAACATTTTCCCGAGCTACTGTATATACACGAGGTGAATCTTTGAAAATGAAAGTGTTTTAACACTAATGCTGTTGTAGTTCAACATAGCTTTAGTTCTCTGAGCCAAATGTCTTTAAAACAAGTAGCGGCGATATTTATAAAACGGAAATACCTTTAAATATCAGATCAGTACTGCCAAATATATTGAACGTAGTTTCTAACGTTTCGAGCGAAGGCCCTTCAAAGGATTTCCTTGCCAAGAGTTAGACGTATTTTGAAATGCAATTTCTCTTCCATCAATTTTGAACCCTGTAATATCCTAATTAGTGTTCCTTTATTAGTACAAATATCACGACAATATCGCACGTGGGGTTACCAAATAACAATTAAAATGATAACTGATACTACAACTTGCTATACAGCTTGTCTTCGACTACACGCACCCCCCGTAAACTCTCTGCTTGTTATATAGTCGCACTATAATCAGACATCATCGTCATCACATATATAAATAGCGTCCAAAGTTTAGTTTTTCTATTAATAAAAGCTGACCAGACGTGCTATAGTTTATAGTCAGTTATGGACCAGTATAGGCGTTTTTCTAAAATCTTTTCTCAGTAAAATAATCCGATTTCAAACGAGTCAACTTTTTGCTTTATTTGACTAAGCAGGTCAATATAACAAACACCTAAAATTTCCGGCTTTCCTTTTGTTTCGAAGATTTTTGGCTTTATTGTTAATAGTCTTCTTTCTGGTTTCCTTGTGCGTGTGGCGTCTTTTTCACATGCATCTCTACCGGCAATATACCGGTAAGTCTTAGTTTTTACGATGCTCTTCTACGAGGGTTAACTTTATTTTAATTATTTTTATATTTGGGTACCCTATTCAGCGGTGCAATCAAGCTAAGCCTTATAACAATTCTTCCTACACATGCACATGCGGTTTTTGAAAGTCTTATATATATTTATTTATTAGTCTGTTCTCTTTACTCTTTAGTTAGATATCTTTCTAATGTCTACATGTCTTATTATCTAAATCTATTTTGTTTGAACTACTCCCGTCGACTTTCTTTTGTTTTATTTCCACCTTCCCACTCTTCTATTCTCATTCCTCTGTCACATCTGTCACTATCTATTTATTTATCCGCTAAGTAATTTCATTAATAAAATTATTCCTTAAAGTGACGAAACGTCAGTTATTAAAATCTTTGTTTTATTTCTTCTTGTGAATTGCATATGTGAAACTTACAGCCAAGTGGAAAATTAGGCAATGAAGAGAATGTCGTCCTTGTGCTAGTGTTAGTGTTCAGTGTGGTCTAATCAAGCTTTACAATCATTAATCATTTCAAAAGCAATTCTGCTTATCGAGGGAATTTAGAAACGTAAGACGATAATCTTGTTAAAGACAAATAAACAAGCTTTATGATATCCATATTTTTGCTTTTATAACAAAAGAAATACGGAGTTTGCTATTTAGCTGAAACATTTGTAAAATTGCTTTGTTGCACTGAAAATGCTTAGAAATGTTGCAAGAACATCTTGTTGTAACCTATACCCAGGGTGCCTGGGACGCTCGTAGGCAGAGTGCGGACAGCCCGCCTCGCATGTCTCCATTATCCCTACGAGCGAGGAAAAACCTCTGGCACCCAAGGTCGTTGACATGCAACAAAAAAGTTGTTGCTCGACTGACAAGTTGCATAGCTATAGTTGCATGTCAACCTCGTACCTAGGATCTTTACTAAGCGCTCCCTGCACGCAGCGTGTACGGAAGTAGGTCAGTGAGCTCTATATGTAACTGGAGTGATCTCTTTGGCTCGCCGATTGAAGCCAAACATAGCGGGCATGTAGGTCTGAAGTTCGTTAGTTCCAGTCCTCAACGTGGTATGACCAAGTCGGATCAAGACTGCGTACTATACTATTTCCAAACGTACACAAATTAGCAAATCCCATTAACACATCTTAAAATCCCATGCAGTCATGTGTTCTCCTTATTAAATCCCCCCCCCCCCCCCCCAATTCCCAGTAGCACTTTAATCTCTTTTCCAGTGATAAAAATCCCATTTCTCAGTGCTAAAAATCACAGTTCCCATTTTGGACCTTCTTTACTGACATATTTGGGAAAACCGCAGAAGGACTGGAATATAATGATCTCTTCTAGAGACAACGATGTTGCAAGAACCGCCTCAAGAATTTGCTGCTTGTCTTGCTTCACTTTTAGTAAATACTGAGGAACGACATCAGTCGTAGTTTAAAGCTCTGTTACACGATGAAATTTTGCATATTTTTCAACAACATTGACGTATTGTAAGACAAGCAGCACTGTTGCACGAACCATTGCAGCGTGTAACATGCCGTAAAATTGTGAATATCGCGCGAAACAATTTGTGGCAATCGTTACATCAAGAAGAATCCATTTCTACTCGATCTTTGCAACGACTGCAGAAACTTCTCTCACAATGATCTTGGTCATTGGCATTACACAGCATGTTACACACTGCAATGGTTCCTTGCGCAACTAGTCTAAAAACAGCGTTGACGTATTGTTGTACGAACCATTTCAGTGACATGGTCAATATTGCGCGAGACAAGTTGCTGCAATCGTTGCAAAAGTAGAACTTGGTTTTCCTTGCACCACTGCTGCTAAGTCGCTAGTGATCTTGGAAAATTTCTGGCTTGGTGTGCTTCGACTGTTGGGCATGACGAAGAATTGACCGTACCGAAAAAAATGGCGACTTGTACATTAAACCACAATCCTTTGCGTGCAGTAAATACTGTTTCTTGCCGAATTATTGGAAGATATTGTATTAAAACGATCAACTTTGGTAGGAATGAAGTTCTTGCTTACTTAATCCATATTGGCGCGATAAACAATGTTTAGTTGTTATTTGAGCTCATTTGATGTCGCAAAGCATTGTGGTTAAATGTACCGCCGCCATCTTTTTCGGTAGCCGCACGCTGTTGGCGTTGCGAGACAAGTTGCATTAAAAATTGCGTCGTGTAACAAGACCTTTACTTTCACTATATCAAGATGTCGTATTTGTACATTTGCACAAGGTAACCAACATCATATCTGAAATATTGAAAGATAACCCTAGACTTTCGTATCAGGTTTAGATGTAATATATCATACACGAGGAGGAGTGTTTTATCAGGATATCCAAACACCTCGAAGTTTGTTCAAAAACCTCGGCTTCGCCTCGGTTTTCAACAAACGTGTCGGTGTTTGGATATCCTGATGAAACACTCCTCCGAGTGTATGATATAGCATCTCAAACAAATCAGTATTTTAAGAGAAAATCAAGATGAAAGTTTGCTTAATTTTATGTAATTTCTTCCTCCGATATCCAAACCACCGACACGGTACTGATTTCCTTTGTGTTTTCTACATGAATTATTAATGAGTTTGAGATAGAAGAATCATCTGTAGGAATTAAGCAATAATTTAACACAAAAGTAAATAGAAAATTTCATTTAATGATAGAATAATTCTTTTAGTAAATTTGTTCTCTTTTTCCTCATAATAAATACTTCTTTGCTATATACATCTCCTTAGTTAATATTCAATATTTACAGATACGCTCTGAACAATTTCTTAGTTTCAAATAATTTCAACATCTTTATCAATACATATTCATATATATATATATAATATATAATAACGTCTGATTTTAGTTTTACTAATTTCAACAGTTTTCGACTGTTTTAACGCAGTCGTTCTTTAACAAGATTCATAAGTTTTCTTTTCCCACGATACAACACCTTCATGTTGTCAATAAGTGCGTGGAATCTCTTGCCACCATCTTTGGCAAGTAAGAATGTTTCTTTAGCTTTTACCAGGAAATCAATAAAGTCTGTGTAATGTTTTGGACTGATTTGGTTCAACCTGTTGTGAGCGCAGTTGACATACGCATTGATGGCGGCTTCGACAAGAGGACGTAGGCACGGATCATCATAGACGAGGTGTGTTGGACCACCAGATTGCTGGTTCGTTCTCGCCACGCCAACAGGAGTAAGTGTACAACGGTGAAGAAGATCTGAAAGAACGGATGGACATTGGACAGAGTTGACAATCAACGCAATCATATGAGCAAGTTCAGTCTTTCCAAGTGCGTGAGCTAAACCACACGACCAATGCACGTCACCAACTGAAGGCTGAGAATCATTTTGACCAATACTAGAATGTTTCATGGCCAAGAGAGCTAACCGGAACGCCTTAACCGGATAATTCTTATGATCCATATATCTGGCAATAGCAAATAAGTGGGTAGGCGTAATAGAACCAGCAGAGTCGACTATAACACGAAACGCCGTCTCGAAGGTCTTTGGTTCATTTTCACAAAGTGTTAACGCGGACAAAGCACAGGACTGAGGATCTTTGCTGATACATTGAAGAACCAATGCTTGGGAATAAGCTCGTAGCGACTCCCGTTCAGTCGAACTCAGTTCAAGTTCAAGAGATGCGCATTGGGACATGGCAATAGGTGCAACGCACGAGGCGACTTCAGTTGGTGTGAACAACGACTGCCAATTCTGCATGATGGTTATAAGAACTGATTTATCAAGCTGTAAGGAACACGCTAACAACCACTGGATAACTTCGCGTCTTTTGCAGTTCGATTTGTTCAGGGTAGAGCTGAGCAGATGTAATCCAAGGTCTAGAGCACTTTCACTAAAGTCACGATCCTTTCTATCGGATTTCAGTTTCAAAGTTTCTTGAGCCAAACGGAATAGATGTGACGCGTTGTGAATATGTTTCTTGACGAGAACAAGGATTGTTTGTAATCTTTCTTTGTCATCTTTACACGCTTTAATCATACACGCAGCTAGTTCGCATTGTTGAGCTTCTAAATGACTAAACGTGTGCCATCTAGTTTGTGTTTCGTTCGAAGTATCATGTCGTGCAAACTCACTCTGCAGTGCGCTCGTTCCAACATTGAATGCAAGTTCTCTGTCGTCCTGCAACAAAGCGTCAAATAAATAACGAGCAAATGTTTGAAGTGGAACGCTGTTCTGGTCGACACACAAACCGGTACCACACGACGATCGCGTTTCAAGAATTTTGCATGCTTGTTCATGTAATGTTTCTAGAGTAGTTCTGTCCAATTTAAGTATATTCAACTGTGCAATTAATTGTTCTTCTTCACTGCTAGCTTTTTGCTGACCAAAAGATGACTTTGGCATGCGACGATGTTGACTTAGTCCAATTAGAGCAACTTCCAAAGCAAGACCAATGCAAGATTTCGGTGTAGTGTCGTTTGCGTTCTCAACGTCATCGTCGTTGTCTCCCGTCGTTTCAATCAAGGCGTCGTAAAGTGTCGGGATAGGTTCGACAGCATTGCCGATCCAACCGCAGCTTAGTTGTTCTTGGGTTTTCTGTAAGTTTTCAGTCTGTCTCTGCTTCATGCCATGAGCAACAGCAACGGCTAAACGAAGAGCTTCAGTTGGAAAGCCATGCGTCTTTAAAGCATCGATTCTGGCTGCTGAAACGCACACGTTCTCTGGAGAAAAAAAGTAAATGAATGTATTGTTAGAGAGTTTGCAAATAAATAAAGAGTAAAAAATAACAATAAAGTAAAAAATACTAAGAATAAAGAAAACATTGACAAAACAATTAAATAAATTAACTTTCGCTTACCTAACCAAACTGCACCGTCAGCTTCTTCACCCTTCAAGATTCTTTGAAGAACCTCGCTTTCCCAGTCCAGATCACAAGCAGCAATAGCTGCGGAAAATACGGTCTGTTTGCCATTACTTTCCAGTGAACAATCTTCATCTTCGAGTGGACATACATCTAGATCACTCCAGTGTTGTAGTTGTTGCTTCCAGGATTCTTTTTCTGGCGAGCTAGGATTTAGGACAATACACATCCACAGTGCACCAAGATGGTTCCACAGTTGTCGGCACTTGTCTGTCATACAAACGTTTTGCTGAAGGCGTGGATCAGCAAGGAACTGTTCAGTAATAAGGGTTAGCATTCGTGGACCATTGCAATCTTGAACACGGAGCAATTCTCGAACCTGAAAAAACAAGAAAGGAAATATCGAAATTAAAAAACGTAATTAAGAAAGGAGTTTGTTAATTATATAATTTATTCTTTAGACCTTTCCTTCTTTGTAATAAATTCTGATATTGTTTGTTACCTTTGCAAACATGCTATGGAGTTGTTTTCCATTATTCGTAAAGCCTCCTTGTGACAAATACGCTTTGACTTGTTCCTGAACTTGTTCAGTATCTAAGTGCCATCTATTTTCGTCTTCCAGTGCGCCACCTGCCGTCGGATCTGGTGCGCCTTGTAAAAGATTGATTTTCGACTTAGCGTGAAGGATCTGGTCAGCCAATCGCTGCGCAGTTGGTAACACCTCAGTGTGATGTTCTGTAATCAGGTACTGAACAAGTTTCTGAAGCTGGTTTCGATCCATTTGGAGAAGTGTTTCTGATATTGGAACCCGGAGTGTCACGGCACCGGGGTAACGGATACGATAGAGAGATAGGGCCACCACGTGTGAACACCATAAGATATCACGACTTCCACAGCTGCACGACACACAAGTTATTTTACACCGGTCAAAATTAACGGAAACTTTAAAATTCTCAATAGTCATATCGTCATGAACGCAACCACTAAGATGAAAACCTATAGAAAATAAAATAATCATTAACTGTCTTTCCTTATGACAAATATAAAGTGATAAGAGAGTAAATGACTCATGACGAAAAACAAGTTTTCAGTGTTGTTATTTTCTGAAACACAAAGACTATATATATATCTTGCAATCGCTTTGTGACGTTTCTCTCTAATGGTTTGGATTACTTGAGTGAAACGCATTAAACAATCCGATATGACTCCACAGGGAAAACTAGGGTACGCTTATTAAAACACTGCAGTGAACTCGAACGGTAAAAGTGCGCTGAAAAATACCCCAAGACTATCGAGTGATAAAAAATCTTAAGTTAAAATGCTAGGAGTTAAGGTTTCTTAAAATGTATTTTAAAACCAACAATTTATTTACAAGACCAAATGTGATATTTCTACTCAGATTCAGCTCTTAATCGCCCCGTTTCGTTGAAAACGATTAACTTCCTTTTATATATTGCTTCAAAATCGGTTTTTTCTTTTTATTTTGTCTCTTGGTTAAATTTAAACGACGAGATAAAACCTAGTCGTAGCAGCAGATTCTGTAAAGTTTATAAGAATCGATAATGGCAAGTGAGCGTTACCGCAGACGTTTTCACTCCTGCAAAGCCTAATAAAGCATGCAAATGACTGCAAGGCTACGGCGCCAGGATGTCGGGACAGCCACCGTGTCTACAGCTCCCCTCAAGAGATAGGAAACGTCGCCTAAATATTGTTTATATTATGAACCAGAGCGGTTTCATATTCAATCTTCACCCAAACTAACTATAATCCCCAGAAAACAATCATGAACAAGACAAGAAAGGAAAATGAAACAATACAACGACATATAAACTATAAACCTACGAACGCCGAGTCAAGAGGAAATAACGTTTACGTAAATAGTACCTCCCCCCCCTTAAAGCATTTAAACTCTCCAAGAAGTCTTGTTTTGTAACAAGATTCCTTATTTTCTAGCAAAGTAAAACCACTCTTTAAAATACTGAAATATTGTATTAAATTCGAAGTGTAAACTGGCTTGGTTAAAGTGAAATGCAATTCCGTGTGTCCATTATTCAGATAGACAACACTTGATGTTGAAGGGATCTCATTAACATAAGGCATAAAAGCCGCAGACATAGTGGCGCTGTCGCTCCGTTGGGTGGAAAAACCTTATATTCGCAAATATGACAAGGCTTTATCTATGCAAACATCGGTTAAAAAATATTGTAAAACACTAGAATTATCCACACAATTTCAAGCTTCTTTTAAACTCATGGCGCTCAAGAAATTATTTTATTCTTTATTAAACTTTCTACGTTCGACCGGGTGATTTAAAAAGTTTGTATAACAATAGTACAATATCAAACAAGTTTAATAAATTTGCTTACCAACTTGCAAGACGTTGCTTACTGCCTTGTTCTCCACAAGCTTTAGTCCTTGAAAAAATGGCGTTTTATGATGCTGAGTCGTGGCAGGAGAATTCAACGATGAGTACATGCGGATCTCTTGCTCGTCGCAAGGGAACGACCAATAAACGATTCTCAACTGCACCGGTTCGGGAATCCGAGTAAATGTTTCTTCAATTTGTTGAAACGGAATTTTACTGGCCACAGCCTTAGCACAGCTGTCTAATAATGATAAAGGTTGTCGTACTTCTCTTTTCTTCTCTCTTCTTGCAAGCTTAACATTTTGTTCTTTCAAGTCACTCAACTGAGCGCTTTCCCGAGACCTCTTTCTATCTCTCGTCATTGCGACCAACTGAACCCCACGCTAAATCTTCCGGTGCTAATATAAACACTCAACTACGCACGCGCAGATAATCGCTTGGCAGTTTGGTTCCCCGCTGGCTCATTACCATATTAAGAGCAATTAAGCCCCTCTTCGCCATCGTGTCTGGTCATATCACTTCGTATGACGTCCTAAAAATAATCCTGCTATTCCTATATTCAAAGCTGGGTTTTTGTCCCCTTCTAACTCCTATCTCCATAAGGTTAAAAATAAGCGCATTAAGAAGACCAAACGAGACATTCTCCCAAAGAAGAAATACAGGTAGTTGTTACAAGCTTAGCAATTATTTATATCGTTGAATGGCCCTCGTGAAAATGTGACAACCCTTTTTGAAAACAAACTGGTGGTCCTATTCTATCTTTATAAAACAGAGAAAAAACAAATTTAACGATTGAAAACAAAGTCTTAGTATCCAAACTGTTTTTTTTAAATTACAAACTGTTTGAAAATGACAAAGAAAAGACGCCTCTTCTTTGCAAGCAGATTCTTCTTCTCGATCATGTTATTGTTCCAAATTGGCCAATATTTAGGCAGACAACACACGGCACGTGCATGATGATTGACGCTGCTTCTAAGAGACTATCTAATTAAATTACACCAATGTTGTACCATGTTGTGTTGTCACGTGGTTAACGCTTGTCCATGGGTGGTTCTCTTCTCATCCATTCTTTACAAAAATGGCGAACATTAAAACACTTGCAAGCTTAAATAACCGAACCTTTCACTCTCGAAGGTCTTCTAGATGTTCTCTGATGTGAATATAAGTGTGATGAAAAGCAAGGACGGCGCTCAGTAAACCAGTTATTTAATTATTCCATTTAGAGCGCTCCGGGAGAGGAGCGCCTTACTTTCCGTGGCGTCGCGATGGCGCCAGAACGACAATGGCGTGCACACTACGCATTACAAATTATGATTTTACGCATTCAGTTTACAGGGCAAAGGCCACATCTTTCTTACCACCTCCTGAAACTTTTATCATAGTCTAAGCAGATGTCCTGTCGTTTTTAACCACATTTCTTATAGATTCATTCATTTTCTTTAACTCATATTTACAACAAAAATCACTTTCGTGTCAGGGAGTCAAAGAGTCTCAGACATTGTGACTCCAGTTATCTTAGTACACTGACAGCCCATCAAAAACTAATCTTTCACATTTCCCGTCCGATCTTTCGTTATTACATTTATATATTCAACCCAGGATTACGAATTCGCGTCTTAATATTTAAAAAACAAATAGGAAAATCGTGGTTGCTACGTAGTGCTAAAAAGAGTCTAGCATAGCAGTTCATACAATAGTGGCGAATTGATCTGCTCAGTTGTAAACACATATACATGAACTGATTCTTCACTCAATGTCGTACTAGTGTGACACCCAAGGATGCAATTTTAATCAAAAGCGAAGCAAAATCCGGCTTTCGAGACAGAGAAGTGTTTTAAAAAGAACTGCGGTGTAGATAAATATGATATTAAGTTGATGTATTTATATTGTATTACTGATAGCTTGTGTTTTGTAAAGTTGCCGCCGAAAAGTGAAAGAGAGATAACGCGTTATTTTAATATAAAATTCAAGTAAAAAAACGTGCTTCAGGGTGTGTAAATCACTTGAGCAGGTAAACACGTTTTGCATTGACCTCGTTTCATTTTCAATGTTTACGTTAAAATAGTGAAAACAACTTGATTGTGGAAGGGCGGATTCCTTTAATATATAAAGATTGTTTGTTAGTTAGTTCAGGCACTGTGGACACCCACAAACTGACGTCAATTCATGACAAACTTCCCGAACACCACTGCACAAAAGATACTTTCATTTGAACTGGTAGAACAAACAACCTAAATAATTAATACAGCATTTTCATTGTCATATATAGTACTGAGGATTTAGCCAAAAATCTGACAAAAATATAAGAAAATCCAGGTCATACAATCAAGTCAAAAATGACCTAACTATAGTTAGAAATTGGTGCAGCCAGCAATGAAATTTTCGCTTCTTCTCCTGTTACACAAAATCAGTCACTCTATATAACAGTATATTAGAATAATATTTGTGAATGATATTTTAAGATTTATATTCTCCATGCTTTAATATATTAACCAGCGACTACAAATCAACTATGCAAACGAATCGATATACTATAGTTGCATGCTAATATATATATATAGAAAGTAGAAACTATCAATTGGTGAAAAATATAATTCCATAAACAATCAGTAATTGTCAACGAGTTATAAATAAGCAAATGTTTACAGATAATATAAGTTATGCAAAAGGATTTTTAGGCTTGGATGTGAAAAAAGATTGATCATAAGCTACTAAATAAAATCAATTTTCCGTGTGATCGTTTTTGGCCGCAGTGTGTGTGTGTCACTTTGTGTACGCCTGCATGCAGTGAAGAGAGCCATTAGTTATAGTTGTGCGTAAATGGACGTACGCGTGTGTTATATCAAATAACCACAACTACACAAGCATATATAAAATTAATCTAAATGAGGGATTTAATATGCACTAGGTGTAGGAATTAAAATTCTGTATCGTGTGATTGACTGTATAATAGCGCGAATGATATGCCGTAAGCGATTGTTGACATTTTATACAATAAATTTGTGATTATATTAAAGTATGTACAACCATTACACTAATATTAATTTGCTATAATATTCTTAACAAAATCAAACAACTCGTGTGACTATTACATGCAGTAGTTTCTGACGAACTTAAACGTTAGCAGCTCTTTACCCTGACAATGATGAGGTATAAAGTTTCAAAACAGGAAACACCTCAAAGGATATTTGTATATATAACTGTCTGATTCTCAGGAATATCGGTGTTTATAAATCGAAGAGAATTAATTGCCATTTGCAATTGTCACAATTTACACAAGTTATTTTTAGTCAATGATAACTGTCAAGGGGATACGTATATAAAGTTAACAGTCCTATATCCCGGCCAGACAGACAGACTCCTTTTAAAAAGTCAGTCTATAAGAAGCTTGTGATAATTTGTTCAGTTCTAAGTTCCTCTTTCCTGAGTCTTACTTTATCTCACAACTACTACATAGTTGAATATCACCCACAAAGATAATTACTACCTATATTTATCAAAAGAAAGATACTCTCTCCTTTTGTCACCACCCACAAACGAACCCAAATAAATTGAATAGTTGGACTTTTTCGAAGCATTATATGCTGCTTACAGTCTCAAATTGTAACACTAAACATGAATAGGTATTCTGTTTCTATCGTGTATATATATACGAGATGAATTTATTTTACTTGTTTTGCTTTTACTGACGATTGACGTTAGAGCTCTTCCATATGCCTCAAGGTGCAACAGAATTAAAATTAGAAACAGGAAATGTCACACTGAGCCATTAGAAGATCCAAAAGCAAAGCAAAGTTGAAACATTTGTTGTGAAGATTATATGAGGTCATCATTATAGTATGCCATACATGCATGCCTTAAAAAATGTCTAAGTTCTTTCAAAATGAAAGAAACATTTTGCTTAAATCAGTATCTTGGCTAACATTTTGTCAATTTAGCACCACCCTTAAACTTGTTTTTTTACTAACTAAAGGTGAGAAAAAAGGTGTCCGTCGCTCTTTCCTCTTTATAACTATGCTGAATCACATAGCCATGACGTTTGTTTGTTTACGAAGAATATAAAAGACTTTCCCTCAAACATCAAATCAAGTATGAAATTATCTACTTTTAGTTGACTATAGTTATATTTTTACCAACACGTTTCCTTATTGAACACTTAACCACGGAACAAAACTGACACATGCAGAAAATACATGAATGTTACAGAACCGTACGTATTTATCATGACCAATATGAGAGACTTCTCTATCGTGGCGACAAACTTTAAATTTACGGAGCAACGTCTATCTATATATAGCTAGGGCTGGATGCGCTCATGTGAGGTCTGCACGCAGGTTTAATAGAATATATTGCGTTCTAAAATATATCATTCTTTTTTTATTTGCCTCGATTCTGGGACGTAGCCAATAACTATAGCCATCACTGCTAGACATTAAATAGCAGCGAATCTGGGATTACTCAGAAAGGGAATCTCGACAAAATGTCTTTCATATTGCAGGTGAAAAAAAGTTTTTTCTAATCGTAGTACCACAACACAATAACAAAAAACCGCGTGTAACTCGCGTGTGCTGTATATCAATAAGAGACGAGAGGTTGGCCGTAAGGCGAGTTGGCTGACTTGTCTGATTAGGATGGCACTGTGGTTTTAAAACTTATAGAAACTAAATTTACAAAGAAGAATTGGTTTAGTTTAGATGTAAACGAATCCTAACGATGATTCAAATCTCTTCTTGCGACCGGGGAAATAATTTCGTAAGTCGTAACACGAACTAGCTCATTTAGCCTAAACAGCCCCAATCTCGTTCCCAGAAACAGACCTGGCTCATGTAATTCTAAGACTTTTTTAGTTTGGACGATCTTCGAGCATAAGAACAACTTTTTATTTGAGAAAATGTTTTAAAGAAACGTAACAGAAATACAAGGTATGTCGAATGGCTAGAGGGGGGCTAACATTGTTTGCACCACTCTGCAACAGCCACGCCTGGTGGTTATAATGCGAAAGAATGTTAGTGTGTATAATACTTGAACGCGTGCTGAGGTTCTTACAGTCTTCCAACAGATTAGTGCAAAAAGGATTTATCCATTTTAGGTACAAAACTACTAATTAGTGATCATACGAGTTTCATTCTCGATGTGCCTACGCGGTTACCCTATTGAACAGTATGGTGATATAAAAAATAGTTGAAGATATCATGTTGAGGTCCTATCTCAATATTCTGCTGTTTCGGAATATATAGCTTACAAATAACGTTGGGAAATCATCGATGTATAACAATGGTGCTATAACTATAGTTTTAGCTGTGTTAGTTAATTAAAAATAGGTACATTGATTGTCGAAATGAAAATATCATGACGTACTCGGTACTCAGCTATAAGTATTGTGCGAGTTTTATTGCAGTATATAAAAACTTATAAACTGTTTTCAGTTGACTATATACCGCAATTATCTGAGTATTAAACCATGCAGCAACATGTTCTTCCGAACCTCAGGGCTCACTGACGAGTACCAAATACAGGTCAAGTACTTTTCGGTTGACTTCTATAATAAACAGATTATCCCAAAGTTTTCCTAAGACGCTTACGTTTAAATGATTCACGCTTACAGTCAGACAAGCACGCGTATATGGCGCCATCGTTAAGAGGGTCCCATTAAAACGACGTTATATTATTAGAACTATGCACCATTCAAACAAAACCTCCGTTTACTCCCGTAGTTTGCTTTTGTTTTTGAAATATTAATTAGCTTAGCCTTGCACTTTGCAATATGTAAGGTTATTGCGTATAGAGAGATAACAATCTGCTAGTTCAACATTAATTAGGAACTTGGTTTCTTCTGATGATTTGGACCCTGGGTGGTATATTTAGAAGGAATGCATGCAGGAATTTATCCATCTTGGTGGCACTGGTATCCTGCGCCAAAGCATGCGGGATTCCTTGAGACGTCTCAGACACCGTGTCTCTAGCAGTTTCAAACTTCAGGAAACCTCCAGAGACTAACTCTTCACTAAAATATTCCAAGCATTTCTTCTTGCGTTCGCAGGGGTATACATAGCGCGATTAAGACTCCGTTTACACTAGAGCAAAAGTATCCGGATTCACATTGTTGTTTATTCCCATGAGGATGAAAAACAATGTGAATCCGGATACTTTTGCTCTAGTGTAAACGGGGTCTCAGATGAGAGGAAATCGCATGACAGAAATTATATTCAAATAAGCAGTAGACTAAATACGTTTGAAAGCATTCCATCTTATATTTATTGTATTGAACATTGTGAGCAATACTCAATAGCAAAACTTATTACAGAGTACGGCCATTGTATTGAACATTGTGAGCAATACTCAATAGCAAAACTTATTACAGAGTACGGCCTATATGAAGGATATAATGCGTGCTATATATATTTACCAACATCGTATATAAGAATTAAGAATCCGTTCAGTGAATAACTGTATCAAGTATAATATGTTTAGAGAGTCATTTCCCTAAGTGTGAATTGTTCAATAAAACTACGGCCTGTGGGCCAAGCAGGTTTCCTTCCGTTTCAATGGAGAACGGGTGTAAAGCTTTAAACATATTGTCAACGTATCCATTTAACACAGACGACGACAGACAGTTTGATAAAACAACTCGTTTTATACAACAAGACGGTACGTGATATATCGTCCAGCCGTTTCACTTGGTCGAATTATCTTGACAACCTGCAAAAAGATGATGTATAAAAACATCAACTAAAACATCTGAATCGTCCTGATCTTTCTAGAACTGCACACTTTCTTGTTTAAAATTGGTTTATCAAACTAGGGTTGAACTTACCTGGCCTCGTTTTAAACCAAAATATCTTGCTACTGGATCACCGGCCTGGATTCTGGGCAATTGGTGTTCTTTTAATTTACTGCAACAGGAGTCGAGAAATTATGAAACGCGGCAAAATCTAACTTAAATGTTTGTTCTATGATGAGGGCATAGCACAGAACAATACGCCTTAATACTCATAGTATATATATAGCATTAGTTGCGGGAACCACTGAGTATTTTGATAAAATACAAAACAACGGTAACTCACAACCAGTCCTGGTGGTGACTACAATTTAGTCGAAACATAAATAAAATGTTTACCATCTTCGGAGTTACCGTTGTTTTGATGACAACGTAATGGAGTACACTGAACTTCCGTAGTCGGTGTGATATAAGTTATATAACAAGCAAACTTTATAACTTTTCAGAGAGAAGAAATTACCTATTTCATAAGTAAATAGTGAAGGTCGAAACGTTAGACTCCTACGTTCTCTGTTTCGGCAGTATATCTAACCTTATAACTATATTTTGATTGTTGTTTCATAAGTAGACATGACATTTACAATTGCTCAAGTATATATAACCGGCCATGCAACGCATTCCTATATGTTGTCGTTATTTTTGCTCATTTATCTACATGCTACAAGTGGGCCACAAGTTTATCAGTATTTTACTGCACGTGTTTTAAGCTCGGTAAATAAAGTTGTTATGCGCAATTTTCTTCTGTTTGTACGTACAGTTAAAAGTCAATAACACGTTTGTGTTGCCGATAGAAAACGATCTCATCTCAGCTTACAAAACGAATTTACTGGAAAATAATATAAATATTTGTACATAAGTTTTTCTGTCACAAACGAATGAAAAAATTTTGATTGTTTGAAATTCGGTGACAAAATTAAGAACGTGTCCACCGCGTAACCAGCGTGAATTACAGAGAGCAACTCCAAAAACATTTATATAATCTTGTATAGTACAAGTTATCTTAGCAAAAGTGTTCTTGTACAACATCCTGGCCCATCTACACATATGGCAGCAACGTAAGATTGGACAGTTTGTTGACAATGTAAATCGCTTATCGCTACTTATATAACTGAGTGATCCTGACTATTAAGTCGATTAACTTTACCACAAGAGGAGCACAGCATGGTGTATACTGCATAGAGACTGAATCCCGCTAACATAAACTTTCAAGGGAGAGGAAAAACAGAACGAAATAGTGGGAGTTTAACATAGCAGGGGTATAGCAACAACTATTGTTTCACAATTCAGGGTAAACTAATTCATCGCGAATAATAGCAGAAGATTATAGAGAGAGAACTGCAATAAAGCTTCTATAAATATATCTCGTTATAAACTGTAGGCAGTTAAGTACTTTTACTTACTATCTAGTTAATAATTCTTTCTTTTCTTCAGGTGTCATCAAAACATGTTCTGGAACCAGCTAGATTAAAACAAAGATCATAATTTTGTGAAGCTGTGAGAACATTAACTCCTGACTGACTTAATCAATCTTCTGAGTCAGGCTGAGACTGATCGTACTGTGGTTTTAAAACTTGCATAAACTAAATTTGCAAAGAAGAATTGGTTTAATTTAGATCTTAACGAATCCTAACTTTGATTCAAATCTCCTCTTGTAACCGTGTTTATAACTCACTTAGTTACAGAAAGTTCGAGCTGAAAAATCTCCCTACACAAGGCACAAGATATATAGAGTCTGTTCACATGAGACGGAGTTGTTTTGGGGGTATACCGTAGAGTTCCTAAAGTAGTGGCCCCACCGTTACTTTCGGGATTAGCTCCCATTAGGGACCACTATACTTTCGGGGAGCCGCTACTTTCAGGGAGCCGCTACTTTCAGGGAGCCGCTACTTTCAGGGAGCCGCTACTTTCAGGGGGCCGCTACTTTCAGGGAGCCGCTACTTTCAGGGAGCCGCTACTTTCAGGGAGCCGCTACTTTCAGGGAGCCGCTACTTTCAGGGAGCCGCTACTTTCAGGGAGCCGCTACTTTCAGGGGGCCGCTACTTTTAGGGGGTCGCTACTTTCAGGGGGTCGCTACTTTCAGGGGGCCGCTACTTTCAGGGAGCCGCTACTTTCAGGGAGCCGCTACTTTCAGGGAGCCGCTACTTTCAGGGAGCCGCTACTTTCAGGGGGTCGCTACTTTCAGGGGGTCGCTACTTTCAGGGAGCCGCTACTTTCAGGGAGCCGCTACTTTCAGGGAGCCGCTACTTTCAGGGGGTCGCTACTTTCAGGGAGCCGCTACTTTCAGGGAGCCGCTACTTTCAGGGGGTCGCTACTTTCAGGGGGTCGCTACTTTCAGGGAGCCGCTACTTTCAGGGGGCCGCTACTTTCGGGGGGCCGCTACTTTCAGGGGGCCGCTACTTTCAGGGGGCCGCTACTTTCAGGGAGCCGCTACTTTCAGGGGGCCGCTACTTTCAGGGAGCCGCTACTTTCAGGGAGCCGCTACTTTCAGGGAGCCGCTACTTTCAGGGAGCCGCTACTTTCAGGGAGCCGCTACTTTCAGGGGGTCGCTACTTTCAGGGGGTCGCTACTTTCAGGGGGCCGCTACTTTCAGGGAGCCGCTACTTTCAGGGAGCCGCTACTTTCAGGGAGCCGCTACTTTCAGGGGGCCGCTACTTTTAGGGGACCGCTACTTTCAGGGGGCCGCTACTTTCAGGGAGCCGCTACTTTCAGGGAGCCGCTACTTTCAGGGAGCCGCTACTTTCAGGGAGCCGCTACTTTCAGGGAGCCGCTACTTTCAGGGAGCCGCTACTTTCAGGGAGCCGCTACTTTCAGGGGGCCGCTACTTTCAGGGAGCCGCTACTTTCAGGGAGCCGCTACTTTCAGGGAGCCGCTACTTTCAGGGGGTCGCTACTTTCAGGGAGCCGCTACTTTCAGGGGGTCGCTACTTTCAGGGAGCCGCTACTTTCAGGGGGTCGCTACTTTCGGGGGGCCGATACTTTCAGGGGGTCGTTACTTTCGGGGGGGGGGCGTTACTTTCGGGGGGCCGTTACTTTCGGGGGGCCGTTACTTTCGGGGGGTCGCTACTTTCGGGGGGGCGCTACTTTGGGAACTCTACGGCATTGGGATAACTCAGGAAACAGCTGCGTTATCCCCGGCATGTGAACGTATCATCCCGAGGTATCCAGGGTAACAATTATACGTAGCTAACGGCTTAGAGCACGCGCATGCGTAATTATATGCCTAGGGTCTTGTGTGACAGTTTACTCTTGAAATCGCATCGATCACATATTCCGGGGGGGTAATGATAGTAGGGAATGATCCAGTGAGATGATCCTACCTCCAGAGTAACTCGTCCTACGTATGTCTACACTACATTATAACCTATTCGATTCATCGATATGGCAAAATATTTAAGTCGGGAATTCAATATTGAGCGAGACCGAAGATCGAGCCTAATATTAAAATTTGAGACTTAAATATTTTCCATATCGGGCGAAGATGAATCCAATAGGTGTTTTATTATATCGAACAAATAATCGTGCAATTGACAAGTGAATATACCTTGTCCAAAGGTTGCTGCCCAATATGTAGTTGTCCTACATCGTAAAATATTGGGCTGGCACGTGACGCTAATGTAAACATTTGATTGGACGATTAATTGTGAGGGTATAAAAAGGCCAGCGTATATGCACTACGTACGCTCTAGTGCCTTATTAGACGAGAAACTTCAGCCCAGGCCAGGATCAAGTAAATTGGAAGTAAAAATACATCAGAAGTGACTATATATCTTAGCGCATCTATAGGTATCTATAGCGTATCTGGGAACTTTAATCATTCGTAACTTTGGGTTCGCTTGAGAAGAAATGTAAATCAATCAAACCTGCATTATCAAAAATTTCGTACTTTAAAAAGCTTAAATATTGTCAATTCAGAAAACAACAACCGAGCTAGCACGGCCAGCCATAGCCTGGTACCCTGGCCCAATTTCAAAAGAAATATGGGCCAGGTAACCACTAATCTCATTCTCGCGTCATCAGGGCTAAATCCACTTATGACGATTGCAGTTTTACTCATAGCCACTAAAAACGCGCGAAATTTCAACCAATAGGAAAGCAGAAGTCTTTAGTGGTTACCTGGCCCATATTCTTTGATTGGGCCAGGGTACCAGGCTAGGCCAGCCATAGGGGCCAGCCATGGGGGCCAGCCCACATTATAGTAACAACAATCGAGCTAGCACGGCCAGCCATAGGGGCCAGCCCACATTATAGTAACAACAACCGAGCTAGCACGGCCAGCCATAGAGGCCAGCCCACATTATAGTAACAACAACCGAGCTAGCACGGCCAGCCATAGGGGCCAGCCCACATTATAGTAACAACAACCGAGCTAGCACGGCCAGCCATAGGGGCCAGCCCACATTATAGTAACAACAACCGAGCTAGCACGGCCAGCCATAGGGGCCAGCCCACATTATAGTAACTAGGACCGAGCTAGCACGGCCAGCCATAGGGGCCAGCCCACATTATAGTAACTAGGACCGAGCTAGCACGGCCAGCCATAGAGGCCAGCCCACATTATAGTAACTATGACCGGGTTGACTCGTCTGATGAGGATCGTATACTGTAGTTTTAAAACTCGTATAAACTAAATTTACAAAGAATAATTCGTTTAGTTTAATTCCCGAGAAAATAATTCGGTAAGTTATCCAAGCAAGCCGGCAAGGTCGTGAAACAGCACTTTAGTAAATAAAAATTGGATTTCAGACAGAATTTCACGGCTTTATTAGGTGAACAGGTTGACCGTCTCACGACTTCATGAGTTGCATGTGATTAACCACACATGGAATGTAGAGAGCATGTTTTAAACAAGTTGACTAGACCTGCATTCCATTTTCATGGATTTTTTTCCAAAGATGGTAAAGAGTTAGCACAAAGCCAAAGAAGGGAGATTTTAAAATAAAAAATGTTTACAACATTCACCGGCACTTTCAGAAACAAGAACTTCTTTCACATAATCACACAAAAACAAGAAATACGTAGGTATAGAACCTCGTTCTTAGCCTGGGCTGAAATCAGTTTTGTGGCGAAATCTTTGTGGAAATCTCACGGGCTGTTAGTCGAAGTAAATGACAGTTCATGGCAGATGAAATTGTTTAACAATGAAATATATCGCGCCCCTTTTCCCGCCGTCCCGTTCTATGAGCAGGCTCGCAGGCTAAATATAAAAAAAAAAGACTTAGGGTGCGAGGTCGGGGTTTCTGTGGCAACTGACACTGGCAGATGGCTTGATATTTAGCACGAATTAAATATTATTTTAAAGAAATAAGAGTTATAGACAGTAGCCTGTGAGAAACTTTTGAACATAATACATGACCATCTCCGAAGAATATATCCTAGCAATATAATCAAAGATTAGTGAAGTGCGTTCAAGAGTGTCAAGTGTTGCCGTGTTTGTCCGGTTATACAGAAATATGGCCATATTCCGATAGAGCTACACAATGCGGTTTAGCCAGAAGTGCGCATTCCACGTCCTGCTCCCAACTTGACCATCTAGCTCAGTCGCTATATATAGAGCGTGGGACTAGTAAGACGAAGGGCATGGGTTCGAATCCTACCCAGTATGGTTCCTTACTCGGAGTAACATCCTCCTATAATAAAATATCGATGCAACGAAACTTGAGATGTTCACAGTCCGCTTTGCAGACTAACAAGCTCACGACGAGATAAGCCTCCAAAATGTAATCACTGAAAACTGTTCGATTTTTTTTCTGGCAACGCAAAAAGTCCACATGCACCTGAATCTTTGTGGCAAACTTGTTCCCAGAGCCCGCGATCTTTTTGGGCCTAAAGTACGTATAGTTCCAGTCTTTGACATTTCAATCTTTATTTTTTTGTTATTACTCAGGCTACTGTGGTAGACCGAGTCTAGGTTTCGGCTCGGTTTTTTCCCTTGGGTTTCACGATCTTGCATTTTTGTGTTAGCTTTGCTCCTTTTGCTTTTGGAGTTGGACAAAAAGTTGAACAGCTTTTGGTATATTTTGAAGGCGACTGGCTGACTTTGTAGTTAAATAGTGATCAGATGTGGCTGACAACTGTCTTGATCGTAAATATGTTCACCAGTGTGAAGTATGCACCACATTCAGCCTTCGATCTGATCTTCCTCGGCCCACGCCCACCTTTGCTAGTGCAGTATAGAGCCTCTGCGGAGGAGAGAGGCCTTCGATTTTGTGATTGCTGCAATAACACTACAATCAGTATCTTTTACCCAAGCACCTCCGCACTTAAGCACTTTGCCAGTAGCCCCAGTGAACGACTGACCCATGGCAAATGTTAAACTACAGCACAGTAGAACCAACCACTCCCTCCCTCTAAAATAAAATAAAAGTACTACTCCGGGAAATATTGAACAAAAGTAAACTTACCTCGTGTTCTGTAATATTAACTAACAGTTCAGCCTCCATAAAGTGCTCTAAAATATACTTGGGTGCCATATCTACCAGAGCCTATATCACAAAACAAAAAGTCACAAATATCTGGGTTAAAAAATGCACATCTTAAATAATAATTACTCAAGTAAGCATGTGTACAGTTATGATTTAGGTCTTAGGAAGCAACTAATAAATAAGTTAGCATAAGCAGTGCTTTGAGCTAAGTGTAAAGGTGGCACTGAAACTGTCGAGATTTTTAGTAACGAAAAACTGACTTTTCGAGCGGAGCCGTAAATCATGCATGCTCTACTCCACAGAGTGTAGCCTCTTGCATGCTCTACTCCACAGTGTAGCGTCTTGCATGCTCTACTCCACAGAGTGTAGCCTCTTGCATGCTCTACTCCACAGAGTGTAGCGTCTTGCATGCTCTACTCCACAGAGTGTAGCCTCTTGCATGCTCTACTCAACAGTGTAGCGTCTTGCATGCTCTACTCCACAGAGTGTAGCCTCTTGCATGCTCTACTTCAGAGTGTAGCGTCTTGCATGCTCTACTCCACAGTGTAGCGTCTTGCATGCTCTACTCCAGAGTGTAGCGTCTTGCATGCTCTACTCCACAGAGTAGCGTCTTGCATGCTCTACTCCACAGTGTAGCGTCTTGCATGCTCTACTCCACAGTGTAGCGTCTTGCATGCTCTACTCCAGAGTGTAGCGTCTTGCATGCTCTACTCCACAGAGTAGCGTCTTGCATGCTCTACTCCACAGAGTGTAGCGTCTTGAACGCTCTACTCCACAGAGTGTAGCGTCTTGCACGCTCTACTCCACAGAGTGTAGCCTCTTGCATGCTCTACTCCAGAGTGTAGCGTCTTGCATGCTCTACTCCACAGAGTGTATCGTGCGCGCATGCTCTACTCCACAGAGTGTAGCGTGCGCGCATGCTCTACTCCACAGAGTGTAGCGTGCGTGCATGGGCAGCGTGTTACGGAAAAATATCAAGCAAAGTATCAAAGTATACTAGGAATAGTGATCTATCAAAAAAGATGAACGAATCACTGTTATATTGAGCAAAGAATATGCATTCTAATTCAGTCTTATGATGTCAGGAAGTTAGTTTTGCTCCACGGGAGGATATTCTGTATAAAATACAGGGATGATTACTTTTGGAGTGCATGGGACTGACTATAAAACCAGTGAGCTCTATTTATAGCTGGAGTGATATCTGCTGGTCATTGACCGGGCAAAGATTGAAGCCAAACATGGCGGGCATGTAGGCCTGAAGTACGTATAGTTCCAGTCTCCTACGCGGTCTTTTGACCAGATTAGACTTGACCAGACCGCGTAGAAGACTGGAACTGTACGTACTTCAGACCTACATGCCCGGCACAAAGATATCACTCCAGTTATATATAGAGGCATAGAGCTCACTGTCTGAAACTAGCATTCTATCTGATCCAATAGTGAAATAATGGTAGCATGCTGCGTAGGCAGTGTTGAAATACAAATCGAAATATACTGTAGTAAGGTTTGAGTACTGCCGAAAATATTGAACGTAGTTTCTAACATTTCGAGCGAAGGCCCTTCGTCAGAGAGAAACGAGTGACGAAGGGCCTTCGCTCGAAACGTTAGAAACTACGTTCAATATTTTCAGCAGTACTCAAACCTTACTATATTTCGATTTGTATCTGATCCAATAGCGGAATACCCTGCCGTAATATTCAATTATTCATTTTCGAATTTAAGAAAAGCTAATATTCATAAGCCTGTGTGCATGGATAAGCTACTGCGTGTCAAAGTTTTAAAAGTTGCTCGTCTAGGTTTGTGTAGTCTTGGGAAAAACTGATGATGGTAATAATGGTACTGTGGTGATTGACGTTTCAACAGCACCAGCAGCGGCAATCCTCAACTCCAACTTTCACTCCTGATCATCGTCATATTCGACTCTGAGAATGCCGTTGACGTCGTTGAAATATCAGTCACTATACCAAACTTAATACCGTAGACGAGCAACTCTCGCATACAGATGTACTGATATGTACACTACCACCCAAATAAAACTTAACCTCGCGAATCAACAAGTGAGTTTCACGTTCGAGAAAAAAGCGATTGAGACCTCTTTCAAGTTTCGACTTGCGTTAGTCACTAGTGTATCGAGGACGGCGTTTTGAGAGTCAAGACCACGTGTAAATCAGCAAGATCAAAGGAGGTCCGGGTGACGAGAGAACTATAAATCTGTGAGAGGCTTTCCAGTACTCAAATCCAAATCTACCTTGCATTTGTGGTTGCAGTTCTGTTGGTATAAAGGATCTCATTCAAATCACCTTTACAGTCAAACTGGATGTTCTCTTGCATGCTAATTTGAAATATCGCGCCGCAACATTGCAATGTTGATTGTCAATTTGGCTTGAGCAACTTGCAAACGTCTCTTGAAGATTCCTCAGTAGATTCCTTTAAAGGTTTGGTCTTTCTTTTGAGTAAAAATACAAATTTATGTTTAAAATATTATTGTTGGTGGGTAGATAGTATTTTCAGCCATGCAAATGGTAGTTTAAGGTGGCTCCATATACAGTTTCTAGAAAAATGGAAAATACAAGTTTGAGAGTCCAAAACACGTGCATAAACAATTTGGAAAAACAATGAAACTAAATGTTATACATAGCTAAACATTCTGACAATCAAAAACTGTTACCAAATAAATAGCAACAGTTGTTGCTACGGCAACAATGACGTTTCAAAATGGCTGCCAATTACCTTTCAAACTAATTTAATTCTAAAAAAACTTTGGTGACCCCCAATTTTTTTTTCATTAAAACTTTTCTTGAAGTATGAGTAATCAATAGGCTGATTTTAAAAAAATTCTGCAGAACCAAATTTTTTAAAAATTAACAAACATGATTTTTTCGGAAAAAAAATTATTCCTTCTACAGAATTTTTTTAAATTGGCCTATTGATTACTCGTACTTCAAGAAAAGTTTTAATGAAAAAAAAATTGGGGGTCAGCAAAGTTTTTTTCGAATTAAATTAGTTTGAAAGGTACATGTAATTGGCAGCCATTTTGAAACGTCATTGTTGTAACAGTTTTTGATTGTCAGAGCATTTAGTTTTATTGTTTTTCTGAATTGTTTATGCACGTGTTTTGGACTCTCAAACTTGTATTTTCCATTTTTCTAGAAACTGTATGGCGCCACCTTAAGTAAAGAAATGTTGAATTTTGGAAATAAATATTCCCGAAACGTTTGCAAATTGCTCACAGCAACTTGTCAATCAACATTGCAATGTTGCGTGGGAATATTGCAATGTAGCTCGCAAGAGAACACTAGGTTTGACTGTAAAAACTCCTCTGTGATGCAAACACTACTTTTGCTAGTCATAAAAAACCCATCTTTGCAACATGCAAAGATAGGAAGCGATCCATGTTTTCAGTAGCTCAAACCAAAGTTAGTAAATAAACTGTACATAAACACAGCAAATGACTTTTCATTTTGTGTTACATAACTTCATTCCACTCAGATACATTTACAGTATACCAGTATTATTTGATGTACAGTAATATATAAGATTGATTTGCTCAAACTGACTTCTGATTGATCATTGGCCCCTCTTCAAAATAACAGTCTGTCATTTCATTTATTTTAACATTACAATACACCACCCTTGTTATGTTTCATAATAGTGTAGGCCCAGTAACCTGTTTAGCTGACGGTGTCATTCCCATTTGAACTACAATTATTGCACGAGTAATACTTTCTTCCTGCATTCTTGTACAGTATCTATAACAAACCAAACATCACATACTGTGTTATTACTAGGATTATATAATTATTTGAGAACCAGACACAGTACATTACATTATCCTATTCAGTGCAAAGTGGGAGTTGAGGGTTTAACACCACCAAAGATTTACTTCAATGTTCTTTGCAATATCAATTTGTTAAAAGTTGCCAAAAAATTGCAAGAAGTGTATCAAGGTGAATTCACAATACAAACAAACTTATCTGTACCCATAGGGAGGTATCATCGGTTTCAAATTATGAAGCTTAACCATCTAATAAAACCATCCCACAAGCGGGATGTTAAACTTGAACACATAAAGGTAAAAATGTTGTGGTCGGGGTATGAGAGGTGGGACATTTTTCTGGAGGGTTGTGATTAGGTTTAGGGTTTCCGGGGGGTGGTATGGGGGTGAGGTTTCGTTTAAAAAGGTTGTCCAATCAGATGGTGGTTTTAATAGTTGGTTAAGCTTCATAATTTGAAGGAAATGATAGCTCCCATAGGGCAATACCCATGCGTCCATTAAAGTGCCTATGAAACGAAAATTAAGTCTGTCTTATTTGAAAGAACATTTAAAATGATAGAATAACATCTTTTGCAGTTTTTCGTTTCCTTGCTTCGTTCTTGAGATATTTCAGTTTGTTTGATATGCAAATTAAACATTTTGACGTCACATGTGCAGAATGAGTTATTGAAAAAAGTTATATATCTTTGCTATTGTTAAATATAATCACTTGAAAACCCACATGTTTAGTGTTCTGGGTGAAACGCAAGCACTTGCTTCCTTCGAATTATTTTGGTTTGATAATAGCACAGATATATAACGTTTTTCAACAACTCATTATGCACATGTGATGTCAAAATGTTTAATTTGCACATCAAACAAACTGAAATATCTCAAGAAGCAAGGAAACGAAAAAATGCAAAAGATGTTACTCTATCATTTTAAGTGTTCTTTCAAATAAGACAGAACAAGTGCAGTATACTGTACATGCAGTTTTCATCTTGTAGCTTTTACATTATTGCAAATAAACCAGGTTATAATGACTGTTTTTATACAGTATGGTAAGGTGATGGAAGTGATGTGGTTTTCACAAATTATATGTAAATTACAAAAAAAAAATTATAATGTACTGTAGGTGCTTGAATGTATGGTATTTAACCCAATATGGACAAGGTACTGTACTGTACCTTTCATGTGGACAAAACCTGCCAAAATGATCTGAGTCAGGGCCACATTTACAGTAACTGTTAACTATAAAAATATTTTAGTTTCTAAGCTTACGTCTTTATTGTTTTGATTCCTACTTTAGGATCATCAGGAAAAAACACAAACAATTTATCTAAAGAACAAAATAAAACCAACAAGGGTCCCAAATAAGGACAAAACAAATACATGCATGCATTGTACTATATGTATTGAGTCAAAACCCTTCTCCTGAGTAAATATTTCTGACTTCCTCAGCTGGGAGTCCCAATGGCTCAGTAGAGCGCTCGTACGTTAAACCAGATACCTTGGGTTCGATTCCCGGTTGGGGCAGTCAGAAAACTTTTCTCTACAGCAGTAATTCAACTTCATTTGAAATTCTTCTTCTTCACATATATACGCTGCTGAAGGACAACTGAATGGTTACAATATGATTTAATATAATTGCAACTTTTACCCTGAAGAAGAACATTGCCTAAAAATCTGTATATACTGTACATTACTATAGAATATACATGTATAATATACAGTACAGGTATACTGGTACTGTAATATGTTATACATATTTATATAAATTAAAAATAACATTTTGAAAATGCAAGCAGCAATTGGTTAAAAGCCGTGTTTAGCTCTCTATGGAAACATGGATAGATTAACACCGTCCAATACACCATCCATGGAGGGTAATGAGAATTTACACTTTTTAAAATTTGGATTAATTTTAATGTTCATTCTATTTTTGATGGGTTATTTTATAATTAAGGAAATAGAATTCAAAACATTTTTTCCGTGTTTCTATAATCCCATAGAGTTATAGAAACACTTGTGGAAGTTTGGAAGAACTCAAAATAGTGTGGAAACACTTACCCTGTGGGCTCGTGTTCCCACTGTAATTTCTCGTTCTCCCAAGCTTCCCCTCGTGTTTCTATAACTCTATAGAAACATGGAAAATGTTTTCTATTTCTTAAATAGACAATACGTAATATACTAGTACTGTGTTGTGGATACACGATACAAAGCACTGTACCTAATATACAACAGTATATACTGTACTTATACATGTATATTGCAGTCACACATACATTAATTAGATGTTAAAAAATCTATATGTGAATTACAGTAAAGTTTTTATTTCCTAGCCTTAATATGACTGGATTTACAGTTTGTTTTGTACAGTATCTTCAAAAAAAGCTATAAATACATGTACATGTACTGTATAAGTAAATAAAATAAAACCATACTGTACCTGATGGGTCATCATTGTGTTCTACCAAAACTGATAAATCACCTCTATTAGGTCTACCTTCACTAAAATAAAAACAATTGTGTAAATTAAAGGTTTATAATGTCTAAATATACAATTGCTTCAACATTTTACTTATACTGGTGGGGCCTTGCTACAACGTGATAGTTAGAACTTGGGGTGTTTATTGGGTAACTGCATTATAGACAAAGTGCATTATTATTGTGAGGTACAGGTATGACCAAATCTTGTTCCCAATACTCTTCCCACTCAGTTCTGGCACAATATTGTTTGCAATCTCGTACCCATAGCCTGCAATCCTTTTGGTCATATGACATCACCACAAGAATCAAATATGTTTTCTATTTTTTGTATTTTTCATGGGGAAATGACATCACATGTTTGGTGCAAAAATTTTGTTTTAATATTTTTGCATGTTTGATGACTGCTTCAAAAACAGCATGTTATGTGGACTCTAAAACCCAAAAGGAAATTGAAATATCTTTATTCAATGAAATGTTTTATACAACAACCTAAGAAAAACAAACAATCTGATTGGCTAAGAACTATGCATTATTAAAGTACACATGCACAGCTGATGTAACAAAGTCGCAAAACATTTTTGTTTTATAAAAATTTGATCAAATTACGCATTTGAAGATGCAACTTGGTACAAAATAAAGTGCATTTCAACTGTCTGAGGATATTTACACATAATCACTCAGTGATGAGAGGCACAGCCATCAAGTCGTTGTCCGACGACACAGACATATTAAAATTATCGATATAAATACGGTCATTTAATACCTTCGTCTCTGGCGCACAACGCTATCTACTCCACAGCTTCAGAAATTTTCTGATACAAATTCCATTCCTCTTCATGGAAATACTGTTCAGCCATACAAATCCAGGAGATATCAGCCATTGTCAACAAGATTTCCAAACACAGAACATATATAATTTTGCTGGTTAGTACGCGTGCTTCTCAGCCTTCTCCAACAATAAATGCTTTCCCAGCTGAATTTGCAGCATAAGAAGCATCCAAATATACATGGGACAGCAAGATCCCATCCAGAAGAACTAATCTGTTTGTTCAACGATAAATATTTTGGCTAGAAATGCCGATGAAGACACAAATTTTGAATAAACTTTCAATTTTGTAAATTGATTTGTCAATGTCTGAATGTCATGATCATGATTTGCATAAATTATATGTCATGTAACCGGAAGCTGAAAAATTAGCCAATCAGGACAGCCTTATTTCTTCTGTTGCCAAATCAGATTGCTTTATTTGACAGTATAGATCACTTATGATGTAATTAAACCTGAATTGAAAATGTTACTTTTTCCTTTTCAATAGCCCTGCTGGTTCGACCATTCAAAAATATCAAACATTTCTTATTAAAATAATAAAATTTGATGCATAAAACAAATAGATGACATTTTTCCATGCGTGTGTATACTGTAATAACGCACAGAAGACGTCACAGCGTGTAAAGAACAACAGTCACGCTACTCGAATGCATCTCATGGTGTACTTTTTTGTTCTTTACACACTGTGACATCATCTGTGCGTTATTACAGTACACATGTACAGAAAAATGTCATCTATTTGTTAAATAACATTTTGAAATCTTAATTTTCGTCATTTTGTTTCTATAAATAGCTCAAAATGAGTGCTCAAAATCAACATCATTTATGCCCAGCCCATTACGGTTGAATTGAAGTTGACATTTTCGTAGTTCATCTCAGTTTTGAAGTCCTTCTGAGACAGACTGTCAAATATTAGTTCTTATCACTAGACCACTGCCATGAAAGTTGAGAATACTTTTCTTTGCGTGTGCTTGAACTTGCCATGTTTACACACGAGTCTGATTTGACAACCAACAAAAGTGGTGCCAAAGACACGTTCACAAGTGGCTGGGTACCAGACTGTAAAGTTGTTTTTTTTTGCGTGGGGAACAGTAAATTTCTTAAAAAATTTGCGTGCCACGGGAAAAATTTTAGGATTCTTGGTTGTTAAAGAAGAGATTTTATAACTACTATAACTACTGCATTTAGTTAGATTCACGAACATATTTCACAAAGTTTTTTACTTCTTGTCAGAAATGCACGGGTAACGGGTTGATATAAGAAAAATTCTGCGCAGATTCTTAGACAAATCTTGAAAATGCGCGGACAGAAATCCGGACGAAAAATTCTGCACAGGGAATGCATTCCCCACGCAGACCAAACTTTACAGTCTGGGCTGGGTACGAGATTGGACACAAATTATCATATTGCCAACACTTTACACAAGCCAGGTAGACGGGTTGACCCAGCTATCGTATAAACGCTAACAGGAGTTTATTCGTAGACGGGTTGAGCCAGGTTGGTGAGCTAACCCAGGTTGGCCCTCAACCCGGGCTTGTGTAAAGGTAGTCTTGTATAGAAAATGGAGACTGTGTATAATCTAATACTTTTATCATTAATTTCCTACAGAAACATTAGTTCAATATTAACCTTGGTCGATCACCAAATTGCTCCTTAAATTGATCCAATGTTTGATCCAATTCATCTTGAGTAACTAAATATCCTCTGTCATGACACATCTAGAAATAAATAATAACTAAGGTCCAGTTTGTCTTTCACCACATGATATCTTACAAATACAGTACTATTTGTCTATTTATCTCACCTGCATGATTGTTTTACGTATTCTCCAAAACCTGTAAGTTTCTGTTTCATCGTCCATTGCGATTTATAAATACTCTGTCATAAAATTATAAAAATCAAACAGAAAATGCCCAAGATAAATGAGATTTCACTTCCACTTTCACGGCTGACTTTAGGTTATTCCGAACATGTTCCGAATATTGACGAGTGATATCCGACCAACTCGGATCCAGTCATCCAGAACTCGCGACTCGGGAATTGGACGCAGACGTACGCGGGACCGGCTCGCGGGACGCAGAATAATATTTTGGGCTCGCTTTTTGAAAATATGCCTATGTAACCCACTAGTGAGTTTACCAGACTTCGTTGCCTCAAGCTAGTGCTAAATACAGGCATTGGAGGTTTGGACTTCATTAATATTTAAATGGCTCCATCTTTTCTGGTGTTTTCTAGCTAGACAGTAAACTTGCCAGGAAGTCGGGTTAGAGTATAAGCTACGTGGTAAACTCTGTTTCTGACTAAGGTTAGGGTTTTTATTAACATCATAAGATAATCACAGAGGCAGCCATCTTGAATAAGGCGTGGTTACATAGGCAAATTTTAAAAAGCGAGCCCAAAATATTATTCCGCTCGCGGGACGCGAGCTAACCTGAATGTCAGGCCTTTATTTATTCCAGGAACAAATAAAGACCTGACATTCAGGTTAGACGGGAGGGGAGCACGATCGGAAATAGCCTGGTGTCCTGGCCCAATTTCAAAAGAAATATGGGCCAGGTAACCACTAATCTCATTCTCGCGTCATCAGGGCTAAATCCACCTATGACGATTGCAGTTTCACTCATATCCAATAAAAACGCGCGAAAATTTCAACCAATAGGAAAGCAGACGTTTTTAGTGGTTACCTGGCCCATATTCTTTGATTGGGCCAGGGTACCAGGCTAGATCGGAAATCGCATAGAAAATCGGCTACAATTCATGGGGCAGTTCGCAGTCCATGTGCGTGCTGGCTCAAGTGAGTTGTTGGCCGTGTATTGACGACGTTTAAACGCAAGATATTCGTTCTACGCATGCGTAGCTAATACGGGTCAGCCCGTATTTCGCGAGCCTCAACAGCCGCCATTTCCGATCGTGGTAGTGCACAGGTAGTGACGTCATCAGCGGATCGCCACTAAAGTTCATAAGCGTTCGTAGATTGAAAACAGACAAAAAGAGTTATTTTAAGAAAATTTAAACGAATGTAATGACACAAGAAGTACTCAATAAGGTTTAAGACGCTAATTTCTTGCATTTGTTTCTATTACTGAGCTGGGGCCTGCAAAACATTTAAACTTCGTTGTTTTTCTGAAATATAATCTACGAAGAATTCAATTCCAAGTCTTAAATTGTATAGCCTGCGTGCAGACTTCCCCCGTTTCCGTTCCCCTCATAAAATATTATGCTTGCGGTTTGATGTATGTTTGGGAGAAGAATGAACTAAAGCGTGGAAGGATTCCGATGTAGGTCTGTGTCCTTTGCATTACCCTCGACGCGTTTCAACCTTCTTCTTCAGGAGGGATTTTGAGTCGATGTTGAAACAATAAATATATTAAGACGAAAATACAGATATTAGAAGGCGCGTCAGTAACACTGAAGTTAAAAATAAAAATAAAGTCTTACTGAATGTCTGTGTAGTTTTGGTGTAGTCCGTAACGTACTTGGCATCCGTGGTCGGCTTTATAAATTGGTGAATTTCTCGCTCCTAGGCCTCTGTCCCATGTCGATAGTTGGCGTAAACTTAACATCTTTAATTATGTCGTTTCGTTATAGTATAATATATCGTGTATCGCGTGGTTTGTGGTTGTTACGTCAGAAATAAAAGGGTTATTGTATAATCTGTCTAGTAGTGAGTGAGATGGTAAAGAAAACGTCGTGCCAAATTTTTATCACAGGATTAACAACCGTCTCTGAACTCTGAACCACTGATCTATATAAGAGACTGGATAGAGCATCTATTATCTGAGCGCCTTCAGAAATTGAAGCCGGAAGTTACGCCCTAATTTGTAAGCGACGCCATATTGGATGGTCCCACCATGAGGGAGGTATCATTACCTTCAAATTATGAAGCTTAACCAACATTAAAACCACCATCTGATTGGACAACCTTTTAAAACGAATCCTCACCCCCATACCACCCCCCGGTAATCACGCCCCCCGGAAACCCTAAACCTAACCACAACCCTACGGAAAAATGTGCCTCCTCTCAGACCCCGACCACAACACCCCTCTAGGATTTTTAGCTTTATGTGTTCAAGATTAACATCCCGCATGTGGGATGGTTATATTAGATGGTTAAGCTTCATATTTTGTAACCGATGATACCTCCATGAGGAGTGAGTTGCCAACCTCGTACCCAGGGCCATTTGTAGGGAACTGAGTCAAGATGGCCGGAACAAATGGCCCTGGTGGAGGCTAGGCTATCTCAGCCTCTGATTGGTCAAGAGCTTATGGCGTAAATCAGACGGTTTAATTTTGTATTTTTTTTTAAAAATTGTATTTTGACCTTGTCGGTTGTTCCTGCCCATGGCACGAGAAATTATATTTTAAACCATGCAATAATTAGCTGTAATTAGGTATAATTACTGTGTAAAGGACTGAGTTCTAGTTATCAAAATGCGCAATATACTGCGCATTTTGAGCTAGCCTCCACCAGGGCCATTTGTTCCCGCCATTTTGTTTTTGGCCGCCATTTTGGCCCAGCCCCTACAAATGGCCCTGGGGACGAGGTTGGTGAGTTGCTATATTTTACTGTTGTGAATTCGTTGTTTTCGCATATAATCACGAAATAGACGAACAACACAAATCCATTTTGGTATTTCAAGCAACGGGACACATCATGGAACTATGGAGGACCTAAGAACGTGAAGGGAAACTGAATCGTAAGTAAATAACTTGATATTTTGACGAAATTTCGAAGGGGACGGAGAGCTCCCGAAGGGTTATTTACCAAGGAAACGGGAAACCCAACATTGTAAACGGCCGGTGGTTAATAAACTGATTTGTAGGATACAAATGTGAGATAATACTGTAATTGTGGAATGTTCACAATCGAGTAGATCATTTTAAAAAGCCGAAGGACGTCTAAAATTATGGCACAGAAGATAGATTGACTTGTAGAGTTGTGAGTAGATTTCGACAAGCAGCATATTTCTTTGGCAACATAGGAGCATGTTAATACTCTATAGGTTTGTAATACTTACAATGTTTGGTGCTTCCATAGAAGTAAACTGTAGCATGCATCATAACAAGAACGAGCCAGTTTGTTTTATTAAACTCCATGCCCAGTGTCCAAGTCATGTATTTAAGAAATTAAGTTGTCAACATTGTTTCTTATTAACAGCTGAGCTATTTTACTCCCTGTCATTTTGATGAAAAAATTGTTTGTGAGTATCTGTAAAATTAAATGTGATATTTGTATGTTATGTTGTAGGTAGTTTAAAATGAAACAACAATGAATGAAGAACAATAAAGGTGAAGCAACATGACAACTTAATACAGAATATAATTGAACTGTGTCATTTATAGTTTTCAAACTTTGTCAATGATTTGATTAAAGAAAATGTTTTTATAAAATAACATGTATACTACGCGAGCCCTGATTGGTCAATTGCCGTGTTTGGATCAGAGTATCCAAACACGGAAAATTCCCGCAAAAACGATGTTTTGAAAATGTCGGATAGTACATCATATTCACTTGTGATTATTTTATAAAAGAAATACCAAATGGTTTTTTCCGTGTTTGGAGACTCTTATCCAAACACTTGGGAAATTGCTCGACTTTCGAAAAGCTAAAAACACTCGCCTACGGCTCGTGTTTTGTTACGCTTTTCTCCAGTCTCGCAATTTCCCGCGTGTTTGGATCAGAGTATCCAAACACGGAAAACCATTTGGTATTTCTTTAACAATTCATGAGTGTATTTTGTCTTGTGTAGTTTGATTCTGTATAAATGTACTATATAATGATAAATTTTTAATCTGTTCTCTGACTTCTGTATGTTATGAAAATTGTGGCAGAACTAATACTGTACTATCAGTGTGTACTATACAAGTAGATCAACAAGGCCAGTGTTTGATGTTTATATAAAGTCAAAACAAATCAAGCTAATATATATGTTAAACTTCACAACGATGTGGCGGATAACATTTGTAAACTGGCTAAAAAAAACATCTTGGCAAAGGTATAGTCACAAAACTAATTATATTGTAAAATTAATACAAGATTTTTAGTTGTAGGCAAATGTAGGCCCAATTGCCCAAATTAGATAACCCTATCTCATAGAAAATAATAAACTCATTCTGATTAATCCTGTGAATGCCAGGATAACTTATTTGAATCATTACCCCGAGTTTTCTGTGAGTAAAAATATATTGTTCAACTATAGGCACATCCACTGATCTATACAGTTGGGCACATCGCATTCTTAAATTAATTGTTTGATTCTGGTCTTTTGGCTTATGATATAATAATACCACAGCAGTTGTTCGTAGTGTAGCTTGTTCAGTTGATCAAATTTCCCGAATTCATTCGGTCCTTTAGCAGTATTTCCATATTGTGAGTAAATTCTGAATGAGAACGGCCTTCGTCTGTTCAAAGTTGTCATCAATGACACTTGGGAGTTCGCTCCATCGAACTCGCAAATTCCGTTTCCCCCCACATTTTGGGGCTAAATAACTACAATTTTTCTCTCTAAATGCTTCACGTGTCCTTTCTTCCTCGTGATAAAAAAGTTTGTCCGAACCCGAAGGAGAAAAATGCCTTAATATGCGAAAACTATAATTGTGCAACAGTAAAATATAGCGAAAGTGGGACCATCCAACATGGCGGCTGTTGCCAACTTCCGACTTCAATTTCAGACAACGGATGCTCTATCCAGTCTCTTATATAGATCAGTGCTCTGAACACACGGCACAAGATTCGGCCATGCCGGCCAGCGGCCTTTAGGCGATAAAAAATGGCCGCCAACGAACCGGAAGTTTTGCCTGGATAGCGTTACGAAATGCTAAGTCAGCATAACAAGCTTTCGGGCTCCGTTGCGAAGACTTTATTTATACATTCAAATTTCAAGATACACAATCGCACGGATTCGTTTTGTTCTTAAGTTCTTGAAGAAAAACAATTGTTCAATCAATGTTGGTCTCGAGAATAAGGCTAAGCATTTCCAAGGCTTCTCAGGTTACGCGTTGTCTTGACAACGTAAAAATGCTTCTTCTACGTTCTCAACAGAGTCACGACGGCATGAAAATTACTCTTGGGACCGTCATTTGCAAAAGTTCTTTGTATTTGACATAAAATTCTAATTGTTCAAACACGTTGTCGTAGTCGTTGTGTTTCTTAAAGTCCCTTTTTTACCCTCCGGGGAACGGAAACGGGTGAAGTCAGTCTATAAATTGCACCTTTTACACAGGGAGCTCTATTAACATGTATATTTTTTGTTTTAGACAGTATATACATCCATACACATACATATTATATATAAATTAGTAAAATTACCGTATAGTTTAGTAGTGTCCTTGCTCTTACTGGGTTCAGTCTACCCCGAATAAGGATTCAAGGATTTTCTCGTACTCAACCCCCGCTCGACCAACTCGCCGGCGGAGAGAAGAAAGAAAGAGAGAAGGGAGGAAAGCAATCACGTCATGGATTGATGATCACCCGATATCGGTTGTTACTGTTTACAAACGTGGAACAATTTATGCTCTGTGTAATGTTATAACATAGATAAACAATTGTGCGAAGTTTTACGAAGAAAATCGGACGAGAAAGATCAGAATCATAAAGACAAAAGTATAGTTCGATATCGGGTTCGATGATCACCGCATATCGCATGGAACATTGGAACGGAAGTGAATATTAATGATTTTTTTTTCTTGCTTGTCTACATTTATAATTAAAGGGGATCGCTTGCCCATACTATTTATTCATTGTTTACAATTTACGAGCTGTTCTAACTTCCCTTTATCCATTTAAAATTTGAATTTGAAATTCGAGGTTTTACTTCCGTTCCATGCTATATGCGGTGATCATCAAGCCATGACGTGAATTGCTTTTCTCCCTCACTCTTACAGTATATCCTCTCATCTAGAATTACCAATAATCAGTAAGTGTGCAATCGTGAGCTAATTCGTTTTTGACGTAGTGTCCTAGAAAGCATAGATTTTTCGCTGTATTTGTTATGAAAACTAAAGGAATTTGCTTTACGGCTTTTCCGACTCCCCGTCACCAATTTTATTATGAAAAGAAAAAAGTAAATTAAGAAAAAAAAATTGAAGAGAGTGATTTTTTTAAAATCCAAATTGACTGTGGTAAAGGACTTGAAATCTGTCTACAAAAGACGTTATGCGTTGTGCATGACTTTTTGAAAGATCGAATTTTCAAAACTGAGAAAGAAGAAAGATTGATCTATAATTACCGAAGAGTTTAGGGTGTTCATTTTTGCGTCTCGGACGTTGTCCAAAGACGTATTGCTATCGAAAATGTTCTGATTTAGTTCGTTTGTGGCAATCACGTGATTAACGAACATGTTACGTAAAGTAACGAAATTAGGAAAGTTTGCCGAAGGTCGCCATTTTGTTATGCTCACGAGGTCGAACATCGCTTCCTCAAAAATAACGTTTGGTGCAGGTTTTTGCCAGGATAAGTGCTACTTGTTTTTTGTTTATTGGAGCCATTGTGTGTGCACTGACCAACAGTTCGATCAGGCGCTATTTACGTGTGGATATCACCTACAAATATATAGAGCGGAATCGTTGTATTTGCACATGAACGTGCAAACAATTATATCCTTTTATGCATACATGTACAGTGATATATTATTGAATTTAACTGATGTGCCTGAGATGGTTTCAACTGATAATAAAAATTATCAATTGCAATACAGTGAGTCGATCGTTTTCTGGTGATGTATTTTTGACAGCTAACAATGAGCCTTTTGTGTCACATGAGCATGTCTTTAATCAAATATTTTCAAGTTCTTTATTAATTTACAGCAGTTGTTTGTTTACAATTGGTGTCCATACTGTTGCAATATTTAGACCTCTCCCAGAAGTATGCAAAAGTTTGGGCTCTTACTCAAGAAACGTATGTGGAATCAATGCCTTGTTCATCTGGAACTTGCATTTTAGCTTCAGTTGAGGGTATAGCTAGAAAACTTGATGAAATATTTTCAATTTACATCATGTTGTCCTCAAGATATAATTTTAAGCAGCGAAGTTCAACCAGACTTTGCTGACAGTATGGAGCTAAGTTAGCACCTTGCGAGTCGTGTCTACTGCCTAGCTTATAGTCAGTGTGACCAGACCTGGTAATTGATGTGGCTAAAAATTGAATAAAGCTTCTGATGGGCTCAAACATTAGGCATCTTCCATCCCTACTGTAAATCACTGCAATACTGAAATAACAGTGTTAACATGTTGATTAGAGGCTGTTTATCAGATAATATGTGAACATGAAAAACTAAATTATTACATACCCCTTCAATTTTTTTAGACATTAACTCTTGTAAAAACCTTGTAAAAACTATTTATTAATTATATTTTTCTGAAATTAAATTCGTCAGTTACTGTTTATAATGTTATAATTGATATGTTCTTGTGTGCACGTGTATAATTATATCATTGAGTCATTGAACAAGACCAGCAGTCCGAGACGCATGTACGCATTGCGGACCTATTTTTATAAATTCGGACAACTTTGGTAAGTAGTTCAGTTTTCCATGCAGGAACAATAAACCTTTGGAAGAAACCCAGGTTGATTATGGATGACAATGGCTCCAAAACCAAAACTATAGCTCGTCCACCATGTTGAATAATGGTGTACCTGTTTTAGTAAGGGATTATTCTACAAGTAGCTTAAATGACCGTGTAAACGCACCAAGGTGACGCATTTTAAGCACGCTTATAAATTAACTTAAGCGTGCTTAACTCATTCCTGTCCGAGGACTTCCCCAGAGGTGAATACAATCGTCTCGCGTTAGCCAGAATAAAATACTAAAGACCAATTCGGACAGGAAAGAGTTAGAAAGATAGGAGAGATAGTTTATAACTCATTCCTGTCCGAGGGCTTCCCCAGAGGTAAATAAAATCGTCTGGCGTTAAAATACTAAAGACCAATTCGGACAGGAAAGAGTTAAATTTTGGGCGTGTAAACAGCCCTTTAGTAACTGGTTGCAAAGTAATATATTCTAGCTACTTGATAGTCAGGCATAGAACTAAGGTAAGAATTATTAGCTAAAGGTATTTTACTAGCAAGTTTTGTCCCAATACTAGTAAAATATTTGTTAAATCTATTTGAAATTTCGGTGAGGTTTGTAATATAGTCTTATCAGCAGATATGAATAAAGAGCAGAGAGCACATTTTTTGTTTTTTATTTATAAATTCATTAATTAATTTCTAAGTACTACGGTAGTTTTCAGATTATTTTTAGCAAACTCAAATTTATTTTCATAGTACTTCTTGTTTTTGCAATTCTTATTAGATGAGTAAGTTTGTTTTTATAAGATTTTTATATTTTTATCAAGCTTTTCATAAAAAAGTTTTTTTCCTTCACAGACACTGATCTCAGAAGTCTTCAGTGTTGGCATCCAGGAAGTTCCAGTGGCGTAACTTTCGGCTAGGGTGCCCCCTGGCCCAAACTGAAAAGGGCCCCCCGGCCCTGGGGGACCATGCCCCAGAAGTGCATTTTCGGCGATTTCTGCGAGGAATGTTCCAAAAAATTAATCGGTATAACAAGGGGAAATTCATCATTATATCAAACGTTTGTTAGATTATAAGAATATTTATCAACCCGTTACGCGTTGATACCGGCAGGCGAAGCCGTGTTATATCAAGAATATAGTCACTGACAAAAATACCCTAATCACGTATAAACACCGGTTTTTTTACAAACAAAACAAAACAAACTAACCTGGCTCTTACACTGCTGCATTAAAAGCAAAAATAAAACATTTTGTTTTTATGATTTGGGTGAACACAAAAAAGGTTAGTCTAACTGTTATACCGGCCTGAGATAATACAGGTCTTTTGACAATACACTTCAACTTTATAGTTTATATCCCGCCGTTTGACAGAGAAAACTTCACGATGGACTGGGCATCCGCAAAAACGGTAATTTGACCGTGAGCAAAAGGCCTGGGACAAGCAGCAGAATAGAAATCCATTTTCGTACCTTTATTAATTACCTGTTGCAACGTTCTGTATTTTTTTTGAAACTGTTTGAAACTTCGTACCAATATTTAAATGATGGGAAGCTATATCCAGTTCAACGACGACTGACGATTTCCCAATACTGAATACGTGAAAATGACGGAATGTCGAAATACCATAAAGGACATCCGACATCGACTCAGGGCCCTCCCTGTGACAGGGGCCCCCCGGGAGTTACGCCACTGGGAAGTTCTAAGAGACTTAATGATTTACATTTGATTGGTCTGAGAGAAAAGGATACATGATAAAAAATAGAATATTTGGTGAGGAAAGAACTGCAAGCATCGATCATTAGGACATTCGATTCTTTACTTTCACGTGACGTCACTTTCGTTTTGTCTATCCAGATGGTGGTCAATAATAGCCATTTGCTATAATGGTTGATTATACTTTAAAATATTTAAATGATATTGATACTCTAGTTGTTTACGTTCGTGTTGAAAAATCCATTGCGTTTGCGTTGCGCTTGGTTGTACAAATCATCTGAATCTTATTTTGTCTGACCACCATCATGAAATCTATCAATTCCTTTCCACGCTTTTAAATCTATCAATTCCTTTCCATGGACTTAAAGTGCTTATCAAAATACTCTTTTAGAAAACTAAACTCTCGTGTGAAAGTGTTCACAGAGGTGTGTAAAATTTATTCATAACGAGTTATTTGTTTTAAAATATACAGAGTCGTCTTATGAGTAATTAAGAATATACTGTCGATTATGGAATTCGACGTTTCTAACCACAAAATGAACGACAAAATATCCGGCAAGAGTTCACGATCGGAAATCGCATAGAAAATCGGCCACTTTCACGGGGCAGTTCGCAGTCCACGTGCGTGCTGGCTCAAGTGAGTTGTCGGCCGTGTATTGATGACGTTTACACGCGAGATATTCGTTCTACGCACGCGTAGCTAATACGGGTCAGCCCGTATTTCGCGAGCCTCGACAGCCGCCATTTCCGATCGTGTATAGAAGGCAATCAAAATTTGGGGTCTGTGCCAACTATTTTAAGATGTCTCAATTTTTAGAGCGAAAAGCACGGTCTTCAAACGCTAAATAAACATACTTCCATTTGTTCATCCTAAAACTTTCACAGTCAAAAGAAGCGATATGAAACATTACTTTAATGTTATTATCTCCAACTTGGAAATTTCGTTGCATAGGCACTTTTTAAAATTGATGACAATGAGTCTCGTGTACTTGGCACTTTCATTAAATTTTGTAAAATTACTCACATTACAGACACGACGTTACTAAATCTTGGACATTAAATTGTAGTTGTCCCGATGCGATTACATAATTATACAAGTTAACACTTAGTCTACCTTTCTGCCCTCCCTGCAGAATAAGAGAAAACTAATTCTTTCAAACACATGATCTATTATATTTTCATGATTTGTGTGTCAAAAGTAAGTATTATTTTATTTTTAAATGTGTCTTAGTAAGTCCATTGAGTCGTTCTTTCAAAGTTAAGAATGTCTATCACGGTTATTCTTGTCAACAATGGAAAGCGCAGTACCGCTGTACTCAAAACCTTTGGAACTTGCCGAGATTCGAGGACCTCCGTGTATTTCTAAGTGGTTTTCGCCTCCGAAATACCATCCCGCTGAGCTAATGTAGCAGTGCTCCTTTTTAGCCTCGGTAAACAATTTAGCAGCAAGTTCCTTTGTTAGCAAAGCTCCTCCAGCCGCCAGAACGCCAGCTTCCGTTACGACCGCAGCTCCAGATACAAGACCGTCTGCAACAAGTGGACCGAGTGCACCGGCAACACCGACACCAGCAAAGAGACCAATGCTTGCACCACCAGTAACCATAGCTCCAAGGCTGGCCCCAACAACGCCAACAATGGGCAAGACAGTGTCAGTCCATCCCGTATCGTCTTTATCGCTAACCGTTGCAACGATGGTGAAATGCACGGCGCCGGTATTTCTGATGAAATACTCGCCAGGTTTGACAAGATCATGGTACAAAACACCAACTTGACATAACTGGATCTTGAGCGGAGCCGGAGTACAGTTTTTGATCTGCACTCCTCCCATAATTAATTTTGTTAATTTTGTATTGTCCAAGAAATGCAACCTACATTAATATACAAATAACCAGCGGTTAAATGGATGCCAAAACTAGATATAACGGCAGACTTGCAGTTTGTATACTAGTGTAATTTCTCTATATAAGGGGTGAGGTTAGATCGAATTGGGAATCAACAAGGTAAAAGCAAAGAGTAGAAAGATCTGTTATTTTATCTGATACTCGATAGGCCCATGCATGTTAAAAGTCACTACGTGCTAACTTATTAAAGGCGCGTTCACACTAGCGGACGGGGACTGAATTGGGAATGAGGGACCACTGACCTATATATATAACTGGACTGCGGGTGCTGGCCAAAAATGTGTCCCCATCACTGACCTATATATATAACTGGACTGCGTGCTCCTATTACTTTGAGTTAGGAAAAGTGTCCCCAAAATCGTTTTCAAAATGGCGGCATTTATGGGTCCTTTTGCTAATGGTGAAGGTCGCTGACCAACACCTAAGAATCTCTAGTTCGTGTTGGACATGTTCGGTATTTCGCTTTTTTTACGAAAACTAAGCTATTTAGTCCGTCGGATAAACTGTACGTATGTTGTAGCCAGATGAATTATCTTTCTTCCAGTATATTTGATAGCTTCTACAGTGGTTTATTTCTCGAGAAAACATTCGCGAGAAAACATAATAGCGGACGCTATTATGATTTGAACATGTTTGGTATTTCGCTTTTTTAGGGAAACTAAGCTATTTGGTCGGATAAACTGCACGTATGTTATAGCAAAGTGAATTATCTTTCTGCCAATATATTTTATAACTTCTACTGCAGTGGATTATTTCTTGAGAAAACGTTCGGAGTAGACGGACTAGGCAAACTTTGTCGAATTTTCTGTCAGAATTTTTGCCAAGTCAGCATAATATCGTCCTGGTCTCGAGTTTGTGTAAACAAAATATTTGTTGAGCGGCCCGGGATGTTTTCATGATAAGAGTCTTATTGTAGTTCTGAACTACAATAATAATAATCCTAGACAATTACTGTTGTAGCTTTCTAGCAGTCTGAATTAAAGACGTGCCGGCCGGCGGTACCGCACGAACACTTGGCAATAAAATAAACAAGACTGTCAATACACATGGTCATGGATCTACAAACATTTCGTTTTGTGAAGTCGCCAGCTATATAAAGAACCGCTGAAGATCACGAGAAAATCATAAAGAAGCGAGGTGTACCGAGTTCTTCTTATATAGGGGCTGTTTACATGGGAGGTGATATTCCTATTTGGTCAGACAAATAATCCAGCAGGCCTTTTAAGTCGTTCCACAAGAAATTAACAATGACCAAGCTGCATGCATTAACTCTTTCCTGTCCGAATTTATTGGTCTTTACTCTTTAGTATTTTGTTCTGGCTAACGCAGTAACGCCAGACGATTTTATTCACCTCTGGGGAAGCCCTCGCATAGGAACGATTTATTAATAAAGTAATATTAAAGAAAATCACTTTGTATTTACATAAATATTCTTTTTTCCTACGATAAGTACATGTCAGTGGTCGCTACCATTAGCAGAAGGACCCATAAATGCCACCATTTTGAAAGTGAAAATGGGGACACATTTTTGGCCAGCATGCCACCCGCAGTCCAGTTATATATATAGGTCAGTGGTCCCCATTTTCACTTTCAAAATGGCGGCATTTATGGGTAATAATTCCATGTCCTACATAACCCAAGTACTTCATGAAAGCCTTACCCCAACACACAACCTAACCTAAGGATGGCAATTCGTGTAAATAGGACATGGACGTATAACCCATTTAGGTAAATACAAAGCGATTTTCTTACTTTATTAATCGTTCCTATGCAAGGGCTTCCCCAGAGGTGAATAAAATCCTCTGGCGTTACTGCGTTAGCCAGAACAAAATACTAAAGAGTAAAGACCAATAAATTCGGACAGGAAAGAGTTAACGCATGCAGGTTGGTCATTGTTAATTTCTTGTGGAACGACTCAAGAGGCCTGCTGGATTATTTGTCTGACCAAATAGGAATATCGCCTCCCATGTAAACAGCCCCTAAGAAGAACTCGGTACGCCTCGCTTCTTTACGACTTTCTCGTGATCTTCAGCGGTTCTTTATAGAGCTGGCGACTTCACAAAACGAAATGTTTGTAGATTTCCATGACCATGTGTATTGACAGTCTTGTTTATTTTATTGCCAAGTGTTCGTGCGGTACCGCCGGCCAGCAGGGCACGTCTTTAATTCAGACTGCTATATAGAAAGCCGCCATATACCTAATCCAAATCCAGTCCGCAAATCCAATCCGAGACGGATAGTGTGAATGCACCTTAAAACTAATAACTTTAAACTAATATAATGGGTTGACTGAGTATAAAATTACAAGTACAATAGGCATTTTGACTTACCTTTGAAAACGTCTTGATCTGAGACACTTGTACTTCTTCTTGGCTTACAACAGCCGCTTATATATATAGTTGTGCTGAAGGGAAGTTACAGTGTTTCCACTTTCCAGGAAATTTCCTATTTCAAGGAAATTTGACTGTAAAAAGGAATTTTTTAGGATGAAGGAAAATTCAAGGAAATCTAAGAAAATTCAGGAAATCTAAGGAAATTTTGGTTGTAACTACTGTTTAAGATTCATTTTAAGATTTATGAATGTTTAACTTGCACTTTACTGTTTTTGAATTGGTTAAAATAAGGCCCGTTTCAAACGTCGAGCTGATCATGTGCCCAACCTAATGGAAGGTATTAAGCACATGACGAGTTCGACGTTTGACTGAGATTTCCTTGAATTTTCCTTCATCCTAAAAAATTCCTTTTTACAGTCAAATTTCCTTGAAATAGGAAATTTCCTGGAAAGACTAACTTCCCCTCAGCACAACTGTATATATAAGCGGCTGTTATAAGCCAAGAAGAAGTACAAGTGTCTCAGATCAAGACGTTTTCAAAGGTAAGTCAAAATGCCTATTGTACTTGTAATGTTATACTCAGTCTTGAAAATAATTTTAGCTAGTGTTTATTTTCAGACCCCAACCCATTATATTAGTTTAAAGTTATTAGTTTTAAGGTGCGTTCACACTATCCGACTCGGATTGGATTTGCGGACTGGATTTGGATTAGGTATATGGCGGCTAGTCAGGAAAATCTGAGCTCCTCGTGTTTGACAAATTCAAGTTCAAAATCTGAGAATGAAAGCGACCAAATCGATAAATTATCTCCAAGAAACAACTTTCTTGTCGTCTGTGGCCCTCATGGAAGGGAAATATAGAGCATTAAAGCATTTTACGTGTAGTGTTTTGAAGCTGACAGGGAAATGGAAATCACCGGGTGGCAATTTGAAAATATTTTCGAGTTCAAGTGAGGAATTGGTCTTCAAATGGCAGATTTTTTCGTTTGTTGAAATTGACAACTTTTGGCGACGATGTCTGTCATTCGTTCGATTAAGCATGTCCCCTCTGAAGACAATGTTTTTAAAGAGTCCTTAAATTTTTTTGCGCGTTAACAACCCGGTTTTATCGGCAACGGCACTGGCACTTTGTAAAAACACCAAGAAGAAAGCGAAGAAAGCACTTTTGCCTGGGTTTCTACTGTTGTTTTCTATTCTGTTTCCTTTGTTGTGGTCGGTTCATATCCTGTCAAATAAACCAGTAGGTTCTAGAACTATTGTAGGCTGTAAATATATATTCATAACTATAAATTCGTTTAAAACGTTGAAAATTTACCGAGTTTTGTTGCTGTGTTGTAGGCAACAAGCTTTGTAAAACACAAGGGGTGGTGCCAGGGGGGCAGGGGTGTTACACCTCTGTTGGGGAACCATAGCCCCCCCAGGCCCCATCGGGGGAAACTTACCAAGTTGTCAGGGAATCTGAAAGGAAAATTGTATTTTTGTCAATTGGCAAAGAACTTTTTAACTGATTAAGCCAGACAAGTAATTACCATAGTTGACCAGGTAAGTGCCCATTTGAAGCAAGCACCCACCCCCCCTGTTTAAGGAAAAAATAACTTTCCAGGCTATTTTTAAACATTCTCTCAGTACAACTGACCACATCTTCACAAAGGGACCGAAGATGATCTCGTTTCAGACAACTTTCCTGCATTAGACAAAGGTGACCTACCTGGAGAACTTGGGGACATATTGTTTGACTTGGACTCAGATTCAGGCTTTGATGAACATGATCTATTATAGACTTTTATACCATATAAACACATATTTTTAAATTCATATTTTGTAATATAGTTTTGTTTGTTTCAATATATTAATAATTAAGAGTATTAAAATGGTTTTGTTTGTTTTCATATATATTTCAGAGTGTTGTGTTGACTTAAAACATGTAAAATCGTTTTTTCACATAAGGCACATTTTGCTCATGTAAGCACCCACTGCTCATGTAAGATGTAAGCGCCTACCTTTAACAAAAATTTAAACATTGTGGGGGAGGGTGCCATCCTCGTTCCCAGTGCCTCCTTGGTACACTGGGAAATCAGTTTCCCAGTGTACTGTGGAGGTGCTGGGGAGGGCGCTTACCTGGTCAGCTATGGTAATACTTTAATAGTGAATTGAAATAAAAACTTGTGTAGAAACACAGATAATTTCACCCTGAGAAACTATTCTAGACATTCAAATTTTGAAAATTTTCTGGAGAACATCCCCCCAGATCCCCCTACTAGCCACTGTGGCGGGGAATTCTTGGCACCACCCCTGGTAAAACAGTGACTTTTTAGTCAAATTTTACTCAGTGTTCTCTCCGTAGATAATATAGTAGATACTGTACATACAGTGTAAATCTGTAAATAGTAAATTATAAAATATATAATTACATAAAAGCATATCAATAACTCATATATATATCTGTAAATAGGAAATAGGTTTTAGTATTAATTTATAAAATGGATAATGAACCATGTACTTCAATGGAGCAACCACAATGATCTTTCTCAGTTGGAAATTTTTTCTGTCAGTTGGAAATTGGTAAAATGAAAGTTCTGGATTTCATTTTGTGTTGCTATCAATGATGTACATGTAGGAATACAGTAAGATGTTCCACCTCCTTTTCTCTTCCTTTCTGAAGATGTAGTTCCTTTGGCTCCTAATATAGCCTTAAATTATAATTTCCAAGTCACTGTTTTACCAGGGGTGGTGCCAAGAATTCCCCGACACAGGGGCTAAGGTCCATAACAGGGGGGCTAGTAGGGGGATTTGGAGTTTTATTTCACAAAAGCATTAATTACTTGTCTGGCTTAATCAGTTTAATCAAAAATACAATTTTCCTTCCAGATTCCCTGACAACTTGGAAAGTTGGGGGGGGGGTTACAACCCCTGCCCTTTTTAACCCCTGCCCTTTTTGTGAGACCTCTAATACTAGGTTAGATAATTAAACAGATAATTAATCCGCAAATCTGGCGACACTCAGAGGCTTCTAGCAGTGGGCCCGGGCGGCAGCTAGGCTCAATATAATTATGATAAATTTTAAATAATGCGAGACCAAAATAAAAATTTCCGCAACCGAAAATACGAGAAAAGCGTCCTCAAAATGCAGGAAATGCCGTTTCAGAGACCCAAAATTCAAAAAATTTCCGGGGGGGCATGCCCCGGATCCCCTAGAATCTCTGTTTCCCACGCCACTGGCTTCTAGTCCCAAATTGTTTAGAATACTGAAAGACTTTGCCCTTGCGTTCAACCCCTGCCCTCGAAATTTTCTAGTTGCGCCCCTGTGGAGTTTTGAGACTTGGCATACTAAAACACGACAATACTGTGGAGTTTTGAGACTTGGCATACTAAAACATGACAATACTATAAAAAATTACCTTCTGTTAATCAAGGAATTTGAAGGAAATTTCAAGGAAATTACATACTCATTTCAAGGAAAGTAAAGGAATTTTTTAGACCGGAAAAGGAAATTTCGACTATTTCGAAAAATTTACAAGTTTATAATGCAAATCCTCGATTTTCATTGGCTATTGCAGGAGTTTATAATTGGTGATATAAACCTCTGGGATAAACCAATGAAAGACATTCTTTTAAAAAAATTGACCAATGACAAAATGCGTAGTATAGCACGAACAGTGATCATTAGAGCCAGCGGTTGTTCTGTTAAGCAACAATGGCGCCGAAATTTTAACGGAGTGGGCAAATGAAAGAAGAAACTGAACATTTAGGCGAAGCAATACGCTCTACAGAAAACAAAAACGGCTACAAAATGGTTAGAATGGAAATTATTAATGGTAAGATCGTTAAATTGTTTATCTGTGTTCGTTTAAAACGAAATAACTGCAAACAAAACACATTTCAAAATTACGCTAGCTGTTGACAAGATTTCGTGATGTAAATTATATGCTAAATTGAATGTTTCTTTCAACTTTTTGTCACTGTAACAAAACAAATGAATGGATATATATTGTTTCAATATTGTACATGAAAATCCATGCTAAATTATGCAAGAAAACTTTTCTTTTCCATCAATTACTGTACGGGCCAAGGAGATGTCCGAAATGACTGTTGAACGTTTGTTGTTGGCTGTTAAAAAATGTATTAAACGAGCCTCAAAGAATATGTTATGGTCGAGAATTTATTTAACTTTTGTTGGTAAATTTATACTAAAACAATTAGACAACTCGCCCTCGTTTTCTACGAGCGATAGTCAACTCGGCTTCGCCTCGTTGACTATTAATTGTTAAATATGATTTGACAAAAATGTACGTTAATTACTGTATTAACAATACCATGCATTCTTTGATCAATTGCAATTATAACATTGCCCACGTATTGAATGGAACTTTTAAGTTTAAAAAAACTTTGAATGCCACGAATGGAGTTTCTTTGAAAAGACATTTTTATGTGTTTGAATGACTATAAAATGTAGTGTCATATATACTTATACTTTCAGTATGAAAATTATATATATATATACCCTAACATATATGCCCTATAAAATAACATATTTTACTATATTTTGGTAATTTTAATCAGTTGTTTTGTATATGGATTTCCATAAAGGGGCATATTTTAGATTAAATTAAGATTCTTGTCTATACCCACGGGCATTGAAGAATTCGAGCTCGGCTGTCTAAATCATGAGAAATTACGTATTTTCTTCATAAAAAGTTAGTCTGCACAGGTCTCATGATCTTCATTTTAGTTCATTGCATATGGCTCTAGTGGTGGTCTTGATTATTGAAAAGTTTTCTAGGCAGTTAATTTATTATCGAGTCGGTTTTCTTTGTTCTTCCGAGGTCTTTATATCGCATAAAGACCTTGAATAATAATTAGATACGAAATGAAGAAACAAACAAGGAAAATCTTTGTCCAAGGTGGAAAAAAAAGACAAAACTTTGTTGGAAAACCTCCCCAATAATAAATTAAGTCAGGATGTATGCGATATAAAGCCCTCGGACGCTGCGCGTCCTCGGGTCTTTATATAGCATACATCCCTCGTTCTCGGGATTTATCTATTACTTAATGCAGCAATTAAACCTAATTTGCATAAAATCTGTCGTCGCTCAATTTTGAAACGCAGAAATTTGAAACACTCAAATTTGAAATGCAAATTTGAAACTCAGAAATTTGAAACGCAGAAAAAAAAACCCACAAAAGCAAAAAAATTAAAAATCCTGAAATATTTTACAGAATCATTATATAGATCATTAATTACTATTTACAAAAACATTAACATTAACAATATAATACTAACAGTTGAAGATGCCAAGACGCAAAGTAACTTTCAAACGTTTATTTTGCGGGATTTTCGGAGAGCGAAATCTTATATTAGTAACTGATAAGCGATAACTGCTCCCAAGCACCGCAGCCCCAGAGACGGGGGGGGGGGGGGGGGGGGGCGGTGCAACCTGTTAACTTTCAGATGTTTGGGGCCCCACAATCTAAATTTGCCCCATGGCCCCAGAGGTCCTTTATCCTCCCCTGCCTGTGCAAAACATTTTATGAAGACAAAACGCAATTTCTCATGACGTAGACTGTCGAGCCACCTTAAGGAATATGAATATTAAATAAAAAGACTGTTTTGACACGTAACAATTGGCACAAACTCTCTTGTGCTGAATTGCGCATGTTTGGTCCAATTTATTTGTGATGTTAATTCAAACGAAAGGCGCCCAGAGTGAGATCAAAGTTACTTAATATGACTGACTAAACTAGATAGAACAATTTGAAACAAGCCTAAGGGAACATATGTCGCCGTTATCAAATATCTTTCAACATGCAAGAACATGACAGCTGTGTCATGCACACAGGAAAATTTGGACACGAAATAACTCCAACTAAATCGCCAAGTTAATAACACACAGGGTGTAATTAAAGATAATTAAAGATAGATGGAAGGAATCCTAATTGATCTAATTTGACAGTGGCGTTTGGTTCTACTTGAGTGGTAAATGAATGTTAATCGATACTATTAAATCTGTAAATAGGGATATACCAACGCGCATTAAAGAATTTGAGCATTTTAAATCAAGGAATATATTAAATAAGAAGACTGTTTTAACACGTAAGAATTGGCTGTAGTTAGTTTGTGTTGTGTTTGGTACAATTTATTTGCGCCGTTAATTCAAACAAAAGGCGCCCCAGAATTAGATCAAAGTTATTTAATTATGAAACTAAATTAGATCAATAGAACAATTTGAAACAAGCCTCAACATGCAAAAACATGCCAGCTGCCCTAGCTGAATGGCCAAATTAACAGCATGCACACAGGCATGTTTTGAACTCATTAATTATATTCAATGGCCATCCGCGTATAGCTAATACTAAGTTGTTCAGGTTCAAGGATATCAGCGAAGAAATCATGATTATCATATGTTTACTGCAACAAGTATATTGTTGGAGGACCCCACCAGCTCTGCTGAATAATTTATCCTCCTTAAAATTATTATTATAATATTATTATTGTTATACAAGTCTGTTGCAAGTTTGTGTCATTGACATTGTGCTTTTTATACTTTTATTTGCTAAAGAGAGAAACACACCATGCAACAACTAAAGTAATTAACTAAACTATTGTTATTTATACTGGATAGCTCTATCAGTTATATCTAAGCCTGATACTCAGGTTAGTTATATCTAACTGTTCTCCCTAGAGGTCCAGTAAGGGCCATCCCTTAAGCCAAATCTAATTAAGCGGGATCTGAGCCACATCTGACTTTAAAATGTCCGTGTAAACAGATTGGCGTAAATTAATCGCGATTACTTTTGTTGCTTACATTGTACTCAACCAGAAATATACCACAATTATTTTACACATATGTCACACTGTAAAGCCATCCGTGGAAATGGTTCCTTGTTAAAACTTCAGCGTATGAAAACAGAATTGGGTCGAAAAAGTTTTAAACACCAAGGAGCATTTAATTTTTAATACTTTACCAACAGATATTAGAGATGAACCATCCTATTTAAATTTTAGGAACAAAATTAAAACTCTTAATTTTTACCATTCAATTTTTACATTATATTTTTTGTTTTTTTATTTATTTTATTTTTATGTATTGATTTTTATCTTAGTTTTGTAGTTTCCATTTTAATACAGGTCCTTGGTTGATAGCAGTATAAAAATATATGTATATGTATATATTTACCTCGCATACTGATCAAGAAATAACCTGTATAAAGATTGTTGATAATAATATAATAATAATAACCACCTCAATTCCTTTCCATGGACTTAAAGTGCTTATCAAAATACTCTTTTAGAAAACTAAACTCTCGTGTGAAAGTGTTCACAGAGGTGTGTAAAATGTATTCATAACGAGTTATTTGTTTTAAAATATACAGAGTCGTCTTATGAGTAATTAAGAATATACTGTCGATTTTCGACAACTAAATCATGTTCGTGAATAGTTCACTTATGGAATTCGACGTTTCTAACCAGAGTTTATAGAAGGAAATCAGAATTTGGGGTCTGGGTCGCGAGTGATGTCATTAGATGTGCAACTATGCCAACTATTTTAATGATGTCTCAATTTTTAGAGCGAAAAGCACGGTCTTCAAACGCTAAATAAACATACTTCCATTTGTTCATCCTAAAACTTTCACAGTCAAAAGAAGCGATATGAAACATTACTTTAATGTTATTATCTCCAACTTGGAAATTTCGTTGCATAGGCACTTTTTAAAATTGATGACAATGAGTCTCGTGCATTTGGCACTTTCATTAAATTTTGTAAAATTACTCGCATTACAGACACGACGTACGTTACTAAATCTTGGATATTAATTAATTGTAGTTGTCCCGATGCGATTACATAATTATACAAGTTAACACTTAGTCTACCTTTCTGCCCTCCCTGCAGAATAAGAGAAAACTAATTCTTTCAAACACATGATATATTTTCATGATTTGTGTGTCAAAAGTAAGTATTATTTTATTTTTAAATGTGTCTTAGTAAGTCCATTGAGTCGTTCTTTCAAAGTTAAGAATGTCTACCACGGTTATTCTTGTCAACAATGGAAAGCGCAGTACCGCTGTAGTCAAAACCTTTGGAACTTGCCGAGATTTGAGGACCTCCGTGTATTTCTAAGTGGTTTTCGCCTCCGAAATACCATCCCGCTGAGCTAATGTAGCAGTGCTCCTTTTTAGCCTTGGTAAACAATTTAGCAGCAAGTTCCTTTGTTAGCAAAGCTCCTCCAGCCGCCAGAACGCCAGCTTCCGTTACGACCGCAGTTCCAGATACAAGACCGCCTGCAACAAGTGCAGATGGACCGAGTGCACCGGCAGCACCAACACCAGCAAAGAGACCAATGCTTGCACCAGCAGTAACCATAGCTGCAAGGGTGGCCCCAACTACGCCAACGATGGGCAAGACAGTGTCAGTCCATCCCGTATCGTCTTTATCGCTAACCGTTGCAACGATAGTGAAATGCACGGCACCGGTATTTCTGGTGAAATACTCGCCAGGTTTGACAAGATCATGGTACAAAACACCAACTTGACATAACTGGATCTTGAGCGGAGCTGGAGTACAGTTTTTGATCTGCACTCCTCCCATAATTACTTTTGTATTGTCCAAGAAATGGAACCTACATTAATATACAAATAACCAGCGGTTAAATAGATGCCAAAACTAGATATAACGGCAGACTTGTGTTGCATACTAGTGTAATTTCTCTATATAAGGTGTGAGGTTAGATCGAATTGGGAATCAACAAGGTAAAAGCAAAGAGTAGAAAGATCTGCTATTTTATCTGATACTCGATAGGCCCATGCATGTTAAAAGTCACTACGTGCTAACTTATTAAAGGCGCGTTCACACTAGCGGACTTGGACTGAATTGGGACTAGCGGACTTGGACTGAATTGCGTTCCAATTAGACTGGTCTGGCTCTGGACTTTGGGTATAAATGCGATGTGAACGTTCAGCATTTTGGATGAAACATTACAAAAAACCCAGCCCATTTTCAGTCCAAATTCAGCACAATTGCGTTCACACTTGATGAAATGCAATATCCGAATCCTTTCTCACCCCACCTCGATTAGGTGGACTCGAATTCAGTCCAAATCCACTAATCCAAATCCAGTCCACAAATCCAATCCGAGTCGGATAGTGTGAACGCACCTTAAAACTAATGGGTTGGGGTCTGAAAATAAACACTAGCTAAAATTATTTTCAAGACTGAGTATAAAATTACAAGTACAATAGGCATTTTGACTTACCTTTGAAAACGTCTTGATCTGAGACACTTGTACTTCTTCTTGGCTTATAACAGCCGCTTATATATATAGTTGTGCTGAAGGGAAGTTACTAATCATATGATTTGACAAAAATGTACGTTAATAACTGTATTAACAATACCATGCATTCTTTGATCAATTGCAATGATAACATTGCCCACGTATTGACGGGAACTTTTAAGTTTTAAAATACTTTGAATGTCACGAATGGAGTTTCTTTGAAAAGACATTTTTATGTGTTTGAATGACTAAAAAATGTAGCGTCATATATACTTATACTTTCAGTATGAAAATTATATATAATATATATACCCTAACATATATGCCCTATAAAATAACATATTTTACTATATTTTGGTAATTTTAATCGGTTGTTTTGTATATGGATTTCCATAAAGGGGACATATTTTAGATTAAATTAAGATTCTTGTCTATACCCACGTGCATTGATGCCATTGAAGAATTCGAGCATTTTAAACTGTTAAGGTGGTTCGGCAGTCTAAATCATGAGAAATTACGTATTTTCTTCATAAAACGTTAGTCTGCACAGGTCTCATGATCTTCATTTTAGTTCATTGCATACAGCTCTAGTGGTGGTCTACTGGTTTTGATTATTGAAAAGTTTTATAGGCAGTAAATGCAGCAAACCTAATTTGCATAAAATCTGTCGCTCACCAGTCACCATAAACACAATTTCTCTAATACGCAAGCGCTACAAGTCCTACATGACAAGTATAAAATTTTTCAATATAAATCAGGATCACCATGCACTAGAGCTATGCAATGAACTAAAATGAAGATCATGAGACCTGTGCAAAACTTTTATGACGAAAAAAAGCAATTTCTTATGATTTAGACTGTCGAGCCACCTTAAGGAATATGAATATTAAATAAAAAGACTGTTTTGACACGTAACAATTGGCACAAACTCTTTTGTGCTGAATTGTGCATGTTTGGTACAATTTATTTGTGCTGTTAATTCAAGCGAAAGGCGCCCAGAGTGAGATCAAAGTTACTTAATATGACTGACTAAACTAGATAGAACAATTTGAAACAAGCCTAAGGGAACAGATGTCGCCGTTATCAAATATCTTTCAACATGCAAGAACATGACAGCTGTGTCATGCACACAGGAAAATTTGGACTCGAAACAACTCCAGCTAAATGGCCAAGTTAATAACACACAGGGTGTAAGCCCTACATCAGAATAAAATCATGCTCATGAGATGCTCTAATAACACACAGACATGTTTTGAACATTAAACGTACTTTAGAAATATATAACATTTTACTATTTTGGTTATTTCAATCCGTTGTCTTGTATATTTCCTTCTAAAATCATTAATAATTCATGAGGAAAACACAAAGAAAAATCATGAGCGTATCGGATCTATATATATGTGATATAGACTCGCTCTAAGTATCTCGCTGGTTTTTAACGGCTGAGATAAGCTTAATTTTCAAAATTACTACGCCAATGAACGTATGAAGTGATTCTTTTTAGAAGTCATTTAAAAACCTTGCAGTACGGGCTTTATCGGCTCTAAAACACTCGGCTATCGCCTCGTGTTTTATATCCGATAAAGCCCTCCTGCGCGGTTTATAAATAGTACTTAAAGGGGACATATTTTAGAATAAATTAAGAGTCTTGGCTCTAAAGTTGATAATTAAAGATAGATCGAAGGAATCCTAATTGATCTATTAAATTTGACAGTGACGTTTGGTCCTACTTTGAGTGGTAAATGGAATGTTAATCGATACTATTAAATATGTAAATAGTTTTTTAAATCAAGGAATATATTAAATAAAAAGACTGTTTTAACACGTAAGAATTGGCTGTAGTTAGTTAGTTAGTTTGTGTTGTGTTTGGTACAATTTATTTGCGCCGTTAATTCAAACAAAAGGCGCCCCAGAATTAGATCAAAGTTTTTACTCGGACTACCTGTCGTAGACGAGTATAGCTAGGTTTCGGCTCCGTTATTATTTTTTTGTTTCGTTCCCCGCAGGAACAAAACTGTTACTGTGTTAGCTTTGCATTGACGTCACAAAAGAAACTGTCATCACAGATGGAAATAGTCCAATCGCAGTGCAGTGTTGTTGGCAGCATAAGCCAAAACTTCGATCTTATCCAATGAAATCAAAATTCCGCATAAAAAATTTAGTTGTAGGCGTGGTTAAACGCCAAAACGAAGTGAAATAATATTGCTGATCTAGCACAATTAGCTGAACGACGTAAACAATCCCGTGCGAGGTGAATCATACAATACTACGAACAAGCGAATGACGAGTACTGTAGGAACTTTCCCCTCTTTGAATTCTCCGAAATTGCATTCTAACTGCTCGTTGGCGCTTTAGATTTAACAAGACGCCTGGTCAGGCGTTCACTCGGGCTACTGCAAAATCACAGTGCTATATATAGTACGTGAAGGTCAGTGTTTTGGGTAAAAGCTAGGTACTGAAGTGTTATCGAAGCTGCAATCATATACATACTGGCGCAGGTTGTCACATGCAGTGCTAATAAGATCTAAAGTCTAATAGTCTATTAAACACATTGGTCACAGACAAAATTAAGTCAAAACACAATCCAATTCTCCGATAGAAAACACAAGATATTGAGATTGGGCGAATAGCATTCCGAAAGGTCGGGTCGAGTCAGTGGCCTTGGAAAAGCTACTCAATCACTCCATTTGAAAGAATTACACACAGATTGAAGATTATTTAATAAATTTTAACTTAAATATAGGTGGCATAAATGACCGCTAATGTAGCCGGCTTTCCTAAATTAACAGCGACATTTTATGTATCTACATATAAATAACTGCAAAATTTCCGTCGTACTGACGTCACATCTACATTTCTCCTATTCACCTCTGACCGTGTATAGGAGGCAAATAAAACGTTACCAAACGAAATTAATTCAGACAAATGTAATGTTTTGCACATTAAAACACAAAAAATTAAATTAAGAGCAGGAAATTTATACATTTAATTCGTTGCGCCGTGACGTCGCATTTCAGCCTGATCACGACGGATGTCGCGGATACAACGTCTTAGACGAATTTACTCCCCATTTAATTCAAAATGGGAATCATTACGTCATCCCGTCAGGCTTTGCGAAACTGATGCGTGCTAAAATTTCATACGTTCTTTATTTGAAGGGAAGTGTTCTTTTCTTGGACATGTTCAGTGTGTTCACAGACGTATAGTTATTGTTCAGTAATTTCGCTGGCAGGTATCTTGATACAATCGCTGATTAAACATGATCGTGCTGTGTTGATATTTAATACCCGAAGGGACTCGACATATGAACGCTGTGTGGAAATACCTTAAATACAGGCAATAGTGTTTTGTGTATTGCGAATTGTGTTTTCTATCGGAGAATTAGATAGTGCTTTGACTATTTTCGGTGACGAATGACGTTTAGACTTTTATCAGTAATCTTGCTGACAAAGTTTGTCCATGAAGACAGAGTAGACGAAGTTATTACAGACGCGAAAAAATGCCGTGTTGACATCAGTATACTTGAGGACTAGAGACACAAGAAAGGGCCACAGTATATTAAAAGAACATATACGTGCTGTTTACCTAGTAAGCGCTTTCTCCTGTTTGTTGACATTGATCACGACAGTATCCTTATATTTTTGCATATTATTTATGTGCTTTATTACTAAACGAGTTTTATATTTGTTATGCTGAGTAGGAAGCTTGTATACAAATGTATGTTCTGTGTACCATGTGTTTTTACTGACTGTTGCTTGTCTTTGAGTTTTTGATCGGCAATGGACAGTAGTCTTATTGATCCATTAGGATTTATATTCAATGTTGTAAGTGCTTTGAACCTTTGAGTATGTAATTTTGTCACAAGTATGTTAGCCATATCTTGATGTTCATTTTGATATAAATTTAAGTAAGTAATTTAAGGACATTAAGGGGAATAAGGGGGCGATTACATGGACCGGGCTGGCCCGGTTAACCGGGCCAGCCCGCTTTATATAGCAAACGCATGTTGTTTTAACATTTCGATTACATGCATGGCAAGCGGGATAGCCCGGCTAGGCTGGCTAGTCCGGTTAACCGGGATGAAAATATCCATGTAATCGTTTTCATCCCGGCAAACCGGGCTGAACCAGACCTCTGCACTTTCCAGTAGCCCAAGTGAACACCTGAGCCAGGTGTCTTGTTTAATTATGAAACTAAATTAGATCAGTAGAACAATTTTAAACAAGCCTCAACATGCAAAAACATGCCAGCTGCCCTAGCTGAATGGCCAAATTAACAGCATGCACACACTCACAGGCATGTTTTGAACTCATTAATTATATTCAATGGCCACCCGCGTATAGCAAATACTAAGTTGTTCAGGTTCAAGGATATCAGCGAAGAAATCGTGATTATCATATGTTTATAGCAACAAGTATATTGTTGGAGGACCCCACCAGCTCTGCTGAATAATTTATCCTCCTTAAATAAAGATTATTATTATAATATTATTATTGTTATACAAGTCTGTTGCAAGTTTGTGTCATTGACATTGTGCTGCTTATACTTTTATTTGCTAAAGAGAGAAACACACCATGCAACAACTAAAGTAATTAACTAAACTAATGTTATTTATACTGGATAGCGCTCTATCAGTTATATCTAAGCCTGATACTCAGGTTAGTTATATCTAACTGTTCTCCCTAGAGGTCCAGTTAAGCCGAATTTCCACTTGCTATTTTTATCTCGCGATCTACTTTTTTCGATCGCTTTCTTTTCTCTCATGAGCTCTCAACCGGATCCGTTCTAGTTGAGAGCTGATAAGACAAAAGAAAGCGATCGAAAAAAGTAGATCGCAAGATAAAAATAGCAAGTGGAAATTCAGCTTAAGGGCCATCCCATATTGGACCAGTGTTACAACAGGAGGAAAGTCAGGAAACCGGAGTACCCGGAGGAAACGGCTGCGATATTTGGTAGAGTCAAACTCGAAGCACTCTGCGGTCAAGCAGGTCGCAGAAGTGAAGGGCACGTGCGCTAACCACTGTGCCACCAACATGTGTCATTCAATATAAAATATCAAAAAAAGATCTGGATATCTTATGTTCATCAAGAATATAAGACGAAAAATCGTATATTGACGGCATTCGACTAAAAATATGCCACTGTTCTCCAGATATGATAATTTGATTATAGTTTCTTTAATAGCGCTCCGCACAGATGACGTCAGTGTTGTCAATTTCATCATGTTTGTCCGCAATTTTCATTAATTCTGAGTTGCCAACAATAGAAAAACGTTCATTTTGAATCCCTTGAGAGTCGATTTTGGTTTGTTTGTCCGCATTTTAGGCTTGTAAATAGCAACTGTGCGCTTTGCTATTGAAAGGATATTTCATGTGTTTGAATGTGTGCCGTTGTCTGTTTAACAAATAGATTCATTTTGCCATTGTCTGTTCAGTTATAGATGCACAGATGACGTCACAACGTGGTAAGAACAAAAAAGTGGCCCACGAGACGAGTCGAGCCAGTGGGTCACTGATGTTCTTATGAATCTAGCGAAGTCATTGTGTAGTATTTCAGCAGCGGACTGGATCAGTAGTAGAGGTGTGCGAATCCGATCCGAATCCGATCGGATTAAATTTCTAAAAACTATTAAAAATTACTAAATTTCTATCGTTCGGATCGGATTTTGTTCTTTTTTTCTTGGATCGGATCGGATTTTGTTCTTTTTTTCTCAGATCGGATCGAATCGGATTTTGGACTTTTTTACCCGCATCAGATTCACTTTTGTCATTGTTTTTGTCACAAAATTAACAAATTCAGTTGTATGCACGTTGCACAAGACATGAAGGATATTATTACATAAGATTATTATTGTATAGTAGTTTTCTTAAATTTATTTGTTCATTGGTTTTCTTTTCGGAAAGTTTTCGCAACTATTGCAACATATATCCGGTGTTTTAATTTTTTCGGACCGGATCGGTTCGGATCGGATTTTTAGCAGCTGTTTTCGGATTGGATCGGATCGGATCGGATGGGACTACGACTTTTTGGCTTCGGATCGGATCGGATTCGAATTGACAGTTTTAGCAAACCCTCGGATTATAAGGGGTCAATCCGATCCGACGCACACCACTAGTCAGTACTAGTTAATCAGAAGGCTCCTGAGCCAGTTCAGAAGGGCGAAGGCTGTTGGGCCGTTTCAGAAGGCTCCTCCGCAGAGGTTCTTTTGGAGATCGGAGATTTCGGGGATCGCTCAACCTCGTACCCAGGGTCTTCTCTGCTTTCAAAATGGTGAGAGGTGAAGTACCACTGACCAACACCGCTGCCAAACGTTTGCGCATGCGTGAATTCGCTAGAATAAATATCAAGGGAAGCCGTGGGGACAACAACCAGACAGCGAAGACTAAGTAAGACTCGACTATTCATTTGTGTTTTAAAAAAAGGGTAAAGAAAATTACGAAGGGGTAATTTCAGAATATGTTACAATATTGACAAAGAAGCCATGCACAAATTATCTACCTTATCTTTTCTGTAGTACGCTTATAATTTTAACTTTTGTGTCGGATTCTCGGACCAGTCCAAATATTTCAGTGTTTTCCCACTCTTTTTCTGAGTACGAGCTCGGACGTCGCGCATGCGCAAAACGTTTTGCAGCGGTGTTCCACTGACCTATATATATATATATATATATATATATATATATAATTGGACTGCGTGCTCCTATTACACACTGCCTGCTCCGCAGGCGTCTCTTCAGGATTTATTATATAAACGCATTTATACAGGCAAATATTAGTTAAAACGCATCAAACGACGCGCGCGCGCGCAAGACTAGGAGCACTGGAAACTAATGCAAGGAAAAGGGAGCAGAATCGCGTGCGTACGCCAACACCGCTGCCAAACGTTTTGCGCATGTGCGACGTCCAAGCTCGTCCTCGGAAAAAGAGCGGGAAAACACTGAAATATTTAGCATACTACCAAAAAGATAAGGTAGGTAATTTGTGCATGGCTTCCTTGTCAATATTGTAACATAGTTCTGAATTTACCCCTTCGTAATTTTCTTTACCCTTTTTTTAAAACACAAATGAATAGTCGAGTCTTACTTAGTCTTCACTGTCTGGTTGTTGTCGCCACGGCTAGTTCCCACTTCTCTTGCAATGTTTACTCAGCGAATTCGCGCATGCGCAAACGTTTGGCAGCGGTGTTGCGTACGCCTGGGACTCCCTGCGCAGGATGCTGAGAACTCGCGAAAAGAAAAATATAACGGAGACGTCTGGGTACGAGGCAGTATTACACACGTAAAAATCTCACAGCTTGTCAACAGGATGTGTTCGCAACAGGCTTGTAGGCAGGGAACACGTTGTAACAATGCTGACCTTGTTAGTTGCTGTCGTTAAAGTTGCCGTCGTTGAAGTTCGTCCGTCGTTGAAGTTGCCGTCGTTAAAGTTGCCGTCGTTGAAGTTCGTCCGTCAATGAAGTTGCCGTCGTTGAAGTTCGTCCGTCGTTAAAGTTGCCGTCGTTGAAGTTGCCGTCGTTGAAGTTGCCAGTTGCCGTCGTTGAAGTTGCCAGTTGCCGTCGTTGAAGTTGCCGTCGTTAAAGTTGCCGTCGTTGAAGTTGCCGTCGTTGATTGATTGATAATAATATTTATTCAGGAAAAACCAACATCACAAAAAGTGTTTTTGAGAAACATAAAAATACAAAATATAAAAAGAAATAAAGTACAGGATATGCATTACAAAATTATGAAATAAGAATATATGTGCTAATGATTAATATAGCTATATTACAAAGAAAGAACAAGTAAAGTAAACAGTATAAACATTGTGATCGTGGCAATTTAAGGAGTTCGTTTTTAAAAGTAGGCAGTTTAGTTAAAGTTGCCGTCGTTGAAGTTCGTCCGTCGACCGTCGTTGAAGTTGCCATCGTTGATTTCAGAAACAGGGCCCTGATTTCAAAGCTATGGAGAGTCACCACTGATCTGCAGACTTGACGACGTGGTCATAGCAACGGCGTCTGTAAGCAAAGATTTCAAGTATTGCAATATCGCAGGCTCAGTGTCGCAGAAATTTTTAAATTTCTATTTTCACTTGCAGTGGTGCGACTTGCTTTTGATTTTACATTACTACGTTCTGAAATGTTTTTACAGTAATGACATTTAAATCTTCGTCAATGAAAAGGTGTGTTTTCTTACGTTGGTTCGATGAAAATAATAATAATCAATGATTATAATATGTGATGGCAATAATCATGGCAAGCACGGGAGACATATTAAACAACGACAGTGCCGTCATCTGCTTGGAAACCGAGGAAGCTGTGATTATAAATACACAACAGCATTATGAAAGTGAAGATATCCAACCTCAGAAAAAATCAGACACTTTAAAAGAATGTTTCAAACAGCAACAACAAACGCATCAAATTTTACAAAATGACAAAACTGGAACAAGTTCTAATGAGATCAGTTCGAAAAGTCTGCGTGCCGCCAGTACAAGTGATAATAGATTAGAACATTGTTTAGACAGTTCGTCAACGAGGCAAGTATCTCAAAGAAAAAAGAATAAACGAATGTATGCCAACCTGTCTGGTACGAAATATTCCGTAGGTAAGTAAACTGTTATTATTTATAAGTAACTATAAGTAATTGAGCTTGACGAACGTCCCACCAAATGTCTGTTACATATTTACTACAACTTATATTATTTATAAGTCCGAGTAATTATCTGATAATTTATGGTGATGTACTGATGTTTTCCTTTAGTTCATGAAATATGTCTGGAAATGGGATTCGTTATTATCAAGGAAACAGATCCTAACTGGTAATAATAATTTATAATACTACGGTATATATTTTTACGCAGAGCCTGCAGAGCTGTAACAATTATCTTTTATTTGTAACATTACAGTTATGAGTTACACCCACTACAAAAGTATACTGCATGATTACAGTTAAAAATTACTGATAATAATTATTTAAAAAAGCAACAGTTACAATTAGTTACATTTTAGTTGTATAATTTATAAGACTACTGTAAAGCCAAATGCTAAATGCACTAGCTGACTATTCCAACAGTATACTATGCATGTGTCAGTGTACAAATGACTGTACCACTCAGCCATTGGTAATTGTTAATGTAACCCTGATTCTAGCTAATACTATTAAATATTTAGTACAGTACATCCAGGGTTTTATCCAAGCACATGATGGTTAGGTCCATTTTTTGGACAGATTTTTTTATATTTAAAATTCATCAGGATCCCTCAGGGGGTGTTCTGAGGGCATGTCTCAAATGTGTTTGCCTTATTATATTATATTTAGTATACTGTAAGTCAGTTTGTAATCTCGACTGCACGTCAAAATGACTCATTTTGGTGTTTTGCGTTGGTATAGAACTTATATTTCAATTCATAACATCAAGCTGAGGAATTCAGTAATTCTATTTATATTTGTAACTTCAAAATTTTATTAAAGTGGTTCTCTGATGAAAATATTTTGGCAATGTTTTTGCATAATCCTAAAGATGTTATGGTAGTTAGTAATCGTGCAAAGTTTCATTTCAAAATTCTTGAAGAAAAGGTGGTATTTTACGTGTGAAGTTACTTTGTACTTTGCAGCGCCGCCATTAAAGTGGCTGAGCTTGAGAAGAATGAGTCGAGGAAGCTTATGACATCATAGACTCAATAACAACAATGGCGCTTTTGTTGACAACAACAATGATCTTGTGTTTTTGCTGAGTCTATGACATCATAAGTTCTCCTCAACTCATTCTTCTCAAACACGGCCAATATATTTAATGGTGGCACTCCAAAACATAAACTTCGCACATAAAATACAACTTTGTTTTGGGGAATTTTGAAATGAAACTTTCACTCATGTTAATAATTATAATAATTATTATAAAAAATGTTCTTCTTCATAAATCGTTAAAAGTATAATAAAATCAGACAATCACTCTTCAAACTAAAGGAGGCTGCGATCCTTTGGCTTCTGTCTGTATACGCGAGTTGCTGAAATCTCTTTTGAATAAAACTGGAAGAGATTAAATAAATGGGGAAAAAACCACCTAACGTGTAGGTAATTTGGTGCTGTTTATACTTAAAGGTGAAGTGTAAAACGGTATTAATAACAACAGATGAAATTACTTGGAAAAGTCAAGATTTGAAAGTCAAAGAAATGCCATTTAATTGTATCATGCCTATATACAAATAATTTATTCGTAATTCAGGATTGAGTATGAAACTCAATCCCAGATTGAGTTTCTAGGTAACTGCACCTAAAAAGTGCTTGGATAAAACCCAGACATCTTTGTATGCAGGCTGCATGTTTACAGCAGACAGCTATTTTTATTGTTCTCAACCTCATGATGCATAAATTTGTGGTAAATCTTAATCTACTGCAGTATGCTTATATACTGTGGCTGACCTATATTTAGTAAATTACAACTGACTAAACTATAATAATATTATTATCAATGAATATCTTATATATCTGTAGTAAGTATTGATCTTCTTCATTTTACAGCTATTTTATTTGGAATGATTCATTCATACTACCTGAAAGAGTTTTAGAATTAAAACCATACCAGGTCTGTTGATCATTGTAAGAATATTGTAAAATATAAAGTGTAGTGCATTTTGCAATTTGTGCTGTAATTATACACATGTAAAAATCTCACAGCTTGTCAACAGGATGTGTTCACAACAGGCTTGTAGCAAGGCTGTTAACAGGTTGTAACAATGCTGTTCATTCAAGAAGCTGCTACAACCTTGTTAGCATCAACCTGTTAACAACTTGTTAAGTGCAGAGCGGTAACAGGTTGTTGGAACAACTTGTCATCAGTCTGTTGGAGGCATCAGCCTTGTTACAAGTTGTCAACAACCCTGTTACAGACATGTTAACAGACTGGGACAGCCAGTGTGAACACATCACGGTGACAGCCTGTTGAACAGCCTTGTAACAACTTGCTTGCAGGTCAATTACAGCTTGCGCGTTTTTGCATTTGTAACTGATTTTGTATATAAAATAATTTCCATTCCTGAAAAAGATGAACTAGATATTATGTTCATTCTCAAAAAACAGATGTTTTGATACTTTTTGTCTTTTTGTCTTTTTTTTACAACAGAGAATCAACCATTTTCCTGCAATGGGTGAAATATGTCGAAAGGACTTATTAGCCAGACACATGATCAAGTAATTAATTATTAATAATAAGATTATTTTAATGTGTTGATTATTAAACATTTTCACCTTACGCTACTAATTGTAGTGTGTACATATATTTGTCATTTATTTTCCTTCAACATCTTTGTAAACTATTTTTAATTGAAGTTTACATACAGCATCGTAACTAGGCCATAAAAGGGAGGGGCAGTTGTGAGTGGTGAAGGGGTGAGGAAATCTAGCAGACTCTAGGGGCATGCTCCATTGGGAAATTTTGAAATCTAGTCTGAAATTCCATTTCTTGCATTTTGGAAAAAGATTTTACAGAATTCTGAATTCTGAGTGAACTGACTATACTTGTAATAGATAAAGCATGAGCAGCGATCTGTATATCTGATTTACAAATGCAGCCATAATAAAAGTGAGCCATAGTAAATCAGATACAGATCGGCTGCAAATGCTTCATTGTACTTATCAAATGGATGCATCTAAATAGCCATGTTTTCAAACTATATTTTTCAAGTTGGAGTGATTTTAGCTAAGTAAATTGAGGAAAAAGTTTATGTAAAGTTTCAAGATCAAATGAATGAACTTTCAGTTATCTGGGAAGTGCCTTCCTGCCCTTCCACCAGCTACAATACAACCTTGATATAGTACATTATCGAAATACATGTACATGTATAATTTGAAGTCTGAGAGAGATTGTTGGTGGTCAGGTGGTACTGTTCACTATATTTTAAAAGTCTTACAATTGGTGGTCCATCTTTCTCTATTGAGTCAAAATTGACTGTTAGCAGTAATGCCCTTAAATATACTGTACTGTAGCTAAATATTTAGTAATTAAACTATTTTTTAAAATTATTTTAGAATGGAGAAAACCTTTCCTGAAGATTATAGTTTTATACCTAGCACCTGGATTCTGCCAGCAGAGTATCCTTTATTCTTTTTTAATAGTTTTGTACAGACACTCGCAGGGCCGCGGTTGTCAAAAAAATCGCAAAATTTTGTCGCTGGTCCGGTGTGGTCAAAAAATCTCGACATTTTGTCGCAGGTAATACGTATTTTGGGAGTTCTGATTACGATCAAGAACACAGTTGGTGAATTTTTGAAATTCTGAAGCCATAATTATAGTCCGTTATCTCCAAACTATTAATTATAGTCTTAATTTCAGGTAGTTCCTCAGTTTTGCATTGCACAGCTTTTCTGCGCATAATTCTGCAATACTAATTCAAGATGTATCCAAGTGTTAGTGACGAAAACTTATAAAAATATCACTAAGGAAGCTAAATCAGCTACAATACTAATACCTTGGCTTTGACAAGAAGATACTAACTTAATTTTAGTTATTGAAAAAAATTAAAACTTTGTTGCGTGCTTTCGTATATACAGTAGATGAAATGATAGGGAAATGCTCCATGTTCAAGCTTTAACCTTGTGTAGCCCACGAAGACACTCGGTGACCCCCACTTTTTCCCCAATTATTTATTTTCTCCACCAGCTTTACGGCATATATGAAAGAATAGAGAAAAAATCATTTCGAGAATTTGAAATATCGTACATTTCTCGTTCTAATCGGCTTCAAAAAAAACATGTAACGAGAAAGAATGTGGACATTCTTATAGCGCAAAAATGTTTGTCAATTGTTATTTTCATCAAATTTTCATTATTTGTTGCCACTAAATAGTTCATAAAGTGCATCTACAATATCAAATATTTTCCTAGTCAGTATAAACTAAGTGCTTTTAAAGGATAAAGGATAAAGGACTGGGGGACTAATCATCCTTACTTGCAGCCAGTGGCTGAATTGCGAAGGACGCAGATCAACGTGGCCGTGTCGAGGCATATCAAAGACGCTCCAGGCAGCCGCCAACGACACAGTTCAGACCACGGATCACAGCTAAGATGTTAGGTGTTGATTTTATGGAGGAAGGAAAACCGGAGAACCCAGCGAAAAGCCCTCGAAGCACAGGAGAGATCAACTACAACTCTACTCACATGAGTCCAAAACTTTTTTTTTAACTTTTTTGTTAGAGGCAGCGCGCTAACAGCACACGCCACCCGTGCTCCCCTACGAAGGATTTGAAGATAACAAGACGAAATCAAAAGTTATCCAAAATGGCTACAAATTGGGAAAACATCATGGTTTACTAACATCATGTATTTTCTAAATGAGTTCGGTGACCCCAACTTTTTTTTGTTATTTTACTATGAACATATCATAAGCTTTAATACTGTGGAGTTTCAGCAACTTTTCGTTTCTGGAAGAATTATTTTTGTTGAAAACTGTACATAAATAGTCCCAAATCGATACCAACAGACGAATATACATCAAGAATTGGCGACTTTTATCACTAGACTTTCCTCGCGCTTCAGTAGCGGCTACAGAAATACAACTACAGAAGCGGAAGTGGTACTTAAGGTATTTCCATTTTGACTGTAATAATTATCAGCAAATATCACCTGAGTGTGTAAATGAGTCTTTATGCCGGGGTGCTTTCCATTGTCATAACTAGTGGGTCTGATCCTGAACAACAATGTTTTTTAAGAAAAAAACAGTAATCGAGGTACCTTGTTATAACAATTATTGCCCAGCAAATAGTTTGTAGAAAAGCCATGATAAATTTAAAAGTCGTGAAAAATTTTTTTAGTAAAGAACTAACTAGCGACATCATCAGAGTGATAGATATTTACAAATTGTCTCAGCTTTGTACCTAGGCGATTATAGAAATAGATGTGATATAGAAGAATGATAACTGATAAGTGAGGGAGACGTCAGAAGTGACAAGTCACCCGAAGGTGAGTCGCCCTCACTTATCATTCTCCTATCACATCCGTATTTTTGTAATCGCCTAGGTGTAAAGCTGAGACAATTTTGTAAATACTTATCACTCTGATGCATGGTGTCGCTGGTTATAGTGACGAAACGTTATAGTTCTTTTCTATCATGGCTTCTCTACGAATTATTTGCTAGGCAATAATTGTTATAACAAAAAAAAACCCAGTAATTTGTAAATTTATTGAAATATTTATTTCAGAAAATTCTTTTTAGCCTTAACTAGAATGTTTGTTAGATTCACCTTATTTACCAATCATTGCCGAGATTTGAAGAAACGGAGGAAAGTAAAGACCTTTATTGTCAAACCTGCTAATGGAGCCATGGGAAATGGGTATAAAAACATGATTATCATAACTTTAAATTAACAAAAATATAATTCAGGTGCTTCCTCGGGTAGAAGAGACTTCGTCAAAAATGTTTACACTCGATTTTGGACAGCACTTAATCGCTTTTTTCAACTAAGGTTATGAGTCAAGGTTGTGACTACGGCTTGGCTATCGATTTTCTGGGCGGAAAGCGCAATCTCAAAATGAATATAAGAGCCTAGCTCACGTATTTTGATATCGAAACCATAATAAATTCAAGACATGAATATAGAAAAGTTTATAGATATCGTTGCTAACGTGCAACAGGTTGTGATTAGAAATAATGAGGGTTGCGATAAGATTTTTGGTAGGGATTAGAAACTGAAATCGTAAGAAAACAACGTTAAAGTGTATGTAGCTGGGACGTTGTTTAATTATATGATCACTTTATAATGTCTCACTTCAGTTTTAGCCGAGGAATCATCTTGTAATTCTCAATAATGTGCTAAATTTTCCTTTTTATATCCTGCTTTTTCTTTTAGTTTTATTGTTTGATAATCAATGCATGATCATGATCATGTATTTCTACTTGTAGTGTGGTTTACTTTGCAACGTTTCTAATGCATATGATTATAATTGCTCTTATTTAATAATCGAGTCGGTTTTTTGTAGGGATGTATCTATGGTAAATACCTGGTAAGAGATATATATACAGATGTATAAATACAGATATATACCTCTTGAAGAGGTATATATCTACCTCTTACCAGTATACAGATACATCCCGTGAATTTGCAATAAGTAATATGATTATCATTGCCCAATGCAACGGGACCTTGGCTAAACCATCTCGAGTAGAGTACACTGGTAGCGCGAAGTAGAGACAAGCGTTTGCCTGTGACGGCAGCGCAAACGAGAGGCAAACTTTCACTGTGTAACTGGTCTGTTATCTCAAGAATTTATTACAGTTTGCCTAGAACATCAAATGTGGGACTAATACTAAATCAATGCGCATGTCTACACTGTTGTTGTTTTAATAGACAACTATCTAACAATAGTTTATTGCGTGAATTTGCATTAGATCAATGGTAATCATTGAACCGATCATATCCTATTGTTATTTAAAACAAAACAATCTGTCTTACTTTTGCAAAAGATCGCGTGAAGCGCTTGTAATGTATTTACACTGAAAAAGGTTTATATATATATATATAAATGGCGATTGCATTTCAAATAAAGATAGTTACCGTAAAAAATTGTCAGCCTTTACACACACGATGCTTGGCCACATTTGGTAATTGATGTATTTAGAAAACCTCTTCAACTATTAAATAAGTAAGTTATTTACGGCCCCTCGGCATAAAGCCGACATCCGCGGTATATGACTCTTACAAACCAAAGATTTACATTTATGGAAACTGTATTTAACTCTTTCCTGTCTGCATAGGATGTTCTATTTTGACTAACGGTTACGCCAGACCTACCCAAATTACCGACTACGCGGGCAAGCTCATGACGGGGAGCCCGGACGGGAATAAGTTAAGTCAATTCTTTTAAATATTTGAGTTAGGGTTTAAAAATAGGTCCGCAGCGCTATCAGTGTGTGCATATAGTGATTAGTACCATGTCCTATTTGATCTGAAATGTTTTTTATGCATTATGTTTTGTATAATGCATGTGTAGTTCTTTCAATTTGTTTAAAAGCTGTGTCAGCAACGCGTTAAAAAATCTTCTTCAGCCAACGCTATATACAATCGCGATCGCGGGCTCACATAGCGGTGGCCATTTTACAGTACGTTGTGAGTATTTTCGAGTGCATTCCGGTGCATTCCGGTTCTAACATTTACTGAATCAGCTCTTTCAGTCATTTAAAACAGAAGAAAATTTATTGTTTTCGGTTTTCCCCCCGAAATTTTCGATTTTTTAAATTTTTGAGTATTTATCGGATGAAAACAAACTTATAAGCCTTAGCAACGTCGTACCCAGGGCCATTTGTAGGGAACTGGGCCAAGATGGCGGGAACAAATGGCCCTGGGTACGAGGTTGAAGCCTTAGCTGTTAGGACTTCTTATGGTTGGTGTTTACTTTTGAAAGAGATAAGCAATAAATTGCATGATATTTTTAGTCAAGGCCCTAATTTAGGCTAATTAGTTTCGTAAAATCGTCCACTGAGTATTTCGTTTATGTCATTTGGCACTGTACTTAGCCTGCGTAGCTGACTGTATTAGGTTCGGGCGCGGGCCGTAGGTGGGCAACGGGAAATACCGCTTGCGCAAAAAACCACGTGTTTTTGAATTGTCCGTCCGATGGGTGACGGAGAATTCTGATTGGTCAGAATATTGATTTTAATTGAGGGCAAATTAGTGTTGGGTCTTCCGCGTCGTTCGCTATTCTTCCACGCTTCACGGGTTTCATAAATCACATTTCGAAAGTTGCCAAAACATTGACATCGCTATTATTGGCTCACGTTCTGATTGCTTCTTTTAAACAAACATAATTAAAAGACACATGGTTTTTTATAGGCAGGCGGTATTTCCCGTTGCCCGCCTACTGCCCGCGCCTGAACCCCCTAATACCGCAGCTACGCAGGCTACACTACTATATACATGCATACTCACTCAGTGTTAGCCTGCGTAGCAGGCGTTCTGTTCTGGGGGAAAGGGTTGAGAGGGGCAGCGGAAAGAGGCTTTCTCGCCTCTCGCGCGCGCTCCACCGGCGCCCTCTCAAGCCTCTTTCCGCTGCCCCTCTCGACCCTTTCCCACAGAACAGAACGCCTGCTACGCAGGCTAACTCAGTGTTTGATAAAGAGACTTGTAAAGTTCAACAGTTTTATTTATGTGTTTCAGAATATATTTGGTTAAAAATGCTGATCGTATTCGTTCCAGTGACAATATTGTTGTGCAAGAATATATTGATAAGGTAATTAGTGGCGGTAATAATAACTACTTATTGACCGAGCGTGAGGTCTGTACTAGTGAAATATCGGGCCGATGTTTTTTTAGTACGGACCGCGAGACGAGCACAGCGAGTTGAGGTCTGTGCAAAAAACAGAGGTTCGATATTTCACTAGTACAGACCGAACAAGCGAGGTCAATAAAAGTAGTTTATTATATGACCATAAATGTTGTGAACGTTCTGTGAAAACTCGACCCATCTTTCTTGCGAACTAAACGAAAATGGCAGACATTTTCCCATTTTTAAAGTACTTTCCGTTGAGCTAGAATCCTGAACTTTCTACCCCAAATAGTATTTTTCAATTGCTTTTGTTTAACATATTACTCAAGATCGTACGTTAAGTAGTTGAATAAAAAATCATCTGAAATTCTAATACCTGTGGCTGTAAGTAAATGTTATTATTTCGAACAATGTTACGAACGTTTTAGACATTAAAAAAACTTTCACAAAACGTGGAAACTTGAACTATACATCAAATGAAGGCTTATAAAATTTCTAACAACATACCTGCCCGATATATTTCAACAATGAGATATACTGACATGACTGCCATTTTGTTTATAAAACTTACGGTCCCGAACTGCAGATTCGCCGCTCTGAGCGGGCGGATACGGGAAATATCCGACCGCTTATGAACCAATCAAATTACAGGATTTCCGTATTCGGACTCTCAGCGCTGCTGCCATATAATAATACGAGATACTTCTAATTAGGGTCTAATTAGGTTTCATTAGTGGGAAACTGATGGAAATGAATTTGGGGATTAGATCAAATACAAGAGATTAATAGAGAAATTAACAGATAAATGCCTGATTCTAATTTCTAAAGTCATACATAGCTTACGTTTATTGGCGTAAATATAATAGCCCAGTGAAGATTATAGGCGCCTTTTCATTACATTTATATTAAAGGGTCTATCAAACGAAATTTCACTTCAGTTTTTTTTTTAAGATTGTATTTGGAAGAACACCTAAGATAATGAAAGGTGGTTTTTACATGCCTTTCAAATCTTATCCCATTAATTATTGAGTTTTATTATATGGACATCGATGAAATACCAGGTTTTCTTTTGTTGCGAAAAAGTGATATCTCCACATGTGAAGATATAAATGATATCTTCACATGTGAAGATATCGATGGCGTCAGCACTATAAAGAATCCGCTTCGTAACTCTTTACTGTAGCGTAAACAAAATTGTATTCATTCTAAATTATTTACCTGTGCTACGCTTTGTTCTACAAACTACGGAAATTCTTGTGAAAAATGCTTTCAAAACTTATGGCTTATATGTTGTAATTTGTTGAGTATTTTGCAAATAGAAGTGTTATATAACCTTTGCTCCATTTTACGTATATTTTTTATAGTTTATCTATATCAATATAATAAACAGAACATTATATGGCCGTGCGGAGATACGAATTTTATTTTCTCGTGTTGTTTATATCTCTCACTCGTTCGCTTCGCTCACTCGTGAAAGATATTGACAACACTCGAAAATAAAATTGGTATCTCCGCATGGCCATGTAATATCCTCTATATTAGCTATCCAATTTGAGCAAATATGACGGAAAATCAGTTATATCTTTGGATTGGTTTGACTAAACTCAATCAAACGTTGGAAATTTTTCTTGGGGTATGGTCTGATTACATCTGCAATGTGTGGTTTGGTGTAGTTAAACCAATCCAAAGATATGACTGGTTTTCCGTTTTCTCCCACATACAACGTGTGACGTCATTGCTCAAATTGCATAGCCAATAACTCAAGAATGGGATAAGATTTGAAAGGCATGTAAAAGCCATTTTTTTATTATCTTAGGTGTTCTTCCAAATACAATCTTATAAAACTGAAGTGAAATTTTGTTTCATGGCACTTTAATAAAATTAGAGAGAAACTTGATTAAATTTAAGATGTGTTTAGATGTCATTAAAGTTTTTGATATAGTTACTTCGAAGACGAGTGATAGCGGTAATACTCATGTGTTTGCTTAATTTTTAGCCAATGCTTCTTGATGGCTTCAAGTTTGATCTCCGAGTTTACGTCTTAGTGACCAGTTGTGATCCATTGAGAATATTCCTGTTTAATGATGGTTTGGTAATAAAGATATATATGTTATTTACCGGATGGGAGGTCCGTAAAATATTTCTCTATACGGACCGCTTGGTTCTTTTGGTCTTCATCAGTGTTTAGAGTGAACAAAAAAAGGAAGTCTGTGCTGTTTCTTTCGTAAAAGGAAATTAGATTTTAGGTCTCTTTCACGGATGAAAAACTCACTTTCAATATGTTCGGTTTCGTTTAAATTCATTTTCAAACGTTTTAGAATATTTTACGGCTTATAAAACACATTTAAAAATTTTATCTCGAGCGGTCCTTACGGGCTCATACGGACTGCTCGTTAGCCAATCAGAAAGCAGGATTTGGTAGGATACGAACCGAAAAAAATAAATCTTCATACTTTGTTGTTAATTAAAAAAATCTAATTGGTTTTTTAAAATGAACGTTTAATTGGGATTGTTTCAAGATCGCTTTTAAACTATATAGAAAAGTTTAGTTATAAATGTTTTTCTGAAAACCAGAAACACCGTGAGAATTGGAAGAAACAATGTCATTTTTCTAAATCAGTATTAATATTGCTCCTTTGTAAAGTGCACAGTCAGCCTGTCACACGCATGAACTTGCAATTGCTGGCAATTTTTTGTGAATATATTAAACGGTATTTTTCTTGTAGGTTCGATTGGGAACGGAATGCTACAAGAGTCCAACTGACGAAAATATTGTATGTTGATCTTTGCAGTTAATAATAAGTCTTGTAGTTGTATTTAAGTTTAAAATACTTATTAGGTAAGGACTAAAGTTGCCGACGTCACGTGAAAATAAAATGTTTAAGATGTGAACAAATATATTTTAAAATATTTTAATTTTACATGTTGCATGTCAGTCAGCATCTCTATATCATACGTACATCTCTTGGAAATCAAGAGCACTGCATGGACCCCGCGGTTGCTAACGTCAGGCCTAAGTTCTAACGTCCGACGTTAAATCTATTCATAGTTCTTGTCTTAACAGCAGAAGTTAGAAATTAGGCCTGCCATTAACGTTTATGCCACTGGGCCCGGGAAATTAAAAAAGAAACAAATTATGATACTAAAGCTTTGGGAATCTTACCACAAACTGGAATAAATCAAAATTCGTGTTTGTTGATTATTTGGTTAAAGGTGAGGTAATATGGGCAACATTTTTCTTCAACTTGCAACGCAATTTTGTTGCGTTACAAGTTGAAAAGCGTTGTTGCACGTATTCCCACCCACCTTAAAGGTGATGTACAGTCCGTTCTGCGCATGACCGCCATGGGGTCCCCACAACATGACATTCGTAGATAATTACATGAAGTACTCAGCACAATGTACACCGTTAGGAGCAACATGGCAGAAAACCAAGTGATTCGGCGAGGATATCTCTTCAGATTTCTTCTATTTCTTCTAAAAATGTTTTGTTTCAAGTACAAGTAATGAAGAGGAAGCAAGAAAAGCTTAGACTCCAGTTCTAATTGCTGCAACATGCTGATTCAACTTGCAACAAAATCATTGTTGCGTGACAATGTTTAAGGTGGGTGGTAATACGTGCAACAACGCTTTTATACTTGCAAAGCAACAATGTTGCAGCAATTTGTTGCTCGTATTATTTCACCTTAACTCTTTCTCGGCTTCATCCGACTCCCAAGTCTCATATGTATTAATTCTACTCTGGCTAACGCCAGACGATTTTATACTCGTCACTGGGAAAACCCACCAACAGTAAACGGTCAGTTAAAAGCAATTTTACAGTTAATACAAATTATTCAAACTGGCTATTGTCAATTTTAAAATACTCCAGGAAACCTCGTAAGGAACCTCTTTTATAACTAAACGTATAATTATTATTTTTCAATGTTTTAGAATGACCTTTTCATGCATTTAACAAACTATTCAGTAAACAAACACAATGAGAACTTTTCAAGAGATGATGATATGAGCAAAGGAAGTAAAAGGTAATCACTTCAAAGTTTAAACTGAAAAACATTGTAACACGTAATAAACAGCTTCATAGTCAGTATACCGTAACTGAACGAAACATGCATGTCTAAAAGTGAGCGAATAAAGATGACTAAAATATGAGTTATTTTTCTCATGGCATACATGGTTGTAATTTTAATAACCCTGTTATTTGTAGAAAAACAAAAATGTGCTTGTAAAATGTGGTGAATTGTCGAAATTTTAATAGGAACGAAATACTGACGTTTTATAGGCCGCTTTATTAGAGTAAACGTTTTACTCTGATAGAGGACGAGGACCCCGTTCGAAACGTCCGTATTTCGTTTGAAAAACATCTCTGAGTCGGTTGCCACCAACGTTTTGCTATATCCAAAACACTGCCTACGCATCACTCTATTTGTTACTTAGTTCTTTGTTGTCAGTAGTTTAAACACGTTGCCACTCTTTTTCTTTAAGATCACTATCATTTTTAAAGCAGTGGTTAAAAGAACATGAATACAACGTTTCAAATATTTGGGCAAGCATCACAGTAAGTAGAAGATAATGATGTACTCTCCAATTTGAAAAAAAATAACTAAAAATTGGTAGTCCGTCGACTACCTGTTCAGCTCAACTGTCTGTCTGTCTGTCTGTCTGTCTGTCTGTCTGTCTGTCTGTCTGTCTGTCTGTCTGTCTGTCTGTCTGTGTCTGTCTGTCTGTCTGTCTGTCTGTCTGTCTGTCTGTCTGTCTGTCCGTCCGTCCGTCCGTCCGTCCGTCCGTCCGTCCATCAACTTAATTGTCGTTAAAATGTCATTAAATATCTGCTGACAAAGACATGTAGTTTTACACTTTTTATACATTAAATTAAGCAAGAAGCAGATGGTTAATTTGTTAAGCGAAAGAAATTAGTTTAAAATGCAAAATTTGTGATACAGCATCAGCGATAGAGTAGTAAAGACCTACCTAATATGAACGAGTTTTCTTGTTGGCTATAACTAACCAATCACATTGTCGATTATCAATTCGTTTCCATGCTCCTTATGATTAGGGGAAGGTGTTGGGTTAGGTTATCTAAACCAATCAGAAGCCTTAGTATAAGTAGGTGATGACCCGGATACAGTGCAAAAAACGTTATTTATCAGTGCACAAGTGAAGACATGGTTTTAAAATCAGAGCAAGTTCGATCTTATTCTTACTTATGTTTATTAACACTTTGAGGTCTTGACCTCTCCCTGTGCTGAATAAAATCGTCTGGCATTAGCCAGAATAAAATACTAAAGACTCGTCTTCACGCTTCAAAGTGTGAACTGGTCATAACTTGTTGTTTTTCTTTTTCTTTAGGATATTATTATTAAAACATTGATCGTTTCTGAGCCTCATGTTCTTCACTCGTATCGATTATGCAGACCTGGATCAAACTCTACAAACCCAAGTGTTTGCTTTGAGATTTTAGGATTTGATATTTTACTAGACTCTAAAATGAAGCCTTGGCTTTTAGAGGTGATTATTTTTCCAACTAAATATTTATTGTCCAAATATTATTTCCTCACAAATAATCGTCCAATCAAATGTCTAGATTGGCATCAAGTGCCAGTCCAATATTTTACGATGTAGGGCAACTACATATTGGACAGCATCTATATCTTTGGACAGGTACACAAGGTATATTTACTTGTCAATTGCACGGTTATTTGTTCGATATAATAAAACACCTATTGGATTCATCTTCGCCCAATATGGAAATATTTAAGTCTCGAATTTTAATATTAGGCTGGCTCGCCCAATATTGAATTCTCGACTTAAACATTTTGCCATGTTGGGCTTGGATGAATCCAATAAGTTATAATATATATTTTTGGAAATATTGTTACCTCCGCCAGGAGGTTATGTTTTAACCTCTGTTTGTCTGTCTGTTTATCTGTTTGTCCATGAGTCTGCTTCTCACCAGGATATCTCACAAAATAGTGAAAATACCCCAAAGCTTTTGTGAAAGTTTGTGAAAAGATATCGATTGACCATAGCTTTTTATTTTGGTTGAATTTAATTGAGATTTGGATGAGATCTGTCCACAAGATTAATCTCTGTGTAGAAGAAATGTTTGATTGCGCTCATTATTCTTATTTTATGCAAACATTTTTGCATGATCTTGCTGCGAGTGCAATCAAGTATTTTATTCATTCATATATGTGTAAGCCTTGTGAGCTAGCCTGGTTAGCGGGATGGCCCGTTTTCTTTTTAAACATCTCTAATAACTCACTGGAAGGGCTATATGCTCTGAGTGCCCTCTTGTTTTGAAATACATTTACGCGAGGTTAATATTTATTTCAAAATCAGTCATCTATAGCTCCTGTCGACTATATAGCGTTATTTTCTTTTGTATCTTGCTTCTCGAGATAGGAAAATTCATTCAAGATTGTTTTTCGTCACTTTCATTTGCGTATAGTTGCAAATCTTCTTGCTGTATCAGCAACCAGTCACAGTGCGTGATTGGACTGAAAATAACCTGTGCATGCTATATAAAATAAAATATGTATACGTAGCAACAGGCAAAAGTTGCGCCTTGGATGCATTTGTAGTATCCATTATTTTATTTATTCACTTTTTTTAGGTAAATCGTTCCCCAAGCTTTGGTACAGATTCAAAACTTGATTATGCCATCAAAAGTGGATTACTTCGTGATGCAATAAAATTGTTAAATATAAGGTTTGTTGTTTGTAAAGTTACATAAACTTGCAGGAAACTAAACAATGTTATATATCATCCTTTTTCTCCGTTTGAGAATTTCACAAACTATGCTTCATAATTCCGGTAAGAAAAAGAAAATTTTACGCTAATCAGTACAAGCTGTTGCTAAGTATTGTGTTTGGGTAAACTTTTTTGAATCGGATTTTTTTTAATTGAATTATAGCGGTATAGGCTATATAAATACAACTATAAAACTGGTAAAATGTATTACTGAACTTTCTCAAATCTTGTAATTGCTTTGACTTTGCAAGGTTTGACCTAGTTGTCTTTTCGTCTCCAGCTCTGACCCGGGTTGCTTGCGAAGGAGGCTACTCCAGTACTATAAGGAAAGCAGGCGCTAGAAGAAATACTACTTCTTTCTTACAGAGGATTTCACATAACGTTTGACGAAGGCGTTCCGAAGTTTGTTCGTTATTTCCGAAGTTGGCCACGAACTTGGCAAATTCATTACGTAGTAGCCAATCAGGTTGCGAACTTCGAAACGAAGTTGCGAACTTGCGAGATTGCGAAGTTTGAAATTTGAGTAGTTCAAACGTTGTTATACGCGTCGTTAGTAATTATAGATTAGATAAATTATTTCACCCGACAAGGGGAAGCAATTCCATACTCGATGAGGGAAATAATTGTAGAGAATTGGTTACAAGGAAAACAGACAAAAGAAATCAGAAAAGAGATGAAACTCAGCAATCTGATTCATAATTATTAACGACGCGTATAACATAGTTTGAACTAATCAAATTTCAAACTTCACAATCTTGCAAGATCGCAACTTCGTTTCGAAGCTCGCAACCTGATTGGCTACTAAGTAATGAATTTGCCAAGTTCGTGGCCAACTTCGGAAATAACGAACAAACTTCGGAACGCCTTCGTTAAAACTTATGTGAAATCCTCTGTAATGAAAAAACACTAACCCTTATATTAGTCTCAATCAACACCGCTGCCAAACGTTTTGCGCATGCGCGACGTCCGAGGTCGTCCTCAGAAAAAGAGCGGGAAAACACTGAAATATTTGGGCTGGTCTGAGAGTCCAACACAAAAGTTCAAATTATAAGCATACTACCAAAAAGATAAAGTAGGTAATTTGTGCATGGCTTCTTTGTCAATATTGCAACATATTCTGAATTTACCCCTTCGTAATTTTCTTTACCCTTTTTTAAAAACACAAATGAATAGTCGAGTCTTACTTATTCTTCACTGTCTGGTTGTTGTTGCCACGGCTAGTTCCCACTTCTCTTGCAATGTTTACTCCAGAAAATTCACGCATGCGCAAACGTTTGGCAGCAGTGTTGTCCCAATCTAAAGTTAAGTCTAAATATAAAATTATTAACTAGTATAACCTGTAATGATAACCTGCAGTGCAGGTTTAGGCCGATGTGATAAATACTTTCCCAACACTAATTTTCATGCTCATGGTATAAAAACATTTAAATTTAAGAATATTCCCATAATGATAAATGATAAAGGACTGGAGGCTAATCTTCCTTACTTGCAGCCAGTGGCTGAATTGCGAACGACGCAATCAACGTGGCCGTGTCGAGGCATATTAAACGTGTTCCAGGCGCCGCCATACGACACAGTTCAGACCACGGATCACAGCTAAGATGTTAGGTGTTGATTTTATGGAGGGAGGAAAACCGGAGAACCTGGCGAAAAACAATTGAAGCACAGGAAAAGGTCGTTACTTTAGGGGGATCGCTACTTTAGGGGGATCGCTACTTTGGGGGGGGTCGCTAATTTCGGGGGATCGTTACTTTAGGGGTGTTAAAATCGTTATCTTTTACACCGCTACACGCTCCTATATAAAAGACGCAAATTACTATCAACAATTGTTGCTAAAACAGGATTTATTTGTGTGTATTACATTAATTACAACTTTGATGAAACGTAGCTCACTTTGTATTTTGACCAGTGTCTTGCCACATCTAGATCGTGTTATCAGCCGTCGGGGTAAGCAGTTCAAGATTTTCCCGTAGCTCTTTTCTTTGACTTTTGAGCCCCTTTCTAACTTCGACATCGTAGACACAAGGAATTTCTATACCACCACCTTGAACTCAGACATCTTCAGGCGCTATATATATTGGGATCGCTACTTTCGGGGGGGGGGGGATCACAATATTATCGGGATTTACTAAGAGCCGTCCAATTCTACTGTTACTTTCGGAACTTTACCGGCTTAACTTTTGGTGAGAGGCAGCGGGCTAAAAGCACACGCCACCTTGGCCTGCGTGCAGCCTCTACCCGATTTTGAAACGCGATAATATATTATTGCCACCTGTGCTCCCCCATTTATGTCATTCATTAAAATTATCTTACGGTATTTTTTATCTTTTTTTAGACCCAGCGACCGAAAACGAGGAATGGCTGTTGCTAAGGCGCAGAGCCAAAGGAGGTTAATGATGCAACCAAACCGAAGTGGACATGAACTTTCCGTATGTGTAGTTTAGTATTGTTATTGACTCAGAGATAATTTTATCATAATTTTATCTGATAATATAAGTATCTGAAAATAGAACAACCTTTTTAAAAATGATTTAGTTGTGCTTTTATGTATGCTGTATAGTGTTATTTTTTGTTTTCAGGATAATATTACGAAAAAACTTATTTTGGATAAACGGATATCTCAACTGGTAAATATTAGTTTCACTGACCTAGCAGTAGCACATACAATAAATAAGCATCATGGAGAGGGGAGCTAGTCAGTCAGCATTGAAGGTAGAAACTTTTCAAAAGTTACCAAAAATTACAGCTGCAACGTTGCTTACTCTTCACCTTGATTTTTCTTTATTAATACTGATTTATTTTCTTTTTCTCTCTTTTTTTTTTAATTCTCCTAGCTCATTTCATTTATTTGATTTCGTCTAACTTTACCTCACACGACACCAGACAAGACCATGCCACAATGACCACATCACAGCACACCACATTACAACATGCATCACACCACACTACAACAAACCACCATACTATACCATATACCATACCATACCATATACCATACCATGCCATATACCATACCATACCATATACCATACCATATACCATACCATATACCATACTATACCATATACCATACTATACCATACCATACTATATACCATACCATATACCATACCATACCATATGCCATACCATACCATATACCATACCATGCCATATACCATACCATACCATATACCATGACATATACCATACCGTACCATATACAATACTATACCATATACCATACTATACCATATGCCATACCATATACCATACCATATACCATACCATACCATATACCATACTATACCATATACCATACTATACCATTAACCATACTATACCACATATACCATGCCATATACCATACCATATACCATACCATATACCATACCATATACCATACCATATACCATACCATATACCATACCATATACCATACCATGTACCATACCATACCATATACCATACCATATACCATACCATACTACCATGCCATACCATACCATATACTATACCATACCATATACCATACCATATACCATACCATACTACCATACCATATACCATACCATACCATATACCATGCCATATACCATACCATACTACCATGCCATACCATACCATATACTATACCATACTACTCTACCATACCATATACTATACAATACTCTACCATACCATACCATACTCTAAGCTATCCTACTAGATCAGCTCACGTCACATGATATTATATCGCACTGCATCACTTCATTAGGCTGCTCATAATATTTTCAGTATTTATAAAATTGTATAATCGTTATTTTTTTTAGAAAGAACGACTTCATCGCATTCGACATGATGCGGCTAAAGAAGACTACGAACTTAGAAACTCGGTTTGTAAAATTTGATTATAATTCTAATTATGGAAATTTTCTTGGCTATAAGCTAGTTTCAAGGCTTAAGCTAGCCTGCGTACAGGTTTCGAAATCGGGTGGAGGCTGCACGCAGGCTAGCACTGAGCTAACTTTGTGAAGAAGTAGTTTTTGAAGATAGGTGCATAGTGAACGACATGAAAAGCATGCTTATATTATGACTACTGTTTTTCTCTATATTTTGTTAGCTTTAAAGTGGTTCTCTGATGAAAATATTGTTGGCAGCAATGTTTTTGCATAAGCAAAGTTTCATTTCAAAATTCGTTGAAGAAAAGGTGATATTTTACGTGTAAAGTATGTATTTTGGAGCGCCGCCATTAAAGTGGCCGAGCTTGAGAAGAATGAGTCGAGCGAGCTTATGACATCATAGACTCAATAACAACAATGACCCTTTTGTTGACAACAACAATGATCTTTTGTTTTTATTGAGTCTATGACATCATGAGCTTCCTGGACCCATTCTTCTCAAGCTCGGCCACTTTAATGGCGGCGCTCCAAAATACAAACTTTACACGTAAAATATCACCTTTTCTTCAACGAATTTTGAAATGAAACTTTGCACGATTACTAACTACCAAAACATCTTTAAGATTATGCAAAAACATTACCAACAATATTTTCATCAGAGAACCACTTCAAATGGGGTTTTTCTTTAAAAATTTTTCAGCTTTAAATGTTTTAAAAAAAGTAAAAAATAGAACAGTTTCAATTTTCGGAGTTTCGTTGTTTTGAAATTGCACCAGTACTAGTTGGGTCTTTGTGTTTATTGATTATACAGTGTGCATATATATACATATATAATTGAGATTTGAATACAGCTTACGTAGCCTTTGTTAGTGTCAGCCTTACCTTGACACATTCCTTACCTTGACACATTCCTTACCTTGACACATTCCTTACCTTGACACATTCCTTACCTTGACACATTCCTTACCTTGACACATTCCTTGCCTTGACACATTCCTTACCTTGACACATTCCTTACCTTGACACATTCCTTACCTTGACACATTCCTTACCTTGATTGACCAACATGAGTGATAAAGTTGATACAAAAGGAATAAATCTTACTGGCTAACGTAGAAGAAAAAGGAAGGGAATATACAAAGCCTGTCATTGGCTGGGACGAACATTTGAAATTGAAACTATAGTAACGGTTGCTATAACTACGTACGTTAAGCTTGCTTTTTACTCCACTAGTTTGGTTATTACAATAATTTTGTTTATGCACTCCGGACTATAATTAGCCTCCTAAAGCAGACGTGAGCCCTTCCGTCACTGAAGTCCTTCACAACGACTGCTTTAGGAGGCTAAAGGATAAAGGACTGGGGGCTAATCATCCTTACTTGCAGCCAGTAGCTGAATTACGAAGGACGCAGATCAACGTGGCCGTGTCGAAGCATATCAAAGGCGCTCCAGGCTGTCGCCATACGACACAGTTCAGACCACGGATCACAGCTAAGATGTTAGGTGTTGATTTTATGGGGGAAGGAAAACCGGAGAACCCGGCGAAAAACCCTCAAAGCACAGGAGAGATCAACTACAACTCTACTCCATGAGTTCAAAGCTCGACAACGGGGTCATTCCCAAGCGGTCACCCATCCAAGTACTAACCCCGTCTAACAGGGCTTAACTTTTTGGTGAGAGGCAGCGCGCTAACAGCACACGCCAACCGTGCTTCCAGACTACAGTCAATCTAACTCCGGGCCGGCAGTGTTTCAGCATTTCACGAGTTATGTCATACGTGAAAGTAGAGTGTATGCAGTGTGCTACCATTAATAACAAATGTTTATTGATCGTAGTGTACTGTAAATTTTAAATATAGCCCGAGCTTTTTATTTATCGGGAGATAGCGAGCTTCAAACGGTGCATGTGTGACGTCATCCAGTATGAAAAACCCCGATTAATTAACATTTGTACATTATTAGTGTTTTCAGCTTGAGTTGGTAAAGTTTTTCCGTATCTTTTTGCTGTACAAACTGTCGTAAGTTAAACTCAGAGAAAAAATCTGAGCTTCAGATGGGACTCGAACCCACAAGCCAGCCAGCCGGACGCTCTCACCATTGAGCCACTGGTATTCAAATGGTAGACCGAGGTTGTTTTTCGATATTTATACGCCTGGGAACTAGTCAATCCGTACGTGTGTCACAAGTACTTGTTGGGCTACAAGTCGCATTGTGTCAGTTTATTTTCAGTAAATGTTTTTTTGTATGTTATTAGTGTTTCCAGCTTGAGTTGGTAAAGTTTTTTCGTATGTTTTTGCTGTGCAAGCTGTCCTAAGTTAAACTCCAGCTGGCATTCTGAAGGTTGTGGGTTCGAGTCCCGTCTGAAGCTCAGAGTTTTCTCTGAGTTTAACTTACGACAGCTTGTACAAAAACATACGAAAAAACTTTAATTAACATTTGCTACAATATTTTGTAGGGTAACTACAGAAGTATCTACCCCCCTCGAGACAAACTAAAGGCTCAGTATTATCTCAACTTATTAGATGGGGCTTTCAAACTGATTTCACCAGGTATATATCAACAGTACCGTAGTGTGTGTGTGTGTGTGTGTGTGTGGGGGGGGGGGGGGGGGGTGTACCTTTCTTGCCTTCTCACATTACCGACCAACTCAATTTTACTATCAATTTATCGACCAATTTCCTATCAATTTACTGACAAATCACGTTTTTCTCCCTACAGAATCTCTGTTTTACCGACCAGTTTTCCCAAAAGTGAGGTGTCGCACTTTTTCACACACACCCTCTCTCTCTCTCTCTCTCTCTCCTCGACAAAATGCTACGCCCTTGTAATATCAGTCGTATATCAATAAATCACCTCGCAGGCTATATAATTAAATGTAAGGCGCATCTCTATATATTTTATCAAAAATTTAAGACGCAATAAGCCAACAACTGACCAATCACACACATATTCTACACTCGAAATTTTCTTTCACCGAAGAAAATTTATTAGTGACATGCTAGAGACGTATAAGCCCAATTAGTGCTTAGACCTATAAGCTAGTGCTAGCCCAATTAGTGCTAGAGACCTATAAGCACAATTAGTGACATGCTAGAGACCTATAAGCCCATTAGAGAATTACGATCATCTACACGTCTGCTCTTAAGAACTCCACCTGCAAGATTAGTCCGCTATGGAGAACGTTCATTTCAATATATCGCACCCAGGTTGTGGAATTCATTGCCTGAGGATATTCGTCGTTGTGAATCTATAACCAGTTTCAAGACGAACATAAAAACGCATCTTTTTAATCAGGCCTACAATTTAGTTTAGTTCTTTATCAACTTTTCTTAACTTTTCACGATTTTTAGAACGTTTTGAATCTTTAAACATTATTTAGCTATATATATTTCTTAAGTCTTCTCATTTAAAATTGTAAAGCGCCATTGGGCTATACGGAAACGGCGCTATAGAAATTTTTGTATTATTATTATTATTATATTATTATTATATTATTACCTAGTCTATCCCAGTTTAACCCTTTACTGGCCACAGTTGCCTTTTGGCTAACGCCAGACAATTTTACTCTGGCTAACGTCAAACGATTTTACTCGTCAAGGGGAGAGCTCCCGGAACCCTGGCCAATAAAGGGTTAATTGAGTGAAATGCCAAATATTACATCAATCATAACTTATTTTTAAAAAAATTGTTAAGATAATTGAGTTAATTTATCCAAACATTTTCGACTTTATTTTGCATTGTAGGAAAAACTACATTGTTACAAAAAGAAACAGATGCACCGTATAGTACACTAAAGGTAAGATTGCACTGGGATGGGGTTTTGAACATCATACAAGGACATATTTAAGGGAATAATTCAGCATATTAACTTGGATGTATAAAGGGTTTTTTTTAAAGATGTTCTTCACAAACTCATTAATAATTCATGAGTTAATTAGCCAATCAGAGAAAAATATTTGGTCATGTGCATGAGTTTTGAAACCCGGTAAAGGTCGCGCAAACTGAATTCATAATTAAGAAATTAGATAATAAACGGCACAAACAAAGAACCGTTTATTACCACATTTCTTAATTATAAATTCAGCGTGAAACCATTGTCTATAAATATAATATGTACCAATATCACCAAGTCCCTCTACTATAATTAACGGTTGAGAAGCTATTTCATAAACTCGTGTATCATGTTTTACCAGGGGTTGCAAACACTCAAGAACAACAAAAATCACTCGGCCTATTAACTTGTAATTTTCAATGTTCTCTCGTGTTTGTAAAACATTCGAAAACAATAAAAATCACTCAGCTTGCAGCCTTGTTATTTTCAATGTTCTCTCATGTTTTACAAACACTCGAGAACAATGAAAATTACTCGGTTATAACAGCCTCGTGATTTTCATTGTCCTCTCATGTTTGTAACCCCTGGTAAAACACTCCCACTCGTTTATGAAATATTACATAAATAATTTTATTCTATAAGAATTTTTTATTTATTTAATTACTTTAGGAAGAAGAAATTTTGGATCTTCTGGAACAATGTGAATCTGATGAACAAGCTTTTCTGGAAAATGCACAGCCTCCGCTAAAAGGTCCTAAGGTAAGGTTCTATTGTATGCATGTAAAATACACAAAAATAGAAATGCCGAAAAAATATGAACATGCAAGTATTGAGTATATTACATAATACAAATCTTAAAGAATTCATGACCATGAAATCAGAATTTTTTTACTTTATACACACTTTGTGTTTCGATAAAATTAATCAATCCGTCCATCAATCAATCAATCAATCAATCAATCAATCAATCAATCAATCAATTAATCAATCAGTTAATCAATCAATTGATGGCAATTAATCAGTCAAACAATTAATCAATCATTCAATCAATCAATCAATCAATCAATCAATCAATCAATCAATCAATCCATTAATCAATCAATCCATTAATCAATCAATCAATCAATCAAACAATCAAACAATCAAACAATCAATCAATCAAACAATCAATCCAACAATCAACCAATTTGTCAACAAGCCCCTTGGCGTCCAGGAACTCTCCCCTTGACGGGTAAAATCGTCTGGATTAGCCATGCAGAGTAAAATACTAAATGAAATGGTGCATCGTTCCGAAATAAACGACACAGTCGAGAAAGGGTTAATCAATCAATCAATCAATTTTCAAATCAATCATCTATGAATCAATCAATGCACAGGAGTGTTAAAATCAGGAGTACAAGACGTGTTAAAACGTGCACGTGTCATTCAATAAATATACAAATAAATTGCAATGATATTATATAGAAAGATTTTAAAAATCTAAACTAAATTAAGTTTTCTCGTTTTCTTTTTAATGAAAATATGAGTAAAAGTATAAGAGTATGAAAGCCAGAGTATAGATTTCGAATGATTATTGTGGAGTAGAGTTTTCTCTACTTGTCCGGCATGGTTCGTCACTCGTACTTCGGAGTAACACCTTATTTTATTATTCTCCACCCGAGTTCACTGTCCTACAATAATCATTCGCAATCGTCCTGTATGAAGACTGTTGTCTAGATATTGAAGAAACTAATCTGTTTCGAAATATCAAATAGCCTAAGTACTATCATCCGACCTTCAGCTCCCAACTTGACTTGTAGCTCAGTTGGCAGAGCATTGGACTTGTAAACCCAATTGTAATCCCATCCGGGCCAAGTAGAGTTTTCTCTACTTGTCTGGTATGGTTCGTCACTCGGAGTAACACCTTATTATTAAGAGTATATATGTTTAGTTGTTATGTATTACTCAATTATTTTACAGCCTCTGTCTTCAATGCCGAGCGCCAAACCAGTTGAACATCAAACGGATACATTCTTTGAAGATTCTTCAGATGATGATTATTGCATCAAATCGTCGGTATCTTCACAACAACTTTCCGAAACACGAAATTTTTTCAATACTTTAACCACTGCAAGTAAACCACGGAGACCAGCTACTGCTGTTCAACTTACAACAACATCGTTGAATAAATCAATTAGAAGAGCAAGAGTATCTCGATCTTCAATGACGTCTGCGAGATTTTATCCAATATTGCAGGTAGTTTTTTAATTAAATCGAAATATAGTAAGGTTGGATATACTGCCGAAACAGGGGACGTAGGAGTCTAACGTTTCAAGCGAAGGCCCTATATACAACCTTACTAGCTTTGTAATGAGTAATGCTTTATTTAACGTCGTTAAACACAGGATGTGGTTGCCCAATCATCCGAGCCAGAGGCTCATGATTAAAGTGCACGACAAGACCTAAGTGTTGATTACGGAGGGAGGAGAACCGCAGAACCCTGCGAAAAACCCTCGAAGCACAGGAGAGACCAACTAAACTCTACTCACATGAAATTCAAGTTCGAGAACAGGGTTATTCCCAGACGGTCACCCATCCAAGTACTAACCCCGTCCAACTGGGCTTAACTACAGCGGTGAGAGGCAGCGCCCTAACAGCACACGCCACCTGAGTGCTTCCCATATTTCGATATGTGTTTCAACACATGCGTACGCAGCACACTACTTTGATTTCACTGTTTGGTTTTTTATAGGCCATTTGTACCATGACGTGACATGGCATTGGGTGACTATAATATACATCTACCAGAATGCTTTGCCAGTATTCTAGGGTTTCGGCTAAAAGGGATCACTCAAAGGGACCCGTCCAGTCCTTTCGCGCCTTTTCCAAATATGTCGACAAATATGTATTCCCAAAAAGCTAGGGGGTAAAACAGATTTCTGACTAGGGTTAGGGTTTATGTTGTGGTTAGGGTATCGAAAAGATTGCTAAAATCTTGAGATTCACTGAAACTTGACGACAAATTTTGGAGAAAACAAATTTGACAACATATTTTGGAAAAGTCTCGAAAGGGCTGGACCGGTTCTTTTGAGTCATCCCTTTTAGCGGAAACCCCCAGAATACTGGCAACTGGTAGTTGCAGTCACCCAACGCCATCGTACGTCATCGTGAAAATGGTCTATTATGTTATTTTTTACTGCTTAATATATAATGATGTAATTTAGCTCAACAATTTCCCAAGTTCTTATCTTTGTAATTTAATACAGATTGAATAATTTTTAAAAATGCTAAAAAGCCATTCTTAATTCATTCATATCTATATAATGCAATTACAACACGAAAAGCTCAAAATTATATATTCTCATTCTTGCTTAAAAATTGTTTTCTATTAGGATACGGCAAGAGACGAGGAACTAACACGACGAACATTAACTTTACTTAATGAAATGAAAATAAAATTTCCAGGCAGGACGGAAGAAGAAGCGTCATTTATCTTAAATCATGTAAGTTCAAGTTTTTTAACACTTTGAAGCCTGAAGACGAGTCTTTAGTATTTTATTCTGGCTAACACCAGACGATTTTATTCAGCACAGGGAGAGATCCAGGTTTTTATACAAAGAAAATCTCTCAAGTTTGCGCATTATGTTCAACACAATAAATTTACGGTGGTTTCTTAAGGCTGTTTTCCACTGAGCGATATTTTTCGAGCGAAGCGTCTTTTTGCTTTTGTCTTGGCTGATTAGCTCCACCTGAGAGCTTACGAGACAATAGAAAATGTCGCTTCGCGCGGCATTTTTCGCCAATATTGTGTATACTGAACTGTAAAAAATAACTATTACATTTACGAGGAGATTATTTATCGACTATCGTTTATTTAAAGTGTTTATGAAGTGACCAATTGACTTAAACAAGTTGACAATTCAAAGTGTTGGTCTTTCTCGGTTAATCTCAAGTGTCGACGATTGGTACTGTTATTAAAGAAAACGTTAATTTTTATATGGATTTGTCCGCTTAAAGGGCATTGGCAATAAAAATTAAGTTTGTCTAATTTGAAAGAATTCATAAAATTGTTCATTCATAAAATTCATAAAAAGAATTCATAAAACAGAAGATCTTTGACAATTTTTTCGTATCTTTCTTCGTCTTCAAGATATTTCAGTTTGTTTGATATGTAGTGAGATGGTCCCTGACGTCATGAGCAGGGTAAAATATTTTCACATGTGGCAAAACCAGTTATATCTCTAAGTTTGTTCAACGAAATAATTTGAAACTGTGCACATAAAAACTCCTTGTGACGCTGAACATTTCATGTTGAGCAATTATAGATATGTAAGTGATTTTGCTCTGTATGAAAATACTGTACCCTGCTCACGACGTCAGAGACCATCTTATTTACATATTAAACAAATTGAAATATCTTGAAAACGCAGAAAGTTACGAAAATGTTGTAAAAGATCTTCTGTTGCAATTTTACATGTTCTTTCAAATTAGCCAAACTTAATTTTTATTGCCAATCCCCTTTAAGAGAGGTTAATTTGCTCACTGGGACCCAAGAGAGGTGTCCGTTTCCGCTTAAAAGTGGTTGTAACTATCGTGTTTTATTAAAGAAATGGCAGGGACCTCGCCTAAGTGTCCGCTTAAGAGAGTCCGCTTAAAAGGGGTGTCCGTTAATAGGAGTTCGACTGTATGTGAAGTTATATATCATACACGAGGAGGAGTATTTCATCAGGATTTTGATTAAATTTCGAGGTGTTTGGAAATCCTGATGAAACACTCTTCCGAGTGTATGATATAGCTTCTCAAACAAATCAGTATTTTAAGAGAAAATCGAGGCGAAAGTTGGTTTAATTTATGTAATTTCTTCCTCCGATATCAAAACCTCCGTCTCGGTACTGATTTCCTTTGTTTTCGGTTCATGAATAAATTATTAATGAATTTGAGAAGGTTGAGTAATTTCATTACGTGATGAAAGTGAACGAACTAAGGAACCAATGCACGAGCAAGGCATGCATGCATGCACTATATGCATTTGATCTAATACTTAAAACATGAGCAGGGGTGTTTTATCAGATATAAAACACGAGGCGAGGCCGAGTGTTTTAGATCTGATAAAACACGTTCTGCGAGTGTTTTGAATGGCTTTAAAAACGATCACCATTTGGTAAGTTCGTTGGCGTAGTAATTTTGAAAAATAACGTTGTCTAAGGCGAGAAAATCAATGCTAAAGTTTATGTAAATCAGGAGAATGTTTTATCACATATAAAACCACGATACGGTTATGATTTTTCTTTGTGTTTTCCTCATGAATTATTAATGAGTTTTTTAACTTTGCTTCAAAAACTCATTAATAATTCATGAGGAAAATTACAAAGAAATGAATGTTTAATCAGTGACTTTATATGTGATAAAGATACCTCCTGATTTACATAAACTTTAGCTTTGATTTTCTCGGCTTAGACAAGGTTATTTTTCAAACTTGCTACGCCAACTTTTTGAAGCCGTTCAATAAACTCGCAGTTCGTGTTTTGTCAGATATAAAAACACTCCTGCTCGTTTATTAAACAGTACTTAAAACATTGTGTTTGTGTATTAATATAGGTTCACGATAACTGGAAATTTCACAAAGAACGAGTTGCAAATTATTGGTTAGTAAAGTTAGACTCTGCCAAACGAAGGAAGGTAAGAAAAGGAGCAGTCACTATCTTGTTCATTCATGTAGTTATAGTGGTTATTACCACCAGAATAAGTACATATTAAGCTCTAATTCTGTAGTTATAGTGGTTATTACCACCAGAATAAGTACATATTAAGCTCTAATTCTGTAGTTATAGTGGTTATTACCACCATGCAGAATAGGTATATATTAAGCTTTAATTCTCGTGGGTATAGTGAATCGTACGTTTTAATCTGGCTATTGCGTGATGTTTTTTGGGGGGAAAAATGATTTGCTTCAAAGATTCTGTCTACGGTATAAATGACTCATTTTATAAATGTTTTTTATATCTGGTAACATGCACTCTTTCTAGGAAACGCCTTTTTAAAAACAAGAACAATGAAATGAAAAGAAAACCGGTAAAAAAAACATTTTGAAAACATATCCTTAGTTGATTGTTTGACAAAAACCGTGCATATTTCTGTCAATTAACGACCCCTAGTACCGCAGAATAGGGAATGTGAAGAAGAGTCATGCACTCGGAGGTACGAACAAAGGTAGATTGAGTAGGCAACAGCTTCCTACATATACAATGTTTACTATATAGTATAGACCTTATTCAATTGCCGTCGAATTAGAATTCTTTTATATGTATATAAATTAGCCCTTATATGTAACCTCGTTTTAAAGTAAAGGTGAGGTAATACGGGCCACATTTTTCTTCAACTTGCAACGCAACAATGTTGCAGCAATTTGTTGCTCGTATTACTTCACCTTAAAAATTCTTTCGAATTTCCCACATGAAAACGAATTCATAAGGGCTAATTTATATGTATAGAAAATAATTTTAATTCGGCAGCCATTTTTGAATAAGGTCTTTACTGATGCGCAAAGAATTGTGCTTAAATCTACAAATTGCAATCTTCTTTGGTGCAGTCAACAAGCACGAGTTGTCTACAGTATGCGCAGCCTAGTCCCGTCTTCTGAAGCACGTGCGTATATGATGAGACTGGTACCAGAGAGCTTGGGACTATAGGCTGCACTATGAGCATTTCAAAGTCACCGAGGGGCAGCCTAACTGTTTATTGCTTAGCACAAGAATTAGTTGTATAATCTTGTTACCTTGTGTTGTACGAGCTGACTAAGGGCATGTTTATATGGAGGCGAGTTACCTGGCCAGCCGAGTTCCTCGGCACATGACGAGTTCCCGGTCGGTAGAACAAACACTGTTTTTCCCACCGCAGTGTTTATGAGACAGACGGGTAACTCGCCCTGGCGAGAACTCGGCACTGGCAGCCGGGATCTCGGCAAGGCGGGATAAACATTTCCCCATATAAACACTTTTCCCCGGGTAACTCGGCATAGCGGGATGAATTTTCTATATTCGTTACTTCATGTCACTTTCGTTGATGAGAATCATCTCAAATATTACAACCCGTTCTCCCAGAATGTAAAGTTTGTCCCGGCAAACCGGGTAACGCGGCTGACCAAGTAACTCGCCTCCATATAAACACCCCCTAAAACAGGGTAAAAACAATTTTAATCGATAAATTACAAACCAAGAATTTTAGTAGTCACCTCATGATTAAAGGCTCCTGCATGCTGCATTCATGCATCCTAGCTATAGTATAGAATTTAAATTCTGCTGAGGAAAGATACTTTTAGTCTTTCTTGGTTCTTATATGTATGGATCAGTTTTGTAAAAAGAAGTTTTCTGATATAGGATTAACACTTGAAAAATTTGAAATAACTACCATACACAGTGGAATATATAGAGAATAATACATGGATGCTTGGAAATATGAAATTTATTTCGAGTGTTGACCAGGATATCTCACGAGTGAGCGAAGCGAACGAGTGACATATCCTGTTCAACACGAGAAATAAATTTCATATTTCCAAGCATCCATGTATTGTTCTGTTTATTATATAAAAAAATTGTCCTATTGCCTTGCAAAAATTGCATTAAACTATAATGCTGATTCAGCGATAATCGTCACATGTGCGATTATCATAAATAATTGCACATGTGAGATTATCACTTTTATTAGTGGCGGAAAAATCAATAAAACACTCTATTTTATATAATAAAATATAATTAATTACGTCTGATTTTCAATTCTTTGAATGTTTGCACGGTGACAACTTGTAATAGAAGCAAGGATTTGTGCAATAAATTTATAATAAACGTGGTGTTACTACAAATTCTGACTAGGGACATCACATTAGTTGCGGTATGTAAAATAGTATTTTTATGAATTGTTTATTAAGGTTATCGATATCGTGAAAACAAACGTTAGATCAATCCTACAACGGGTTTGGGGAATAATGGACCTTGATCGATTAAAACTTTCAAGAGTTTTTACTAAAGTATTTAACAGAATGCTGTGGAGTCATGGCCAAGGATTGTGGAACTGTTTTTCAATGTTTCGGTGAGTTTCTTCGTGAGCAACGATATATTATACGGTATTTGTTAGTTAACTGATATCTTATTCAATTTATCATTTTCTTAATGGCTCGATAGGAAAAAGCTGTAAACCTGATCATATTTTCCCCACGGAAAAACGTGTTCACGGTGTAGATTTGTGATTCGTTCTAGTTTCTTGCATAACCCTAAATAGTCTTACTCTTGAGTATTGAAAAGTATTAGTCTCATTTAGACTGTCCACGATTTTCAGGAGGGGAGAAATCTTTATTCTAGTAAGTTCAGAAAACCTAATTTGCATTAAGGCCATGCATGTCCACACTAATCCGTTTTCAAACGAAAACGGAGACTTCGTATCGAAAATTTATCAAACGTTTTCCGTCCACACTATCGTTTTCGCATCGTTTTCGCCGTTTAGTAAAACGCTGAAAAGATCTACAGGGGTATGAATGAATAGTTCCAGGTGACTGAAACCAAGATAACATAATCGTGACATCATCGTTTTCAATACACAAATGCTGCAAGTGTAAAACGTTTTCAATTATCAGCACTGACACTAGAGCTATGCAAGGAACTAGAATGAGGCACAAATGTACACTGCAAAATGTTTTAAAAGAAAAAAATATGAATTTTTATAACTTTTCCCTATCAAGTCACCTTAATCCATCTCTAATTTTTATTATGTTTGTCCGGTGAATTGACTGTATGGTAATTGAGTCGCGAAGATAAGGTTACTTACCTTGGTCGATGACATGCTCAACGCTCTGCTTTAATTCTTTCTTCATGCAATTACATAAATATTATACCACTAAATATCATTAAGCGGAAAATTATTTCTATATGTCACGTATTTTCGGTGAAAAGCGCTCAAAACCTTAGAACTTTTTGCTATAGTACCACTCAAAATCTCTTTATTTTCGCATTGTTGTGTAGCTTCTTATAGAATCAAAAAACTTTTTTTTGAGCATTTGGGGGTTGAGAAACATATCAAAAGATTAATAAATTCTATAATTATGAATGTAGGTAAAGTTTTGAGCGTATGGTATACGTGACGTAGAAAAAAAAATCTTAATTCTTAATCATTCTCTTCTTATACATAAATACAAATCAGGGTTACTGACTGTCGCCTGGAAAGTTTTCAGAGTAAATTTTATATCTTTGGCCTTTGTAGATATCTAGTCTTAGTTTATATGGATGCAAATGACGTATTTTCAGCGTGCAAACAGCATTAATTTTATAAATTTTATAGATCTGGGAGCTAACGCATTGCCTTCATTGGTGACGTTTAGTTTTATTGACTGCATGTATATATATACTGATTGTATTTATTTATAAATTTATCGGCGCACATTTCTTTGGATTAAATATTATTAATCTTGCTCCGTCATTTACTCATTTGTCTGTTTTTATTGCTTTTAGTAATTCTTGGGAAACAATGTTTAGCAAAAGTACCGATGTTTTAACACCAGTAAGTTTGAAAATCATGCAGCCATAAATTATCTTTATTATACATACACTGCACTGTGCAATTATAATAATATAGGCATTATTTCTTTATAACGTTATTTTGCAGCTTGAAATGTCGTGTTGTCGTCGAGCTGTTGCCTTGTGCAAAGAATGTCTTTTAGTTGTTTATATTTTTGCGGCAACAGAAACCAAGCAGATGCCAATCGAAATTTCGCTCAATACAAAATCAAGGTAGGCTTAATTCTTTGAAACCTTTTTGTAAAAAAGGTTTGTAATTTTTTGAAACTACTTGTAATATAATTTGTGTATTATGATTGCTGTTGTATAGAGGTTAAGGTTGTCTTTCAGTAGGCACTGAGTTTTTTTCGTGCAGAGCGGAATTTTTCGTTATCTATATCTCTAGTGGAACCAATAGAAAAGACAAAGAAAAATTTGTTTGTTGTGCTACATTGAGTTTTGGATGCACGCGAGAAATTGGAAGAGCACGGGAATAAAGCGTAATATTTTTTAGTGCTCTCCCAACTTCCTAAGTGCATTCATTGTCGATGGAAAACGCCATATTCTAGACGTGCATGGATGTTGATTTATTTTTAAAATTATTTGCTTAGATCGAGTCACAGTTTGTCATAAGACAAGACCGCTGGTCGTTTGTCGTCAAACGGAAAGGCTAAGCCGAGTGGTGGAGAACACATCATGCAAGTACTTGGCACATCACCACATCACTCAGAGAAAGAGTTGAATTAACTCAGTTATTAACATTAATGTCCAGCTTAAAATTCTCAAATGATAAGAAAAATAATTATTTACTAACGTTTCCTTACATCCGTTTCATCTTCAGGGTGAATAAATTATTACAAGTTGATACATACTGAAGATGTTACTGGATGCAACGAAACGTTAGTAAATATATATTTTTTATTATTATCGTGGTCTTGCATTTAAGAATCTTAACCTAGGCATTAATCTTTATTCTACGTCTGCGTTTTCCGGTTGATTATTGTAGAACAATGGCTGAGTTTTGTAGAACAAAGGCTGAGTATTGTAGAACAATGGTTGAGTATTGTAGAACAATGGCTGAGTATTGTAGAACAATGGTTGAGTATTGTAGAACAATGGTTGAGTATTGTAGAACAATGGCTGAGTATTGTAGAACAATGGTTGAGTATTGTGGAACAATGGCTGAGTATTGTAGAACAATGGCTGAGTATTGTAGAACAATGGCTGAGTATTGTAGAACAATGGCAGAGTATTGTAGAACAATGGCTTAGTATTGTAGAACAATGGCTAGGTATTGTAGAACAATGGCTGAGAATTGTAGAACAATGGCTGAACAATGGTTGAGTATTGTAGAACAATGGCTGATTATTGTAGAACAATCGCTGAGTATTGTTCCAATACACAATGGCAGTCCAAGCCTGCGAACGTTAGCAAATGGAAAAGCTCTCACGCGACGAATAAAGTCGAAATACTATTGGGCGCCTGTGGTGACAAACCGATGTGTTAATGGATGTTGATATTAATATTTTTGTAAAATTGTAAATATATTTAGTATTATTTTAGTTAATAATTTATAATTGCATTGCTATTCTATTATTTCTATTAAATTATATGAAACTTTAAGTCTGTTTTAATTTGACTTGAGTTGTGTGTATTTGAAGCTGATAATAAATATTATCCAAAATAATTGATCTGCTCTCTCCGCAGGCGTCTCTTTATAATTTATTTTATAAACGCAATTAATATTAAAACGCAATTAATATGCATGATGAAACACGCGTGCGAAAGACGGAGAGGCACTGGAATCTAATGCACGCGTGCGTAACCCTGGGTCCCTGGATGCTGAGCCCACGAAAAGAAAAATATATTGGAGACGTCTGGGTAGCTGTATATAGTGACGCAATCCTCATGCAAATGAATTTAGTGGAACAACTCGGCCTTAAAGTTGAACTAAAGCTACTGTTACGCGATGCGATTTTCCTTGCAACATGCAACAAATTAAATAGCGTGAATGTTGCATGTTGCAAAAAAAATCGCACTGTGTAACACCCCGTCACCCAAAGTCGGATGGGTTTTACTTTTTGCTGCAACTTGCAACAAAGTTCGCAAGTTGCTGAACATGCAACACCCTTCCTGCAACTTGTGAGTTTTTTGTTTTTTTCATGGGTAAATTTGTTGCAAGTTAAGTTGTAAGAAAAATCGCATCGTGTAACAGCGCTTTAAACGTAAATTATAAACAATTAGTATAAATACACAGGTGATTATACTGAACTGAAATCGCTCGCGCTGATTAGTCGAGCTACTTCGGATTAAGTATAGGGGCCCTCGGGATCTATCTGGCTTAAAGCCTCCGTTCTCGGTATTTATTCACCGATATTCACCTCGCCTTCGGCGAATAATTGTTAATTATTGGATGAGACTTTTGATATCAAGAATTATCGAGGTCGAACACAGTGCCCATTTTAACAAATTCCTACGCCACCGGAAATTAATAAATAACGCGTGGCTAAATGTGGCCGACTCAAAAGGCGCGCGGGGGGAACAGGGCAGGGGATTTAAAAAACCCAAGTTGCCGGAAGCAGGAGAAAAGGCGGGGAAAACGGAAAAAAGCGGGGGGGAGGAGAAGACCTTTAGAAGTTATCGTCCCGTCGTTAGACAGCTAAACCCCTGAACGTTTATCCAATAAAAAATTTTTGTGGAGTTCTGGTGGCACAGCAATCAGAGCGCGTGCCTTCCAGCGCTGGGACCAGGGTTCGATTCCTGTTCGGTGCAGACTGATATGGTTATCTGGTATAAATAAAGTTAGTTTTATATACGTGTGAAAAAATGCAACTTTTCCTGCATTTTTTGAAGTATTTTATTTCAGAGTTTAAAGAAACGATGCACTAGTGAGAACTGAATTTCCTTCTGTAGAGGGCCGGCCGAGACTTCAAAATATTATTTTTGATGGCATTTTTGTTACAAGCAGGCAACCATGCTTGAAGGTGAGGGGTGTTGGCAGTCGTGATTATTGATTTATATACTAAAATTTAGAACTTTTTGAAAGCACAATGTGATGGATGGGATATCTGTAAAGCGATGCCTATTTACGTTTGTGTATTATTTGAATTACAAATTCAGAATGCTATCCAATCAGCGTGCCTGAAGTTCTGATTATTCTAATTCGCATAGCTCACAATTATAAACAAACAAGAAACATGGCGCAAATTCGCCTAAATATAACACTTAGAAGAACAGCCATAACAATCTGAAAACTTTTTGTTACAAGCAGGCAACCAGCATAGAAATGTAGCTTAGACATTGATCAAGATGACTAGGCCGGTTGCCTTCCGTGTATCACAAGATAGTACTGTTGAACCGGTGGGTTAAATTTCTAAGGATATTATGAGCAATACTATATACTATAGTACAAAAGCTCAGTATACTTTATAACAGTAGATAGATGGCGGTATCGGCAAATTACCAAAATAAAACGGAGTAATTTACGAATATGAGACTTTCCTGTAGCTTAAGCAAAACTAAAGGCACGCTGATTGGATAGCATTCTCAATTTAGCTAATTCAAATAAAACACAAACGTAAATAGGCAGCACTTTACAGATATCCCATCCATCACATTGTGCTTTTAAAAAGCTCTAAATTTTAGTATGTAAAGCAATAATTACGGCTGCCAACACCCACCCGTTACGATTTAGCATGGTTGCCTGCTTGTAACAAAAAATGCCATCAACGGTGTTTTTGAGACACTCTTATCGAGGTTGGCCGGCCGTCTACTGCAAGCATGTCTGTAGTTATTGTCTTTTCCTCGGTTTAAGTATGAAAGAGCCTTTATATTGTACTAGCTTAAAAAATTCTACACAGTCATTTGTTAAAGGCAGTTGTGAAAGTTTATGTAAAGGGACGTTCACAGCATGCATCAGCAGCGGCGGATTAAGGGCGGGGCCACCGGGGCCTGGGCCCCGGGCCCCCCACATTTGGGGCCCCCCACATTTTGGAGTATTTTATTTAACAACCCAATTAATACTAAGTTACTAACGTTTCTGTTTGTTCAAAGTTATTTTTTGCACGACGTATCTCAGTGTTTTGTAAAACGTATTTCTGAGCCGTAATATATAAAGGGTTCTTTGGTGAACACCAGTGATTCAGTGTCTTTATTTTATTATATTGTAATTTGTAAGACCGATTGGAATTGGAAAAGGGCCCCCACAAAAATGTGGCCCCTGGCCCCCCACAGTCTTAGTCCGGCCCTGTGCATCAGTGACGTAGTTACACACTTATATTAACGGAAAATTACCATAGTGTTTACTTTATGAGTTGTCTCTTCATCGTTAAAAAACTAAGCTCGTGAATCTTCGCTAAGTGAGACATCAGAGATACTTTTGAAAAATTATTTTTGCTTCACGTTATTTTTGGAAAAAATTTTATTTCAAAGTTTGGTGACTATGAACTCAACCAATTAAGAAAGACGCCCAAATTCAACGCCTGAATTACTTTTGTTCCTATGCTTATGTGTTTTATTATCAACTAATGTACCTCATTAAAACCCACTTCTCGCTAATAATACCTAAACTGACGTCAAACGTAGTCGAGCGGGGCTAGCCCGCGGTTAACTGGGCTCACGCAATTGATTAGGATCTCACTGTGGTTTTCAATAAACTCGCATAAACTAAATGTACAAAGAAGAATTGGTTTGGTTTAGATGTAAACGAAGCCTAACGTTGATTAAAATCTCTTTTTGTGGCCGAGGAAAAAATTTCGTGACACGAGTCAGCCCGCGGCTCATTTAATCGGCCCCTAATACGACCTCGTTTAACGTCAATGGAGGTAGTACAAAGAAACCGCTTTTTAATTGTTGGCAAGCATCTATATATCGTAACAATACTGTTATTGTCGATTTGTCGGAGACTTTTACCTATAATTACGAAAACCTCGCCCGTTTTGTTTTTTTTTACCATGCATATGTAATCTGGCCATGCATATGTAAACCGTAATTTTATGAACGCCATGACAACGCTTAACCTGTCCCGTTCATTGGTTATTGAAAGAAGGATCTTACATGATAAGACTGATAACCAATCAATAAAAAATAGTGTAGTTGCATAAAAGCCATGCACATTTATGAACGAGCTCAAACACTTGGCAATATTCAACGCTGACCATTCAAAAGACTTGGACTATTTGTGAATTAATCTGTTGCGAAGAAACATGACTCACCAAGGTCAAAACTATCTTAGAATCAAGGAAACTGGAATCACTGCAGATACAAGTTCCTATACTGAAGATCGTCTTCGTGGCGAAGCACCAACTAAAGGATTTAATTGGTTCGATCGCTTCAATCAAGAGCACTGTGTCAAAGTGACTTCAAGTAAACCACAAGTTACGATTATGTTCCCTGTAAGTAATCGCGAAGTGCGTTTCAGGGCCAAGGATATAAATAACCCAGGTGATGAACTCCGAACTGGCTGTGGAATAGAGCACAGATGGTGCGAAGCGACCTTCATCTATCAGAAATCTGGTCCTCAGCTTGGGCTGGGTGAACATGTATGGGGAAAGTTTACGTTCTACGATGACAATAAAATTTCTTCCAAGTGCACGGACTGGAGTAGGTGGGAACGGGCAATAAAGACAGCCAAAGATGGAGTAAACTTGGCCCAGGCTATTTAACATCCGTCGTTAAAGCCTTGTAGATTAGTTTCCTCCATGCAGTTATGAACATCAACAAAACGAACTTTTAAAAACTTTCAGTATCTCAAGTTAGATTTATTATACTGTTGCAACTCTAAAAGTCTAGCATACATACATAGGTTACTTGTACTGACTATTGTTTAATAAAGGCCAAAGTAACATATATGTTGTACTAGTGTTATAATATATACCGAGGAAGTTCCAAATTAGAACGGAACAGATGACTTCGCATGTAATTACTAGTATACGAATAATGTCATGTTTGAGGGCCTTCAATATCATGGCGGATCATGCGCAGAACGGACTGGACAGTACCCAAAAGTAGATTTACTTGAAGTCTTAATAGTAAAAAATCAGTCTCTAAATTCGTCATACTGTTGTATGACGCTTTATACTAATAGTACAAGCAGCAGTACAGCTTGATAAATTATCTAAAGGAGACTTTGACACCACGTTCATGCATCAAATTATCATAAAGTTTACTTTATTAGTTGCAGTTTTTACGCTAAAAACACGTTCTTCATAAAAAGTTCAGCATTTGCATTGGTATAGTTTTAAAAACTTTGTTTTAGCGTTATAATCGACCCAAAAGAGACTTTTGCAATAAATAACGTAGTCCGCTTTACGAAAGCTTCCAAGACGTTATTATTGAAACCACTAGAGTGGTAAATTGTCGGATCGAAAACGAACGTTGTTATCCTGTTGTTATCCTGAACGTTGTTATCTTGTACATAATTGTAACACCCAATCTGGCTCATCCTCACTTCTTAAAACCCCACAATGTAAAACTAGTAGCTTTCAAGGATCTTACTTTAATAGAATAGTTAAACCCTGGAACTATTTACTTAAGCATGCACCATCTGATGTATTTTCTTCTTTAACTAGGTTTAAGTCCTATCTACGCCTAACAGACTTATACTGAACTCATGAACACCACCTTTGACCCAGATTCGCCTTGTTCCTATTCCATATGCAGGAATTATTCCTGTCATGTCTAGTCCAACTTAATCTTCGATAGATCTATGTATATATCATTACTTTTTATTTTATTTTAACTTACGATGAGCACCTTGCATGGGACATTTCTCGTTCGTGCTTGCCGAATTTGGACTTGTAATTTTATACTTTTTTTTTCTTTCTCTCTCTTGGTCCAAATAAAAGTTGAAAGAACGTGAGGAGGTCCATTTGAATGTACCACGTGATGCGAAATGAATGCACCTTGTGATCAACATTTTTATTGTTATCCAATGAATGCTCACAGATTTATCACGTGATGATTAATTTCGCATCACGTGGTACATTCATCCAAATCGATTTCCAAACCGCCAATTTACCATTCTAGTGATTTCAATAATATTCACTAAAAGAAAATATAGAGTGCTTGCATTACTACCTCCATTGACGTCAAACGACTAAACGAGGTCGTATTAGAACTAGTATATTACTACTTTTGACGTCAGTTTAGGTATTATTAGCGAGAAGTGGGTTTTAATGAAAGAAACAAAGCAATTCAGTGTTTGTGAATTTGGCAACTTATTACTTTTACTCTGGCTAACACCAGACGATTTTACTTGTCAAGTGGAGACTGACGGTAATCTGCCGGGTTATAAAGGCCTAGGTTAACCTTTGAAATAATTTTTTCCCCAAATAGCGTGAAGCAAAAACAATTTTTCAAAAGTATCTCTAATGTCTCACTTAGCGAAGATTCACGAGCTTATAACTTTTTAACTTAGGCCACGTCCACACGTATACGTTTTCGTAACGTTTTCATATTGTTTCAGGTAAGTAGACCATTGTTTTCTATTCCCTTAAGGACGGCGAACAATATGAAAACGCTACGAAAACGTGTACGTGTGGACGTAGCCTTAGTTTTTAAAACCATTCCATGGTCAGTTCTTGCAAGTTTCACGCAATTGTCTCAGAAATGTTAATACCTATGGCCACTTCAAACCGGATGTTCAAAACAAGGAAGAATTCGTGTTTCATCCCTTTATTAATTTTTCCTTGAACACCAAGCATATCCTCTCATCTAGAATTCAAGATTATCGTAAATTTTAAAGCAATTGAAACCTAACCCCAATCCTGATCATAACCCCACCTCTAATCCTGACCCTAAACCTAATCCCAACCCCAGCCCCCCCCCGGGCAACTCTAAAACCCAACCACAACACAGCACCTCTACTAGATATTTAGTTATATGCTTTGCAATTAATGACTCAAGACACGCAATTTAATTCTGTTGCAAAATTTTGAGTGACGTGGAAAGTGCAGTTCTTGTTTTTCTTAAAAAGGTTCTCTGATGAAAATTGTAGAACAATGGCTGAACAATGGTTGAGTATTGTAGAACAATGGCTGATTATTGTAGAACAATGGCTGAGTATTGTTCCAATGCACAATGGCAGTCCAAGCCTGCGAACGTTAGCAAATGGAAAAGCTCTCACACGACGAATAAAGTCGAAATACTATTGGGCGCCTGTGGTGACAAACCGTGGTTGCGGTGAATGGCATGGGTTAATGGATGTTGATATTAATATTTTTGTAAAATTGTAAATATATTTAGTATTATTTTAGTTAATAATTTATAATTGCATTGCTATTATTAAATTATATGAAACTTTAAGTCTGTTTTAATTTGCAGTGAAAGACTTGAGTTTTGTGTATTTGAAGCTGATAATAAATATTATCCAAAATAATTGATTTATCTGCTCTCTCGGCAGGCGTCTCTTTATAATTTATTGTATAAACGCAATTAATATTAAAATTAATATAAACAATTAGTATAAATACACAGGTGATTATACTTAAATTGCGCGCGCTGATTGGTCGAGCTACTTCGGATTAATTCTCGATAATCACCTACAGCGTTTATCCAAAATGGCCGCCAGCCAAGACAGACGAGGAAATGAACAATTTTGAAGAAAATGTTGTTCCTAAAAGTACGAAAATGTTCTTTACTATATTCACCTCGCGTTCGGCGAATAATTGTTAATTATCGGATAAGACTTTTGATATCAAGAATTATCGAGGTCGAACACAGTGCCCATTTTAACAAATTCCTACGCCACCGGAAATTAATAAACAACGCGTGGCTAACTGTGGCCGACTCAAAAGGCGCGCGGGGGGGAACAGGGGAGAGGATTTAAAAAACAAACAAAAAACCGTTGCCGGGACAGGAGAAAAGGCGGGGAAAACGAAAAAAACGGGGGGAGGGAGAGAAAACCTTTAGAAGTTATCGTCCCGTCGTTAGACAGCTAAACCCCTGAACGTTTATTCAATAAAAATTTTTGTGGAGTTCTGGTGGCACAGCAATCAGAGCGCGTGCCTACCACCGCTGGGACCAGGATTCGATTCCTGTTAGTTTTATATACGTGGGAAAAAAGGCAACTTTTCCTGCATCTTTTGAAGTATTTTACTTCAAAGTTTAAAGAAGCCATGCACTAGTGAGAACTGAATTTCCTTCTGCAAGCATGTCTGTAATTGTCTTTTCCTCGGTTTAAGTATGAAAGAGCCTTTATATTATACTAGCTTAAAAAATTCTGTAAAGTAAAAATATCTACACAGTCATTTGTTAAAGGCAGTTGCGAAAGTTTACGTAAAGGGACGTTCACAGCATGCATCATCAGTGACGTAGTTACACACTTATATTAACGGAAAATGGTTATAAATCCATGTCCTATTTACACGAATTGTTATCCTTAGGTTAGGTTGTGTGTTGGGGTAAGGTTTTCATGAAGTACCTGGGTTATGCAGGACATGGAATTATAACCCAGAAAATTACCATAGTGTTTACTTTATGAGTTGTCTCTTCATCGTTAAAAAACTAAGCTCGTGAATCTTCGCTAAGTGAGACATCAGAGATACTTTTGAAAAATTATTTTTGCCTCACGTTATTTTTGGGAAATTTTTTATTTCAAAGTTTGGTGACTATGAACTCAACCAATTAAGAAAGACGCCCAAATTCAACGACTGAATTACTTTTGTTCCTATGCTTATGTGTTTTATTATCAACTAATGTACCTCATTAAAACCCACTTCTCGCTAATAATACCTAAACTGACGTCAGCCCGGTTAACTGGGCTCACGCAATTGATAAGGATCTCACTGTGGTTTTCAATAAACTCGCATAAACTAAATGTACAAAGAAGAATTGGTTTGGTTTAGATGTAAACGAATCCTAATGTTGATTAAAATCTCTTTTTGCGGCCGAGGAAAAAATTTCGTGACACGAGTCTAGCCCACGGCTCATTTAATCGGCCCCTAATACGACCTCGTTTGACGTCAATGGAGGTGGTACAAGTAGAAACCGCTTTTTAATTGTTAACGTCCGTCCGTATTAATGCAAAACATAATATTACACACGAATACAATGAAAAGGTGCATTAGCAATGAAACCTCCCGCTCAATTCAGTATGTACAGTATATATATTCAGTATTCAATATATATATGTGCAGTACGTAATTAGCAGAAACCTTTTCAGTCAAAAGAGGATCATCTCTACTTAAATTTTACAAAGCGGTATACGTATACTCATAGACCAAATAAATTTTCTATAAAATATCCTAAAAACATACTGTAGACTTTGAAAATTCTGCTAGGATCAAGAATCAGTTAAACGTGATTGAGGGGTGCAGGATTACACTGGATTAGTGTTTTAACAAAAGAAATTTTAATACAATGTTCCAGTAAGAATACAGTTATTGTCGATTTGTTGGCCATGCATATATGCAAACGATGCTCTCTCCGTAATTTTATGAACGCCATGACAACGCTTAACCTGTCCGTTCATTGGTTATTGAAAGAAGGATCTTACATGATAAGACTGATAACCAATCAGTAAAGAAGAAAAAATAGAGTAGTTGCATAAAAGCCATGCACATTTATGAACGAGCTCAAACACTTGGCAATATTCAACGCTGACCATTCAAAAGACTTGGACTATTTGTGAATTAATCTGTTGCGAAGAAACATGACTCACCAAGGTCAAAACTATCTTAGAATCAAGGAAACTGGAATCACTGCAGATACAAGTTCCTATACTGAAGATCGTCTTCGTGGCGAAGCACCAACTAAAGGATTTAATTGGATCGATCGCTTCAATCAAAAGCACTTTGTCAAAGTGACTTCAAGTGAACCACAAATTACGATTATGTTCCCTGTAAGTAATCGCGAAGTGCGTTTCAGGGCCAAGGATATAGATAACCCAGGTGATGAACTAAAAACTGGCTGTGGAATAGAGCACAGATGGTGCGAAGCGACCTTCATCTATCAGAAATCTGGTCCTCGGTTTGGGCTAGGTGAACATGTATGGGGAAAGTTTACGTTCTACGAAGACAATAATATTTCTTCCAAGTGCACGGACTGGAATAGGTGGGAACGGGCAATAAAGACAGCCAATGGTGGAGTAAACTTGGCCCAGGCTATTTAACATCCCTCGTTAAACCCTTGTAGATTAGTTTCCTCCATGCAGTTATGAACATCAACAAAACGAACTTTTAAAAACTTTCAGTATCTCAAGTTAGATTTATTATACTGTTGCAACTCTAAAAGTCTAGCATACATACATAGGTTACTTGTACTGTACTATTGTTTAATAAAGGCCAAAGTAACATATATGTTGTACTGTTATAATATATACTGAGGAAGTTCCAAATTAGAATGGAACAGATGACTTCGCATGTAATTACTAGTATACGAATAATGTCATGTTTGAGGGCCTTCAATATCATGGCGGATCATGCGCAGAACGGACTGGACAGTACCCAAAAGTAGATTTACTTGAAGTCTTAATAGTAAAAAATCAGTCTCTTAATTCGTCATTCTGTTGTATGACGCTTTATACTAATAGTACAAGATAACTATAGTACTTGATAAATTATCTAAAGGAGACGTTGACAGCACGTTCATGCATCGAATTACCATAAAGTTTACTTTATTAGTTGCAGTTTTTAGGCTAAAAACACGTTCTTCATAAAACTCAGTATTTGCATTTGTATAGTTTTAAAAACTTTGTTTTAGCGTTATAATCGACCCAAAAGAGACTTTTGCAATAAATAACGCAGTCCGCTTTACGAAAGCTTTCAAGACGTTATTCACTAAAAGAAAATATAGAGTGCTTGCATGTCCACAAGTAAAGAGCGGTTTCTACTGGTATACTACCTCCATTGACGTCAAACGACTAAACGAGGTCGTATTAGAACTAATATTTACTACTTTTGACGTCAGTTTAGGTATTATTAGCGAGAAGTTGGTTTTAATGAGAGAAACAAAGCAATTCAGTGTTTGTGATAATTTTTCAAAAGTATCTCTAATGTCTCACTTAGCGAAGATTCACGAGCTTATAACTTTTTAACACTTGGGCTACGTCCACACATATACGTTTTCGTAGAACACCAAGCATATCCTCTCATCTAGAATTCAAGATTATCGTAAATGTTAAAGGAATTGAAACCTAACCCCAATCCTGACCATAACCCCACCTCTAATCCTGACCCTAAACCTAATCCCCCCAACCAACCACCCCCCCGGGCAACTCTAAAACCCAACCACAACCCCCCAGCAACCCTAAACCCAACAATAACTTTCAGGGGGAAAAAGTCCCATCTTTCATACCCCAACCACAGCACCTCTACTAGATATTTAGTTATATGCTTTGGAAATTATTGGATGAGACTTTTGATATTAAGAATTATCGAGGTCGAACACAGTGCCCATTTTAACAAATTCCTACGCCACCGGAAATTAATAAATAACGCGTGGCTAACTGTTTCCGACTCAAAAGGCGCGCGGGGGGGAACAGGGGAGGGGATTTAAAAAGCAAACAAAAAACCGTTGCCGGGACAGGAGAAAAGGCGGGGAAACGAAAAAAACGGGGGGAGGGAGAGAAAACCTTTAGAAGTTATCGTCCCGTCGTTAGACAGCTAAACCCCTGAACGTTTATCCAATAAAAATTTTTGTGGAGTTCTGGTGGCACAGCAATCAGAGCGCGTGCCTTCCACCGCTGGGACCAGGGTTCGATTCCTGTTCGGTGCAGACTGATATGGTTATCTGGTATAAATAAAGTTAGTTTTATATACGTAGGAAAAAATGCAACTTTTCCTGCATTTTTTTGAAGTATTTTATTTCAAAGTTTAAAGAAGCGATGCACTGGTGAGAACTGAATTTCCTTCTGCAAGCATGTCTGTAGTTATTGTCTTTTCCTCGGTTTAAGTATGAAAGAGCCTTTATATTATACTAGCTTAAAAAATTCTGTAAAGTAAAAATATCTACACAGTCATTTGTTAAAGGCAGTTGTGAAAGTTTACGTAAAGGGACGTTCACAGCATGCATCAGTGACGTAGTTACACACTTACATTAACGGAAAATTACCATAGTGTTTACTTTATGAGTTGTCTCTTCATCGTTAAAAAACTAAGCTCGTGAATCTTCGCTAAGTGAGACATCGGAGATACTTTTGAAAAATTATTTTTGCTTCACGTTATTTTTGGAAATTTTTTTATTTCAAAGTTTGAGATGTGATGTATTACTTATAATATCGCGTGACTATGAACTCAACCAATTTAGGGGCTGATTATATATGAGCTGGGCTAGCCAGATTAACTGGGCTCACGCGATTGATTAGGATCTCACTATGGTGTTGAAACTCGCATAAACTAAATTTACAAAGAAGAATTGGTTTAGTTTAGATGTAAACGAATCCTAACGTTGATTAAAATCTCCTTTTGCAGCCGAGGAAAGAATTTCGTGACTTGAGTCAGCCCATGTAAACAGCACCTTAGAAAGACGCCCAAATTAAAAAACATGTTTGCCTGAATTGCTTTTGCTCCTATATATGCCTATGTGTTTTATTATCAACTAATTAATGTACCTCATTAAAACCCACTTCTCGCTCATAATACCTAAACTGACGTCAAACTAGTCATATATTGGTTCTAAGGGGCTGTTTACATGAGCAGGGCTAGCGGAGCCCGGTTAACTGGGCTCACGCGATTGATTAGGATCTCACTGTGGTTTTCAAACTCACATAAACTAAATGTTCAAAGAAGAATTGGTTTGGTTTAGATGTAAACGAATCCTAACGTTGATTAAAACCTCTTTTTGTGGCCGAGGAAAGAATTTCGTGACACGAGTCTAGCCCAGCTCAAGTAATCGGCCCCTAATACGACCTCGTTTGACGTCAATGGAGGTGGTACAAGTAGAAACCGCTTTTTAATTGTTGACAAGCATCTATACATTTTTTTTAGTGGATAACGTACGTCCGTATTAATGCAAAACATTATATTACACACGAATACAATAAAAAGGTACATTAGCTATGAAACCTCCCGCTCAATTCAGAAGATTTTTCCTAACATGCATATATATATATGTATATATATATATATATATATATACATGCAGAAACCTTTTCAGTCGCTTTTTTTAAAAGACTGTTTATATATTCCCAGTTTTTTAATCTTTTTATAGACTATTTAAAGTAACAGGATCTTGTATGTTGTTAATACTCTTTATCTGCTTTATATATACTTACATTTTACAAAGCGGTATACGTATAGTCATAGACCAGATAAATTTTCTAAAAAATATCCTAAAAACATACTGTTGACTTTGAAAATTCTGCTAGGATCAAGAATCAGTTAAACGTGATTGAGGGGTGCAGGATTACACTGGATTAGTGTTTTAACAAAAGAAATCTTAATACAATTAATGTTCCAGATCGTAACAATACGATTGTCGATTTGTCGGAGATTTTTATCTATAATTACGAAAACCTCTCCCGTTTGTTGTTTTTTTACCATGCATATGTAATCTGGTCATGCATATGCATGTAAACCGTAATTTTATGAACGCCATGACAACGCTTATCCTGTCCCGTTCATTGGTTATAGAGCGTTTTACTCACGTGATCGGTGGCCCCATTGGGATGGTGAAACAATACGAAATATTTGAATAAGAAAGAGCTAATTCCCATACCGTACACTAATATGGCCGCCATTTCATTGTTTTGGTACACCAATATGGCCGCCGTGACGTCAGATGAAAACGCTCTATTGAAAGAAGGATCTTACATGATAAGACTGATAACCAATCAGTAAAGAAGAAAAAATAGAGTAGTTGCATAAAAGCCATGCACATTTATGAACGAGCTCAAACACTTGGCAATAGTTAACGCTGACCATTCAAAAGACTTGGACTATTTGTGAATTAATCTGTTGCGAAGAAACATGACTCACCAAGGTCAAAACTATCTTAGAATCAAGGAAACTGGAATCACTGCAGATACAAGTTCCTATACTGAAGATCGTCTTCGTGGCGAAGCACCAACTAAAGGATTTAATTGGATCGATCGCTTCAATCAAGAGCACTTTGTCAAAGCATAGTTATTCTAAACATGGTTTGGAAACCCGGCAAACTTCAAAGCGGTCAACAATCAAGCTACGATTCATGTTGAAAGGTACACGAAGGTGCACAAATCCTTTGTTTTAGGTTTATTAATATTTAAACAGTACGGTTGAGCGATTCAACTCAAACGTTGCTATTGGATGATTGCTTCATTATACAGAAAACACAATATGTTCAGTAACCGTGAAAGTGCACACATTTCCATAAACCTGAACAAAAACATAAAACAATGACTTTTGTTGAGCTTCCAAACCATGTTTCTATTAACTATGGTCAAAGTGACTTCAAGTAAACCACAAATTACGATTATGTTCCCTGTATGTAATCGCGAAGTGCGTTTCAGGGCCAAGGATATAGATAACCCAGGTGGTGAACTCCGAACTGGCTGTGGAACAGAGCACAGATGGTGCGAAGCGACCTTCATCTATCAGAAATCTGGTCTTCAGTTTTGGCAGGGTGAACATGTATGGGGAAAGTTTACGTTCTACGAAGACAATAATATTTCTTCCAAGTGCACGGACTGGAATAGGTGGGAACAGGCAATAAAGACAGCCAATGATGGAGTAAACTTGGCCCAGGCTATAACATCCCTCGATCGTTAAACCCTTGTAAATTAGTTTCCTCCATGCAGTTATGAACATCAACAAAACGAACTTTTAAAAACTTTCAGTATCTCAAGTCAGATTTATTATACTGTTGCAACTCTAAAAGTCTAGCATACATACATAGGTTACTTGTACTGTACTATTGTTTAATAAAGGCCAAAGTAACATATATATGTTGTACTGTTTAACAATTAGTCACCGAAGTCGAGGTGACTATCGGTGAGTATTAGGGAGTTTACGATCTACGACGGCAACTTCGACGACGCGGTCATTCAAACAAAATAATTCTTCCTTTAAAAGAAAGAAAATGAATAATTTGTAGTCCCAAGAGAAATCTTTAAGTCGTCCTCGTTATGTTTACAACGCCATTGAGTGCATTTTCACGTCTTCATGACGACGTGAAGTCATGGACCGATGAAGGCTGTTGCTTATGAATGCCTTCAACACTTTCAATGCAATCATTTTACGAGTTGTCGAACATTTTAAAAGTCATAAAATAAGCTTTGAGTGCAAACAGGGAAGTTATTCAACCGTGTTTTCTTTTAAATACCAAAATTTATATCGCGTTGTCCACTGCCGTCGTCGTTGTAGTTCGTAAACTCCCTAATATTTACCGAGCCGCGAAGCGGCGAGGTAAAACACCGATAGTCACCGAGACTGAGGTGACTAATTGTTTTAGTATAATTTCAGAGGTTGATAAAAAAACAATCACGTTGAAACAAAAACTTTTAAACAACTGCTTTCATTTTAACAGTGGTAATTCTGTTTATTCACAGACGATAATTTGTCAGTAAATAATTTCAAAAAAAGAATAAACAACATCCTACTTTGGAATTGAACTTGTACATACATTCAAATATGTGCTAAAAAGACTTTTATTCTGGTGTTTTGGATCCTGTGTTATGGCTTTTTTGCACTTAATTCATGTTCAATCTTATGTTCTTCACTCATGACGACGTTTTCGCCACATCGCTACGACCAAAACCCAGTGAACTCGATGACGATGTAAGTTAAAATGTGATACCTGGAACGCTAACGAAGAACCAAAAAGTGAGGCAAAAAGTTCCAGGCCCCTGCGCGGTTTGCAGGTACGATTCAGTCTCCCACAAAATGTTTTTTACACGGCCGCCCGTCTTGGGCGAACTGCGAAGGCTCGAAAAGGTTTGAAAAAATTATTTATCAAATTATTTTGCCAGACTAAACGTGCATTTAATGGTTTCCCATTGTTGTGCAGTGCTGTTGTTGTTTTATTTACTGTATAGCAGTCCGAAATTATACAGTAAATTAAGCTCGGGTCTCGGGATGAAAATAGGCTGAGAAAACAGACGCCTTTTGCTGGCTATGATGAAAACAGCCGGCTGAAAAGATGAGAACAAGAGTGAGAAAGCTATTGTTGTACGAGTAAGTTTGAAGACGTATTGATACTTGATATCCAATGTCATTTTCTTATTTCTGCTCCTTTATTCTTTGTTCGAATGTGTTAAACAGCATTATGATATTTTAAGAAATAACTGACATGAACTAGATTGTTTATTTTTCACGTTTACTCATGGCTAGTTGTTGTTTTCGGTACGAATGCGGAATGCTTTTTAAACAAAAGGACACTGATAAAACTGGTACTAACCTAAACGGCATATTCTATACTAAGTTCGTGTTGATTTTTTGTATCCTCTTCGGAGTGACGAAACTCTAATATATATTGTTTATAATATAACGAAAATTTGATTTAATTTCTTCACTGACAAACTTCGTGCACGTTTTGTAAAGACAATGACTTTTATTACTATAGCAACAAATAGACAATCACTGCATAATTAGTTCGGCAGCATAGCACAACCAATTAAAATTTAAAATGCACGTTTAGCAAAGCGTGATAAAATTATTCAATAAACAATTTTTCAAACCTTAATTTCGAGTCTTCGCTCAAGACCGGTGACCGTGTAAAAAAATTTTTTTGTGGGGGATTGAATCGTACCTGCAAACCGCGCAGGGGCCTCGAACATTTTGCCTCACTTTTTGCCCCCCGAATGACTGGACGTTAGCGTTCCAGGTATCACATTTTAACTGACATCGAGTTCACTGGGTTTTGGTCGTAGCGATGTGGCGAAAACTTCGTCATGAGTGAAGAACATAAGATTGAACATGAATTAAGTGCAAAAAAGCCATAACACAGGATCCAAAACACCAGAATAAAAGTCTTTTTAGCATATATTTGAATGTATGTACAAGTTCAATTCCAAAGTAGGATGTTGTTTACTCTTTTTTTGAAATTATTTACTGCCAAAGACTGTGGCTTGCTAACATCGTCTGTGAATAAACAGAATCACCACTGTTAAAATGAAAGCAGTTGTTTAAAAGTTTTTGTTTCAACGTGATTGTTTTTTTATCAACCTCTGAAATTATACTAAAACAATTAGTCACCTCAGTCTCGGTGACGGTTATTTACCTCGCCGCTTCGCGGCTCGGTAAATATTCACCGATAGTCACCTCGACTTCGGTGACTAATTGTTAACTATCCCTCAGATTCACCGCTGAGCGGACCAATCAGAAAGCTGGAAAGCCTCTTTTCCACTATGAAATTATACTAATATAATATATACTGAGGAAGTTCCAAATTAGAACGGAACAGATGACTTCGCATATAATTACTAGTATACGAATAATGTCATGTTTGAGGGCCTTCAATATCATGGCGGATCATGCGCAGAACGGACTGGACAGTACCCAAAAGTAGATTTACTTGAAGTCTTAATAGTAAAAAATCAGTCTCTTAATTCGTCATACTGTTGTATGACGCTTTATACTAATAGTACAAGCAGCAGTACAGCTTGATAAATTATCTATGCATCAAATTACCATAAAGTTTACTTTATTAGTTGCAGTTTTTAGGCTAAAAACACGTTCTTCATAAAAAGTTCAGTATTTGCATTGGCATAGTTTTAAAAACTTTGTTTTAGCGTTATAATCGACCCAAAAGAGACGTTTGCAATAAATAACGCAGTCCGCTTTACGAAAGCTTTCAAGACGTTATTCACTAAAAGAAAATATAGAGTGCTTGCATGTCCACAAGTAAAGAGCGGTTTCTACAGGTATACTACCTCGATTGACGTCAAACGACTAAACGAGGTCGTATTAGAACTAATATATGACTACTTTTGACGTCAATTTAGGTATTATTAGCGAGAAGTGGGTTTTAATGAGAGAAACAAAGCAATTCAGTGTTTGTGAATTTGGCAACTTATTACTTTTACTCTGGCTAACACCAGACGATTTTATAATTTACTTGTCAAGTGGAGACTGACGGTAATCTGCCGGGTTATAAAGGCCTAGGTTAACCTTTGAAATAATTTTTTCCCCAAATAGCGTGAAGCAAAAATAATTTTTCAAAAGTAACTCTAATGTCTCACTTAGCAAAGATTCACGAGTTTATAACTTTTTAATCGTAGCGTTTTCATATTGTTTCAGGTAAGTAGACCATTGTTTTCTATTCCCTTAAGGACGGAGAACAATATGAAAACGCTACGAAAACGTGTACGTGTGGACGTAGCCTTAGTTTTTAGAACCATTCCATGGTCAGTTCTTGCAAGTTTCACGCAATTGTCTCAGAAATGTTAATACCTATGGGCACTTCAAACTGGATGTTCAAAACAAGGAAGAATTCGTGTTTCATCCCTTTATTAATTTTTCTTTGCACACCAAGCATATCCTCTCATCTAGAATTCAAGATTATCGTAAATTTTAAAGGAATTGAAACCTAACCCCAATCCTGATCATAACCCCACCTCTAATCCTGACCCTAAACCTAATCCCAACCCCCCCCCCCGGCAACTCTAAAACACAATCACAACCCCCCAGCAACCCTAAACCTAACAATAACTTTCAGGGGGAAAAAGTCCCATCTTTCATACCCCGACCACAGCACCTCTACTAGATATTTAGTTATATGCTTTGCAATTAATGACTCAAGACACGCAATTTAATTCTGTTGCAAAATTTTGAGAGACGTGCATGGAAAGTGCAGTTCATGTTTTTCTTAAAAAGGTTCTCTGATGAAAAGTGTTGGCAATGTTTTTGCATAATCCTAAAGATGTTATGGTATAATCGGGCAAAGTTTCATTTCAAAATTTGTTGAAGAAAATTCAAAGGTGATATTTTACGGTTGAAGTTCATGTTTTGGAGTGCCGCCATCAAAGTGGCCGATCGAGCTTGAGAAGAATGAGTCGAGGAAGCTTATGACGTCATAGACTCAATAGCAACAATGACCCTTTTGTTGACAACAACAATGATCTTTTGTTTTTGTTGAGTCTATGACGTCATAAGCTTCCTCAAACACGGACGGCCAATTTAATGTAGCCGCCAGTCCGTCCCAATCCCCAGCACCGCGGCTACGCAGGTCAATTTAATGCGGCGTTCCAAAATAGAAACTTCGCATGTAAAATACATGTACAACTTTGTTTTTGAGAATTTCAAAATGAAACCGGCACAATTATCAAATAGCATATCTTTAGGATTTTGCAGAAACATTACGGACAATATTTTCATCAAAGAACCTCTTTAAAGCTGTTAAAACACTATAGTTAGCTAGTTTACTGTAAGACTAAATTTAAACTAATAAATTTGGTTTTTACAGTAAATAATCCTGCTGATTGAATAGTTATTAGATGGGAGGTGGCCGGGTGTGAAAACTTTTTTCTACTTCACTTTCATTTTCTTTGACTATGCAAGATCAGACTAACTTTATACTCCAGTGAAGTAAATGCGCGAATGATCAAAATGACTAACTGGCATGCCTAGGATTAGTGCTTAGTTGTGTGGTGCTTTTGTTGTGGCACAGACAAAGGTTGTATTAATTCTGGACAATGAGTTGTTCGAGTACGCAATAGTCATGTACTGACTGTGCTAAGCACGTGATGACTTCGTGGACAGAACAAAGTGAAATTGCTATATCGTTAACCAATAACCACAATTTATATAAACTATAAATTGTCCCTTTAACATACCGCATGGCGCATGTGCATGGGACAGGTGGACAGAGAATCACCTACAATTACCTACTATTGGTTTTTGAAGGCCATAGGAACACTTTCTGATAACTGGCCGGTAATATGCATGTTGGCACACTACAGCGCCAAGTCTGCCACAGTCTCTCCCCGCGCCTTCCGATAGAGTTCACTGGGCATAACCAGTAGTGAGCGGCAAAGATTGAAGTCAAACATGGCCTGAACTACGTATAGTTCCAGTCTCCTACGCGGTCTTTTGACAAGATGCAGACTTGACCAGACCGCGTAGAAGACTGGAACTATATGTACTTCAGGCCTACATGCCTCACTGGGCATAACCAAATTGTTAAGATGGCACCTGTGGGTCGAAGTCTGTGTTATATTAATATCCAAGGCTTGGAGCAAGTCTATCTGACACCTTGACAATTCTTGATATAAAAAAAATCGAATTTAATAATTGTTTTATTATACTTTTTCAGTTGAAAATGTAAAGAAAATCACTCCCTCGGAACTATGCAAAACGTTTAAAAAAGCAATTCAAAGACAATTGCTTCTTTATCGCGTTTTTCTTCGGTTTTCCTAAAATTCTAAAAGCGTTATTTTCTTAAAAATCGTGATGCATGAAAATTTACTAAAAGGCTTGATTTAGAATTTTAGCTCGTTTTTGCCCCTCTAATGGCGGCGTTCAATTTCCCCCGCATTTTTGGCCCCAATGCCAGTATGTGCCTAGCTGGACAGGTCACGTCAATACGTCGTTTTTCCTACAGATATTAAACACCTCCAAAAACTACAGATAATAGCGTTGTGGCCTCTGAATCTGACAATCACAGCGGCACTGAAATACGACTATATATTAAATACTGAAAAGTGCAGATATTGAAAATTCTCACCAACTTTCTGACCAATTATAATCAAGGATTTAGAAAAAATGCATAATAATCTATCCATGTCCATGAGCTGCCGGAAACCTTCGGGTTATTCCGTTTTAGAGTCGTAAGTTGTCGAGTTACGTAATTGTGATCTTTGCTGACGCCATTTCTGACTTTTACTGTTAAAGTTTTAATATATTGTTAAAACAAAAAAGAGCTACGATATTTTGCTTAAAAGTATTTAAACCTCAAGATGAGTTACAGCTGCAATGTTGCCGGAGAGGAATTCATGGAAAAAACTTTATCTTTGGTACGGTTCAATGAACCGCCATTTCAGGCGCTTCAATGTTTGGATGAAAACGACCAAGCTGTCCTTGATAGCAGGATAAATAGCCAACCTTCAGGTCCATCAACATCCACCGATCATTTTAAAAGACGAAGGGAAAGAAATGTTGTTAGCAGTCGTTTGTACAGAAAAAGGAAACGGCTACGCATGGAAGGACTTGAAAAAGAAAACCAGCGCCTTCAGGACCATATTTTACATACTGAACTTGAATTAGCTGCGTTGAAGCGAACCTTTCAGCACTTTGTACAACATGCAGAGACTTGCCCACAATGTTCAACTACAACCTTAAGCAGAAATTACTTTTCCGAGAGAAATTTTAAATAAAAAGACTAACTAAGGAAAACTCTTGAGCAAAGAACAACAAGAATGTTGTGAATATATCTGTTTTTAATAAGAATTTAACTTTGACGAGAATCATATGGTAATGTTGGATTGTTTTAAAGTTTTGTTTGTTATGTTGTTATTCTGTTCACTGTTCATCTAATATTATGAAAAACAGTTTATGTAAATATAAGATTTTAATAGCGGGGTTATTTTTAGAGAAACTTTTAATAGTTTTGACAAGCGTTTGGCTGATTTAATAAATTAATTCTTGTTGTATATTTAACTTGTACTGTCCTTAGATTTTAACTTATTCAAATATAATTTACATTTTGAAATATCTTTAGCGTTCATTATTAGCTGAAATTTGGCGGTCTGTTTATGTTGCTTGTTTTGAACCTATTATTTAAACTGCAAATCAGTTTTTTTGTCCAAAGGTGCTGTCCAGTCCGTTCTGCGCATGATCCGAATCTTTGTTTATGAGGACCCTCAAACAGACATTCGTAGATAATTACATGAAGTACTCAACTCAGTGTAAAGGATATCTCTTCGGATTTCTTCTATTTCTTCTGAAAATGTTTTGTTTTGGGTACAAGTAATGAAGAGGAAGCAAGAAAACCTTACAATCTTGAATAATGTATCAGTATATTTTTTCTAAATGGAGATGTAAACTTTAGTTTCGTACATGCGCAGAACGGACTGGAGGACACCTTTAAATATGAAGAATGTCAAAATATTTGTGGCAGTTGTTGATAATCAGTCACATGCAATTTTATTTTTATGTTATAGGTATAAATAATCAGTTTCCAAGATTTTGCACTGATAGTTTTCTTTGGTAATTTCAAAAGTGTAAAAAAGTATAGAAATCAGAGCCAAAAGAAGGATTTATCCCGTATAGCTAATATTCGGCGGTACACTCGGGATACTTCATAGACAGTATTTTAGATACAGACTTCATGAAAGTATTAAAACATTTACTCCAATCAATGGCTTCGCTCGATACGTCAGTATTTTGTTGGTAAAAATCTCGACAACTTCACAAATACCGGATATTTGTTCTCCCGGGCTTTATTGTTTTCCGGCCGGCTTGTTGTACCCTAATAGAACGGACCAATCAGATGAAAGTTATGGCGTCCCTAGAAGCAAACTAACAACATAGTACTATCAAAACAACTAACAACGGTGTTCTTTTAGAAAGTTATGGAGAAAAAAGGATTCTCTTGCGAAGTAAAACTGGATATTCACTTGGTAATTGATCTTCTTGTCTTTATATATAATTTTGACATTTCTTTCATCAAGTGTTAAAGTATAAATAGTGCATGAAGTCCAATTATGAGTCATAAATTGAGCAACTTATGAATCGTATGGCCATTGTTTTGTATAGGTTTCATGTCCAGGCACTCGTCATCTTTCAAACAGAAACATGCTGTTCATTCGGATCGCTCTCTTAGGATGTTCAAAGAGGACAAAGTCTGTTTATGCATCATTTCCTTTGATCTTTAATGAACGACTATATTTTGAAAGAGTGAGTTCAGTTCTACTATAAATATGAACTTAAGCTTAAATGTATACAAATGTAACATGACTGGCAAAAATATTTATTACTTCCACCAGGAGATTATGTTTTTACCTCTGTTTTTCACCAGGATATCTCACATAGGGCCACTGAGAGGGGGCCGGCCAGGTTGCATTCCATGTAGGTCACGCTGTAGATCTTCGGCGTGAGTTTCAAAAGTGCTCGGCATGCTGGTGCACGATCACACTGCAGTCGGTGCATATATACAGCCATACAACTATACAAGTCAGTTGGGTGGTGCCGGCGCCGATGTTTATCTTGACCTCCCTTGGTGCAGCACCTGAACGCCCATGGCTTATCTTCGGTGTGGGGTTGACATGGAATGCACCCTGGGAGGGGGCTAGGGGAGGCAAGTTGCCCCAGGCCCTCAACTTGAGTAGGGCCCTGTAAAATGTTTGAGATTTGAGTTTTTGATGTAAGAAAACATTGAGGCCCAGAAGGTGTAAATATCAGTAATGCTAACTTCATTTTTAGCCAATTACCCAGGGGACCAATTGAGAACATGTACTGTAGACACAACCCTATGACGTGTGATGTCATCAGCCCTCCAAATCAACCCATGTGACATCATGAGGTAGCTTCCTTCACAGATGTTCTTATGGCTAGTTGCTCACACTCCCCAGTCATCAGGGGGCCCAAATCGATAATTTGCCATTGGGCCCCATAATTTCTTATGGTAGCCCTGATCTCACAAAGTATTAAATAGTCTGTCAGATTTTCATAAAAGTTTCAGTGGAAAGATTGATCATAGACCAAGGACCAACCCGTTAAATTTTGGTTGAGATTTGGATGAGAATTTCATAAAAATCTGACTATAATATTAATATTCTCTGTGTTGAAGAATTATGTTTGATTCAATTCATTATTCTGATTTTATACAAACATTTTGTGTAATTTTGATATGATTGAGTGTAATCAACTTAATCAAGCATCTTTATTAGGGTTAGGGTTAGGGTTAGGGTTAGGGGTTAGGGTTAGTTATTCATTGATACATATGTAGGTCTCGTGAGCTAGCCTGGTTAGTTAACAGGATGATTTGTTTAACTTCTCCCTTTAACTATTTTCCTCCTTGGGGTTTGTCACTTGACAAGTAAAATCATCTGGCATTATACAGAGTAAAATAACAAAGTGGCTGGTTTTATGTGGGTGTAAATAATGTGACTTAATTAAAGGGCATATTGTATATTTGTGGCCTGTGTAGTAACATTTTTGCCCGAGCCTGTGAGGATGCAAAATGTACTGTACATAACTAGGCTACAAATATACAATTATGACTGACAATTGTCATGTTATTATCATTTTCATCAATATATACAAGGTCAAAAAATTTAAAACTACATGTTTTCTTGCTGACAGATGTTGTTTTGGTTTTAGTGGGCTGCAAAATGTATTTGTGGCCTGCTTGGTTCATCATCACCCCACTGCTTGAGTGTTTTCAAGAGGGCGGACTGTTTGTCATTTGGCCTCGTATATTGATGATCATATATATGCATATGTATAATAATATATATATATATATATATATATATATATATATATATGCGCACTTCACGCTATCTGAATGTATTTCACCGATGCTGTCCCACATGCGGTTGTCACCGACGATCGCATGTGTATAAGTAATTGATGAAATTCATTCAGATTGTTCCAAGCTACACTGATGAGCTGTTGTACAGCGAAACACCGTGTCTGTAGATTGAACTATGTACGCTCCTTCACTTCGGTGTTGTTGAGCACTCTGTGAAGTTGCGATAAAGCGATAATGCAACGCTCACTACCCTTGTGGAAGTTTGAGCACTCTGGGCCCATGCGCACTTCACGCTATCTGAATGTATTTCACCGATGCTGTCCCACATGCGGTTGTCACCGACGATCGCATGTGTATAAGTAATTGATGAAATTCATTCAGATTGTTCCAAGCTACACTGATGAGCTGTTGTACAGCGAAACACCGTGTCTGTAGATTGAACTATATATATATATATATATATATATATATATATAATTATACTATAAGTGCATGGGCTTACCTCAAATGTTGATGGTCGCTACTGTCAGTTTCACGCTGGGAAAATTCACTCTATCTTTACGGTATTGAGCACTTTTCGACATTTCGCGAACAACACTTTGTTTGTTTGACTATATATATATATATATATATATATATATAATTATTCATATTTAATTTGCTTGTTCTTAGATTTTGGTAAATGCAAAGGAGCCTGACCAAGTAATGGAAATCTTAGAAGGTACTTAGTTTTTACTTACCGACATAGTACAGTGCATGCATGATGAAACACCAAAATCTTCTTTTGTATAATATGTTATTTATCACAGTACTGTGTATAGTAGAGGTGTGCCGATCCGAATCCGATCCAAACTTTTATCGTTCAGATCAGATCGGATCGGATTCTGTTCTTTTTTTCTCGGATCGGATCAGATTTTGTTAGAACTTCTTTTCTCAGATTGGATCGAATCGGATTTTGCACTTTTTACCCACATCAGATTTCACTTTTGTCATTGTTTTTGTCACAAAATTAACAAATTCACTAGTTGTATGCACATTGCACAACATATGAACATTACTATTGCATAAGATTATTATTGTATAGTACAGTAGTTTTCTTAAATTTATTTGTTCATTGGTTTTCTTTTTGGAAAGTTTGCGCAACTATTGCAACATATATCCAGTGTTTTAATGTTCATTCGTGTCTGTTATGCACGTCAGCTCAGTAAGATTGTAGACTGTCTTCGCATTTTGATTTGGCGTTCAATAAGCAACTGTACAAATTAGAATCCTGGCCATATAGTAAACATGTTTAAGTTCTACATGTATCTGTACCTGCGTGAACTTAGCGTGTGATTGGGCAGACGATTCGCAATGCTACATAATGTGAAGCTAGCAACATAATTATCAGACAATCGTAATTTGTAAAGGCAACAAAAACTTACTTATTTTTACATTACCTGTACTTATCTTTACATCCACTTGGCAAATTTTAGTCAATTTTGATCTGGATTGACTGGATGTCACATGATCTGTTTTAGTATCGGAATTCTTGTGATGCGCTAAGCTTTTTATAGACCGGAAAACAATAGTGAACATTAGTATTCATGTTTGTTGGAGTTTATAATTTTTTTTGCGTTCTTGACAAGAGAAAATGACTCTTTAAGAATCCCTCGAGATTCTATTTTGGGTTGTTTGTCTGAGTTTTGGCTTGTATTAAATTAACTTGGGCTTTGCTCAAGAAAATGGCAAAAATTGTTGTTATCTACTAGAAACTTTGCACTATCCTTGGGATCTAGTTATGACATTTTATGACCTTCAGTGTTCTTAAAAATCACTCCTCAAAATGCAGGAAATGGCATTTCTGAGACTCTAAATTTCAAAAATTTCTGGCATGCCCCCAGACCCGCCTAGAAGAGTCCCTTTTTGTGAACATCCCCCCCCGGCCCCCCCACCCACCCCCGCAAAAATCCTTAAAAGAGCTGGCCCTGGTCAAATGTATTTAGCTCACAGAACTAATTGGGGATACTGTGAACTAATTGGGGATACTGTGAACTAATTGGGGATACTGAACTAATTGGGATACTGTTGGTTTTACTGAGGAGGGAAACTGGAGAACCCTGAGAAAACCCGTCAAGGTACAGGAGAGAGCCAATAAGTACAAGCACTTGCATGAAGCTAAGGTTGTCATCCATTCAAATACTAACGTAAACCCTGTCTTACTGGGCTTTAAACTTCATTATTTGGTGAGAGGCCATGCGCTAACAGCACGTACCACCCATGCCTCTGTAGGACATTGAAATAAATAACTTGTTCACCATTAGAGCTGCAAACAAATGAATTTAATAAATACTGTACATGCAATGCCATAAAATATTCCACAGTGTTAGAATATCTTCAACACTTTTACAAAATAATATATAACAGAAACTTTTAAAATTTCCAGTTCTTGTAACACACCATTGTAACACATAAATTTAAAGTAAATGCTGACATTAATAATTCATGAAGGAAATTCAAAGGAAGTTAATATTTAATCAATATCTGTACAGATATAAAACATCAATTACCTACCAAGATACACTAGGGGATGAAGTACATTGTATGTACTGACAATTTTTTTAATACTCAGATTAATATTGATGAAGTATTGGACTATGGTACAGCTTAAAACTTTGAAATGAAGGTCTGAAGGACTTTGACTCAATACTCCAAAAATTCTGCAGTTTACCACCTTTAAATATTTCAGTCTATGCTCTGTTTATACAGTATATTATATTTTTATTTTATGATTATAATAGACCTTAATTTCCTCATGAAGTGAATGGATCATGTGATCTTTCTTTTTGACAAATCTGATTGACTAACGTCCAATGTTTGTCCGAAGTTTTGGATGTCTGAAGTTTTGCGAGAGCTAATCAGATCTCTCAACGCGTTATCCACGCACTTCATGCGGAAAGGTCTGTTATAAATATTGCCTAATAAAATTTACTCTAATGCATTCTTTACTCTGATCAAGACTGCTCCGCTCGAAATGTCAGTATTTCGGCAAAGACAGTAATGGTTAATTTATGCTCATCATGTGAAGTTTCATTCAGATGTTAACTAATTTGTGTTCAATATTTTAAATGTCTTGTTTATAGATGAAAATGTGATCATAGAATTATTGCAATACTCAGAACGTCACCAAGGTATTGTTTGATGTCAACATAATGTCTCATAATACGAAAATATGCGCTATGTCAGAATATTCTACGGTTAAAAGCACAGCGTCAGGAAGTAGCGCTTAAATTGAGTAGTTTTGCGCAAGACAAAAATGATATTTCTGCGCAGTGAAAACGAACAGTATTTTGAAAATGTTAAAGAAGTAAGCTATTAGTTCATGCATTCTCTTTCAAATTACTTAGTCCAAGTTTTGACTGAAGCGTGTGATATTCACTAACGTTTTAATCATGTTAACTTGAATTTTTCCACGAATTTTTTAAGTTTACATTCAAGCGACACTGTGACTCACTTTAATTTAACTATGAGAAATTGGGGTCGATTGTATGGAATACTCCACTGATACTTGTTGGTTGGTTTCAAATCTAGGTGGTAAATTACTGGCTTATTATGAGCAGTCTTCCAGAAAATTTTTGTTTCCTGATCGAACTTTAACAAAGAAAGATGGAATGGACCGAGAGATTCTTTTAAACCGAACTGCTAATTTACAGGTAATATATAAAAAAACTTTTATTGTTAGTATCATACATATACATACATACATACAGTACATACAGGTCGACCACAGTCGGAGGCAGCCAGAAGGCCCCTCTTTCGTTTAGCTGCTACCCTAAGGCAGGGGTGGGCGCCACTCCTCTCCCAGATGGTGTTGATTTTGCGGAGGGAGGAACACCGGAGAACCCGGTGAAAAACCCTCGGAGCACAGGAGAAACCAACTAAACTCTACTCACATGGTCCAAGCTCGAGAACGGGGCTGTTCCCAAACGGTCAGCCATCCAAGTACTAACCCCGTCCAACCGGGCTTAACTATTGGCGAGAGGCAGCGCGCTAACAGCACACGCCACCCGTGCTCCCGTTAGTATCAAAACTAAGTAACTTAGTACTTACAAAGAACATTTAAAGTTTTTTCGTATGTTTTTGCTGTATATAAAGTACAAACTGTCGTAAGTTAAACTCAGAGAAAAACTCTGAGCTTCAGACGGGACTCGAACCCACAACCTCCCGAATGCCAACTGGATGGTAGCCCGAGGTTATTTTCGATATTTCTACGCCTGGGAACTAGTCAATCCGTACGTGTGTCACAAGTACTTGTTGGGCTACAAGTCGCATTGTGTCAGTTTATTTTCAGTAATTGTTTTTTTGTATATTATTAGTGTTTTCTGCTAGAGTTGGTAAAGTTTTTCCGTATGTTTTTGCTGTACAAGCTGTCGTAAGTTAAACTCAGAGAAAAACTCTGAGCTCCAGACGGGACTCGAACCCACAACCTTCCGAATGCCAGTCGGACGCTCTCACCATTGAGCCACTGGAACTCAGATGGTAAATCGAGGTTGTTTTCGATATTTATACGCCTGGGAACTAGTTCAGAACTTTGTTTTTATAAACCTGGTTTCCATATGATCGCTCAAAAATGAACTCATCAATCATATTATCATCTGCCAATTCTAATGGTACCATCCTTAATATCATTAAGACAAACACAGTAACTTTTCAAACTAGTTATTATTGTCGAGTTACCAGAGTCTGGAACATTTTGCCATCTAAATTGAGAGTCCTCACTAGGTCTTTACTTACTTTTAAACACAACTTATTCAATTATTATTTTGACCTATTGAAATCTACCTACAACATCGACAATCCTAGAACCTTTAAATCCGTTTGTATTCTATGTCAGGTATGTCGTCCTATCGATATCGTTCTCAGAGTTGTTGTTGATTCGGGTTTTTTCTTACTTAATGTTAATTTTTTAAATTTATTTTTTGTGTGTCTTTTGGAATCCTATTATTGGAGTCTTCTCTGTATCGGTAATTCCTGCCATACATATAGCTATTAGCAAATTGTATACTGGCGAACTATGTAAATAAAAAAAAAATAAAAAATATGGAAACCACTGATGCAAACTACGATCGCCACGATAGAAAATGTTCTTTCTCGGCGATCGTTGCGTTTTATATGGAAACGGTGATTTTGTGATTTCAGCGATCTTGGCGATCACTATGCATCCCAGCATACGTTGCGGACCATTAAAACCAGGATAGCTGACGATTCATCACCGGATGTTGCCCGCAATCAGCGATCGTATGGAAACAGCGACATGATTGTTGATTGCTACGCCATCGCTACAATTGCTACGATCACCGAATTAATTTTTGAGCGATCATGCTGATCGTAGCGATTATATAGAAACCAGGCTAAGTAACAGATAAATCCCGAGAACGAGGGATGTATGCGTCCTCGGGCTTTATATCGCATACATCCCGACTTTCGAGGGATTTATCTGACTTAATTTATTATTGAGGAGGTTTTCCAACAAAGTTTTGTCTTTTTTTACCACCTTGGATAAAGATTTTCCTTGTTTTTTTCTTCATTTCGTTTCTAATTATCATTCAAGCGCTTTAAGCGATATAAAGCCCTCGAAAGAACAAAGAAAACCGACTCAATAATAAATTAAAGCTTGTTAATGACTGACATTTGTATTTAGAGAACCTACCTTCTCTTAGACCCCATTTACACTAGAGCAAAAGTATCTGGATTCACATTGTTTTTTATTCCCATGTGAATGAAAAACAATGTGAATCTGGATACTTTTGCTCTAGTACTAGTGTAAACGGGGCGTTAGAAACACAAACAGAACTACCAGATCCTCCAATAACGACCCATCCCCAAGAAATGTAAAACAGTAACCTGTCAGCGTTTCTTTTTCGTTAGATCTTGCAGAAATTGGAATGTCCTACCTGATCAATTTAAACAGAAAACTCTCAGTTTAAACTCGTTTAAAAACCTGTACCAGGCTATAACTTGTTAATGACTGACATTTGTATTTAGAGACCAGAGTTCATTGAATTAACTTACTTTCTGCCATCTCCGTAGTCTCAAGAGCCCTATATCCGAGTGGCCGAGTATTTGCTAACCGCATCTCACAGGCGATCAAAAGAACACGAATTCGATTCCCTCGTGGGACTGTAAAATAACTAATATTTCTTCGCACAAAATTCGTGGAATAAAAACTTGCAGCGTACACATTTTTAAACACATTTGATGTGACCAGAAGAGTCAGAAAATTGCAACGCAGGCAAATTTTTAGATACTCAAGTTTTAGATACTTTGCGTTTAATTGTTTAAACCCCCTCTTGTTTAAAATATATTTATTTAATGAATATAAAATAGATGACTTTCTCAGGGGCGCCAGAAGCTACTTAAGGCGGCGGGGGCAGCCCAATAAAAAGGGCACTTTTTCTCAGCATTAATTTTTGCACGTGGTAGATAATGTTCGCCAATTTTGCTCTATAGCATAAAATAACCACAAAGCATAACGGTATAATATAATGAATGACAATGTAGTGAGAAAGAAAATTCAACGACTGAATTGTACATATTGATGCTACATTCCTATTTACTTTTAAGAAAACATGGCAACTTTAATGAATCAGAAAACACCCGCCAAGTGAAAAAAGTCTGGGCACAAGACACAGCTCAATCTCGTCCTCAGGGCCTTTTTGAAATTGGTAAGGTGGGAAAAGGTTTTGGCATCGGTTGTTGGATTCGGCATTTTCATTGGTTGATTGCTTTTCTTAAACATTCTTCATGAAACATATTTATTCATAGTTTTGTGCCAGTAATTAGGATCAAATAGCTTCAACGGGACCGCCAACGGGACAAATTTGACCGCCATTACAATGAACTTCTCCCACGGGGCAGCCATTACTAAACTAAATTGCTAATTTATTACACCCAGTATTTTTGGCTGCTGTGACTAGCCGATGCCAGGGCTTTTTCCCACCCTCCAAATTTCAAAAACGCCCTGAGAACGAGGTTGAACACAGCCAAGGCAAAATTAGTTTGTTGTCTCTGCATGGTCAGCTTGTGACTTGTGAGACATTTGTGGTATTGATACAAAAGTCATTTAATACAATAATACAAATGGAAATTCCTGTAGAAAACATTCCTCTTACGAGAAAGGGCAATTGGTTGCCCTCGTGCTGCCCCCGCGCTGGGGGATAGGGCCGTCGACAGGGCCGACGTTTAGCGCAGGCCTAAGGGTTACTGCATGCTGAACTCCAACTTCACTTGATTGCAACATCCTGATATTTATACCTGCATGGTTCGTGATACATCAGTTTTGTTTTCTTTCTATTCAGGGCATCAATCCTAAATTAGAATTTTCAACCAGTACAACCATGCAAGAAGCCACAGTTGCAGCATCATATCGAGCTTTATTTGAAACTGCCTCATCGTCGGCATCTGATGATCAATTACAGGTTAGTTTTGGTTCTAAAGATAAAACGTTTTTTCACCTATAGATAATTTCCCCCCCTCTTCTTTTGTCGAGCGATTTTCTATCGATCCACAACTGTTACATTCAATTGTACTTACCAGATAATAATGAAACGTATTTTATGTAATACAGTGTGTATCAAAAAAACGGAACCCTTAGAAAATAATTATTATTCTGTTCAAACAACCTATTGTAGTAGTTTGAAAGCCCTAAACACCCCTGAGCCACGGATGCGTAAAGAACACGGTCTTATACACCTGGGAAATTAAGATAACTTGAAGTGTATGCATGGTGAAAGAATTTAAAAGCTTTTTCTCTTCCTGTTTAACTTATGTGCTGATTAATTTATAACGCAGCGCTTTTAGGGCTTTCAAACTACTACAATGGGTTGTTTTAAAAGAATACTAATTAATTTTCTAAGGGTTCCGGGGTTTTTTTATACACACTGTACAGTGTGTATCAAAAATATTCGAACCCTTAGAAAATGAAATAGCATTCTTTTCAAACAACCTATTGTAGTAGTTTGAAAGCCCTAAGCACTTCGCTGAACCCACAGATGCGTAAAACACACGGTCTTATACACCTGAGAAATTAAGATAACTTGAAGTGTATGCATGGTGAAAGTATTTAAAAGCTTTTTCGCTTCGTTTAACTTATGTGCTGATTAATTTATAACGCAGCGCTTTTAGGGCTTTCAAACTACTACAATAGGTTGTTTGAAAAGAATGCTAATTCATTTTCTAAGGGTTCGAATTTTTTTGATACACACTGTATATCAACAACTAGCCTGCGAGCAGAGCCTTCTTTTCCTTATTTCTTCGCTGAGAGAGGAAGAAAAGTAGGCTCTGCTGTATTCGTGTTTGGCTTCGTTCAAGATTTAGGACGAAGTAACCCATTTAAGACCCGTTTAACCAGTTCTCGTTTTGTTTTCTGCTCTGATTGGGACTGGGTTCGAGATTGTAACCAAGCAACGGACGTACACGCGCAATGGAAACCAGTCACGAATACAGCAGAGCCTACTTTTCTTCCTCTCTCTCAGCGAAGAAATAAGGAAAGAAGGCTCTGCTCGCAGGGTAATCAACAACTCGTTTATCGTGTTTCATCAGGGGAATGCAAACACTAGAGGCACGAGACCGAATGATATGTGTAGTATAGTTAGTAGACTGGTGACTAGTGACGTCACTAGACACGATGTATCCACGTGTAGTGTACTAGCTAGGCTACATAACAATATGGCATCTCAATCGAGCGATTTCAATTGGAAAATACAATTAAAATCAACCCTCATGAGATTTTATGATGAGTGTGTGTAAAATTTATTCATACAACAACTTGTTTATTTTGCATACTAGATATTGAGATCTCAAGAATTAGACGAACACTGCATGATTTTCATTTAATATCTTGGGTGGTGTACGATTTTAGCATGTTTTACTGGAGTATCCAACTTCAATCAGGCGATTGAATGAACTGTTGTAATTGGCTGATTATCTTATGAATTATTAATGATTTGAGATAATTGTATGTCATGCTTTTGAAAATGGCGAATGTGGAATTTATCTAATTTTTAGTTTGTAACTTTTCTTCTATATACTGTCATTACTGTATGATACCACGTGGTCAAAAACGAAATAAAATTGATCTTTGTTTAATTTTGTTTAAATTTTTCTGTTTTTCTTTACAGCAAGCAGTTTCATCAAGCTCTGAAAATGAAGAAGAAACATTACCTATCATGAGTTCAACATCAGTGCAAACACCCAACCATACATCTGTTCAAAAACATTGTGTATGTGAATGCCCAAGACGACCAGAAAATCATGGTGATGTTGTAATTAAATCAAGATCACTGTCTCCTCGGCTTAAACGATCAAAATTACTCAATCGTAAATCGACGAATACGAGGCCTCCATTTAAGACTGGCAAGGCAGAAGAAAGTATAATATCTCGTCGTGATTTTCCTCCCAGTCCAAAAATGAAACGACGAACAAAGATGAGGTCCAGTTTACCCAGTACACCAATGCCTGCTGAGGGAGATCCATGTAAGTTATTTCTATTACAAACTCCATTATTTTACATCTGATAGTCTAAGCCGAGTATCGAACACAAGGTGAAGGACGGGTGGCGTGCATGTGCTCACTGTGCTGTTAGGGCGCCACCTCTCACCACTGCAGTCCAAAGTTGAGTCCGGTTAGACAGGGTTAGTACTTGGATTGGTGACCGTCTGGGAATAACCCTGTTCTCGAGCTTGCGACTCATGTGAATAGAGTTGTAGTTGATGTCTCCTGTGCTTCGAGGGTTTTTCGCCGGGTTCTCCGGTTTTGCTCCCTCCGTAAAATCAACATGCACCTACATCTTAGCTGTGATCCGTGGTCTGAACTGTGTCATATGGTGGCTGCCTGGAGCGTTCTTCACAATTCAGCCACTGGCTGCAAGTAAGGATGATTAGCCCCAGTCCTTTATCCTTACCCTTATTCTTTATCCAGGGTCTCCAAACCAACGCAATGGCGCTCTGATCACTGTATTGAGACCGTCAAGACAGTGAGAGATTTTCATATTATTATCACGGTACTTTGACGAGTTAGTTGCGCAGCGCAGCAAGCTCTCGGACAACTTTATATTCTGGCTGTGAGTTCGTTCGTTCCCACAGAATCAAAAACAAGCGACGTTTTTGACGCGACGTTTTGACGCGATTTTTTTACGCTAAACAGGGAACCGCCATTTAGCACTGTGTCTGATGCTCTCTTCATTTCAAAGTGTAGTGTTGTTACGAAACGAAATTAGAGTTTTTATGAAAAGTTCTCTGCATTGAAAAGCCAATAATACGGCACAGCTTGAATTATTCATTTGATTATATATATATAAATCCCTTTCAACATTAATTTGCTATTTTTTATAGCTGGATTTTCTCTGGATGTGTCTAGGGGCGCTTTCCAATTGACAAGGTTAGACCGGTCAGTCCGGCCAGAATGGACTTGCTTTTGATTAGGACCAAATTTTCCAGTCAGACCATCCCAGGCCTTAAACGAATCGTGTTCCATTTAACCGGACTGACCGGTCTAACCGTGTAAATGGAAAGCCCCCTAGGATTACCATTGGTCCGTATATTAAAGTGCGTATGACACGAAAATTAAGTTTTTCTTATTTGAAAGAACACTTAAAATGACAAAGTAACATCTTTTGCAGTTTTTGGTTTCCTTGCTTCGTTGTTGAGATATTTCAGTTTGTTTGATATGTAAATGTCAAATGTTGTGACGTACACGTGCATAATGACTTAGCGGAAAAGGTTATATATCTTTGCTATATCAAACGAATTAAATCACTTAAAATTCTACCTTTTTGGTTTTGTGGAGAAATACACCCACATTGTACGTCGCAACATGTGACATTTGCATATCAAACAAACTGAAATGTCTCAAAAACGAAGCAAGGAAATGAAGAACTGCAAAAGGTGTCACTTTGTCATTTTAAGTGTTCTTTCAAATAAAACAAACTTAATTTTCAATTCATATGCACTTTAACGTGACATTAGATAAAATCAAGTCATATGCACTTTAACGTGACATTAGATAAAACAAATGTTCCTCGCGTGGACAATAAGTGCAACAAATATTGCTTGTTCGGGTTACAATTGCTCACTATGCTCAGTGAAAATCAACCTAAACAGCCTAAACCCGGCTAAAATCCAGTTACAGTATATACTGTAACAAAACACTTCATTTTGACTGGCTAGTTTTGTTTTCCCAAGAGTCTCGAGACTGTTTCCTTTGAGATCAGACATTAAGTGTATATTGTTATATTTTATTTCAGTGCCTTGCCAACATTGCAGAGTGCCTCACAAAGATTGTTTAGTATGCCAAGCTTATTATAAAGTTTACGGAAAAGAGTTCCTACAGTATAGATTTGGTCCTGATCGTCGTCTTCGGTCAATTTCGACTCCGTCACTTTCATCACTTACATCCCCTATCCTTGCTCGTGCCAGGCTACCAGACAGTGGGCCTACGTCAGATGATGTTGCTTATAGTCGTCCTATTTCGAAGAATAGAAAAGTATTTAGTGGATCCAATGAATCAGAAGGATATAGTTCTTATAAAGATTCATCTTCCCAATCTGACGAAATGCATGAGAGAGTGAAGAAATTACTCGAGAAAACTAAGATGTACTCTGTAAGTAAATGTAATTTTTAAATCTTTAGATACACTAATAGTGAACTACAGTAGACATATCATCTCGACGGTTCATGATAAAATGCCGCCATATCTTTTTTTTTTTTGCTATTGTGAATTGACTAATGTTGTTTTTCATTCTTTCTTTTTTTTCAAACAGAATGATAACAGTTCAAGTTCTGATACTGATTCTGACAAGGATAGTTTATTTTCTCTTCAAGAATTGAGGTTTGTCAATCATTCTTTATTTCATACCTTTTCATTTTCAGATCTTCCTTTCTGCTACATGATGGAAATTTTCATAGTTATCTCATATCCCAGGGTTTTCTGTCGGGCGGAGCAGCGGAGATAGATACCAAGTGCTCTTCCTTCTTTTCTCCCTTTTCAAAAACGAAAGCGGTGAGTGTGCGTCCCTCAAAACAGGATAACACAGCCAAACAGGACTATAGTGGCATATATAGAAGTGTCATGCACTGCATGATGTAAAGTAACATTCGCGCCGAAGGCAGGACAAACTACTATAGGGGGTCCTGGGGTGTACCCCCCGGAAAATTTTTGAAATCTGCATGGAATCTCGGAAATAGCCATTTCCTGCATTTTGGGGGAAGATTTTAAAGCATTTTTTCGAACGTCTAATATTATATTATATAATTTATTTCAGTCGTAGTCTAAGTAGGCCTTATTTATAACGCATTTATATATCAGGACGTTAATTCTGTGAATATTATTGACTGCAGTAAAATAATGCCACGGCAGTGTCGTGGCAGCGTGGCCCTTACTACGGCCCACCTCGGTCGTCGAGATCAGTTTGTCCCAAGTGCAACTCCGCCCGGAGTTTACTTGGTGATGTTACTTCACTATGCGGATTTTCATCGTTCTTTTAATTAATTATTTTTTTATCTAAATTGAACTTTTTTTTTCTTTTTGTTTTTCCTCTTAATCTATTTACATACGGGACCGCAGTAGCTAGCACACGCTGTCGCGGCTACCCTTGCCACTTCTCTTAAATTTTAGTTTGTATATATGCATGTTTGTCTGTCGTTAAATTATGATTGTATATATTTATTTGTGTGTAGGTATAAATATTCTTTATACACTGTTGGCTAAAACATAATAAATAAATAAATGAATAAATAAATAAATAAATAAAACAGGACCGAAAGATATGCAGGCTATAGAAAGCTTTCTCTTGTTTTTGTCGCATGTGCAGAATTTAGCAATATACGGTAATCACAGTCTTCACAAATATTTGATTTTCTCTACATATGTCATTTGTTAAAGGTCTGAAATAGACGACGCCAGGCAAGAGGCACTTGATCATTCTTTCGAAAATCCTGAACATCCATCACTTGGAACAAGACTTGATCGAAGGTATCTATGCTATAGTAATGACAAAAAATAGTTAAGTGAAATGATTAGTATTAATGAAGGAAATGGTTTTTTATTGAAGAAAATGACGAGGTGAAGTAAGTACGCGATTAATAGTTGTCTTTCAGCAACGTACAGTATATGTCAGTGAAGAACATTAAGTTCAACTGACTCCAACCAAATTATCAATTTGGGGCCCCTGATGACGTCACATGGATCGATTTTGGGAGCCCTGCCTGATGACGTCGCACGTCATAGGGTCGTGTCTACGTGTTCTCAATTGGTCCCCTGGGTTGGCTAAAAATGAAGTTAGTGTTACTGATCGTTATGCTTTCTGGGCCTCATGTTTTCTTACGCCAAAAACTCAAATCTCAAAAATTTTAGGGGGCCCCTCTCAAGTTGGGGTCCCCCCGGCGACCCTGCTTAACACACCAGCGCTCTAACCACTGAGACTTCTAATGGACTTCCGGTCAGGACAATCAGAAATATACATGCAATCGTAGCTCAACAGGGGATATCTTACCTAAATATAGTGAAATAAAAGTAGCGTGCTGCGTAGGCAGTGTAGAAACAACAATCGAAATATAGTAAGGTTAGATATACTGCCCTTCTCTGTTTCGGCAGTATATCTAACCGTACTATATTTCGATATCTTATTTAATATCCACCTAAACGAAGTGAAGTAAAGTGAAATGAAATGAAACAAGAGGGCACTCGGAGACTACATATACCTCCGCCAGGGTGCCAGAGGGTTAAATTAGAGATGTTTAAAAAGCCCCGGCCATCCCACTAACCCGGCTGGCTCACTCAAGGCTTACACATGCATGTATGAATGAAAAAAACAACTTGATTGCACTCATACCAAAATTATGCAGAAATTTTTGCATAAAATAAGGATAATGACGCAGTCAAGCATTTTTTCTTCACGGAGAATCTTGTGGTCAGATTTTTATCAATTTCTCATCCAAATTTCAACCAAATTCAACCAAAATTGAAAGGGTTGGTCCTTGTCGAGCATTTTGTGAGATATCCTGGTGACAAACAGACTCACAGACAAACCGACAAATAGATAAACAGACAGACAAACAAACAGAGTTAAAAACATAACATCCTGGCGGAGGTAGTGAAAGGAAGGGAAAGGAAGTGAAGTGAAGTGAAGGGAAGGGAAGGGAAGTGAAGGGAAGGGAAGGGAAGGGAAGTGAAGGGAAGTGAAGGGAAGGAAAGAGAAGTGAAGCGAAGGGAAGGGAAGTGAAGGGAAGTGATGTGAAGGGATGTGAAGGGAAGGGAAGGGAAGTGAAGTGAAGGGAAGGGAAGTGAAGTGAAGTGAAGGGAAGTGAAGGGAAGGGAAGTGAAAGGAAGTGAAGGGATGTGAAGTGAAGTGAAGTGAAGTGAAGGGAAGTGAAGTGAAGGGAAGTGAAGGGAAGGGACGTGAAGGGATGTGAAGGGAAGGGAAGTGAAGGGTGAAAGAGATAGAAAAAAAGTTATTAGTGATTAATTAACATTGATGAAATTGATCTTAGAAGTGACATGTTGGAGCTTGTTCTTTAAGTTGGTAATTTTTTTTGTTGGGGACTTTTAGAGTTTTTTCTTTGTTTGTAAGTTTGCGCAATATTGTTCAATATGTTTTTCACGTTTTCAGCTCAATTTCCATATAAATGTCTTGAATTGACCACAATCTTAACCATAATCTGAAACTAATTGTAACCCTAATTCTAACAATAATGCTATATTTTATAAATAACAATTGAATTTAGTTTTGTATCTTAATTATAGTAATAACTAGTGTGTGGCATTTCGAGACTTACGTAGATAAAAATCTATAAATATATTCTGAATAATTTCAAATGCCGCCTAACATGATTATGTGTATAGATCTTGCCCATTTTAGAAGATTAATTAATGTTATATTTTTTACAAGTGGACAAGTGGTGTGGCTTTTGCTCAATGTTTACGTATATATGTCAACATTTATCCGTTGTTCTGTTCTGTTCTGTCCTGTTCTGTTCTGTTCTGTTCTGTTCTGTTCTGTTCTGTTCTGTTCTGTTCTGTTCTGTTCTGCTCTGTTCTCTTCCTTTTGTTTTTAAATTTTGTTAATATCAGTTGTTTTAATATTTTTAGCTTAAATAGATACTGACTTTGATCATAAATCATACGTAGTGGACATCTAGGGCCGAGGTAAATATTTTGTTTATCTTAAACTGAGATTTAAACTCCTTGCTTTATTCACAAGATCTAAACATATTAACGTCCATCAGTCAGTTTACACTTTACAATTACATTAATTTTGGTTTAGTCTTTACTTTATGTATAAATTTGTATAAATAATTTATGTATAAAGGTGAAAATCACAGTAAAAATCACCGTAAAAATTAAAATATTACGTCTTTAGTAGGTAAACAATCGTTAAATGTAAAAATTCCAAAATAAACTTAAAAAACTGTTCGGGGTTTTAAATTTCTAGTCCATGAGGGATCCCCAATTAGGGGGTGTTTACCTCTTGGTAAGGCTAGCCCTTGTAAGAGGGCTGGAATTTACCTCGTGTTTACATGAGCGTTTTTGGTAGGGTTAGTCCAGCTAGTTTACCTCGCCTTGGTTTGTTTACCAACCTGTGGTTTTCCTAGGCAAGATCTTGGGTTGTCAATAGCGAGATCTCACCTAGGAGGGCTGGTCCTCTTGTCATGTAAACGCAAACAAATTTTTACAAGGAATTACGCTGAGAGGCGGGATCTGGGCAAAGAGGGCTAGCCCTACCAAGAGGACTGGCCCTACCAAGAGGACTGGCCCTACCAAGAGGACTACCCCTACCAAGAGGACTGGCCCTACCAAGAGGACTGGCCCTACCAAGAGGACTGGCCCTCTTCCATATGAACACCCCCTTAGTTATGTTCGAGCTCCGCGCTATAGATAATTTACCCACGATCTTTAATGCTTTATCACACCTGCCTTGTTGTATCAGTATGCCTAATTTAAAATAAAATAAAATTAAACTTTAAATGAAATGTTAAGAATTATATGGCCAAGCCAGTGCCCAAGCAGATTTATATAAATAATGCTGCAACCTTACTGCAAAAAGGCGATTTTGTGCTTAAATTCTAGTTGGTTTTTTTCTAGCTTTTGTAATTATCGCGTGCCCCTCATTAGTACGTTTGACTAACGGAGTAATGGGGATGCATAGGTTTTTGGGTGGATGAATGGTTGGGTGGGCGACTAGATGATCGGCCGATCGGTTGTTGGTCGATTGATTGATTGATTGGTTGGTTGTTTTGTTGGTTGGTTCACGTGGTTGGTTGATTTGCGTGGTTGGTTGGTTGGTTCACGTGGTTGGTTGGTTAGTTCACGTGGTTGGTTGGTTCACGTGGGTGGTTGGTTGGGTTGGTTGGTTGGTTAGTTGGTTGGTTGGTTAGTTGGTTTGGTTGGTTGGTTGGTGGTTGGTTGGTTAGTTGGTTAGTTGGTTGGTTGTTTGGTTGGTTGGTTGGTTGGTTGGTTGGTTAGTTGGTTGGTTGGTTGATTATTGGTTGGGTTGTTTGTTGGTTAGTTGGTTGGTTAGTTAGTTGGTTGGTTGGTTGGTTGGTTGGGTTGGGTTGGTTGGTTGGTTGGTTGGTTGGTGGTTGGTTGGTTCACGTGGGTGGTTCACGTGTTTGGTCGGTTGGTTTACGTGGTTGATTGGTCGGTTGGTCAGTTGGTTGCTTCCAAAAGAAAGAAAATAATATATTGGAGATTTGCCTTTACTGATTCTATTTCTTTTAAAGTGAAATAGACATTATTGAATTAGATGCATTTACTGATTCTATTTCTTTAGTGTAACAGTACCACTCAATGAATCGGAATATTGGTCTAACATGAAGTCCTTGTACACTGGCCATGATCATCGTAGCATATTTGAGGAATCATTGCAGTCTATCTACCATGACTTGTACAATAAAGCTAGCCGGCCAAGCTAGATAATATGTATTATTTTATTATATATGAGCATGAATAGCAAACCATGTTCATAAATAATAAACACTGCTACTATACCAGATTGACTTCTCATGTATTTCAGCTTTTTTTCTTTTTAACTTACTTGATACCCACAAACAACAACACTCGTTTTACGGCCATTTTCCCCACTTACGCAGGGGTTAGCCAAGCAGCTCCCCACAGCAGTTTCCTCCACTTCTCTCTCTCTTGTGCATCCTCCCTTTTCAGACCACACTCTCTCATGTCCCTCCACAACCTGACTCCAATTGTCCTTGACATTCCTCTTCCTCTTACACCTTCCACCTCATATGACATGCTTTTTTAAGTATGACCGTCACTATAGTGCACGCTTGCTGACTCAGATGTCACCTTGATTTGCCAACTAAATATTTTCTGGTCAGTAGACGGAGATTCTGTAAACGGCATTAGATTCCTTGTAAATTTCTCTATAGGACAGTCTACGAAACGAATGTTCAACTGTAAACAAAGTAATTTATTTATATTTTTTAATATGACCGTCACTTGATTTGCCAACAAAATATTTTCTGATCGGTAGACGGAGATTCTGTAAACGGCATTAGATTCATTTCTTGTAAAATTCTGCATATGACAGTCTACGAAACGAATGTTCAACTGTAAACAAAGTAATTTATTTATATTTTTTAATATGACCGTCTCTTAGCGCGCGCTTCCTGACTCGGACCAAATGACACTTTGATTTGCCAATTTGATTTGATATTTTCTGATCAGTAAACGGAGATTCTTTTTGTAAACGGCATTAGATTCCTTGCAAGAAGATTCTATCAACAGAATCTTACATTAAAATGTTTGTAATAATTTGTCATATATGTTATACATTCTATAGAAGGTTTCGGTCAGCCAATTGACACATGCTATTACTATTGTGGCTAGAGATGTCCGAAATGTTGCAGACTCGCAAGGAATACTTTACCTTACTGTTTAGTACAGGTCGTTACTGAAATAGATAAAATTATATGTGTTTGAGACATTAGGATTTTCTGGTCATTGGTCAGAATTCGTAAGACATAATTTCACAATTCACATTTAATTTGATTAATCGAACTTAAGACTAATTTATATAGACTAATTTAGATATTAAATATAGCTTGGGGTTCAAAATACAAGAGAGCCCAACGCTTTTAACCCAGTTTAATACTGTTCTATACGCAACCAGGAAATTAGGCAATCGTGTGCTATGTAGTATTATAGTAGGGCACATCTTGGTTAAAATATACGTTATACGAACCAGGTAATGGCAACTTATCGACGATTATCGAAGTTTAAGGTATGTCTACAAACTATACTTGTGTTTTGCTAGCTATTTTGATTTAACAACATTTTGAGAACAAATTAAAGTTCTTTGCTGTTTTGATACCGTAGCGCCTAAAGATTTTATTACATTAATAGACGAAGAGGCGACTAATTTGTTACCGCTATGACTACGAGAAATTAACGCAGATTTTCACAACAGTGCTCGCGTCTTGTCTGGATATGTCTCTACAGCACGGTGGATTCTATTATGTAGTTGCCCAGCATTATTTTATGGAATCTTTACCAGAGAAACACCTTGTGAAAAAAATTTACAACATTTGGAATAAAGACTTTGGAAAGGTTCGCACTACAGCGACCGAGGTTTGTTGATTGCATATTGGATTTTTTATTGTATACGTTTGGAATAGTGCTGTATATTAACCGTAAGTGAATTCAAAATGTAAGACTGCGCGTGTAAATTCTGGTGAGTATAAGCTAGTCTTTCGTTAATGACGTTTTTAGCGTTATTTATATTCTTGACAGAATGTACAAAAATCAGCGTCGATTTCTCAAGCGGTCCGTGCGACGGAAATATCTAAAAAATCTTCCACTTCCTTCTTGGATGAAATTAACAAATCTTCAGTATAAATGGAAACCCAATTACAGCTGCCTTTCACTTGTCCTGTGGCTATGGTTGACGACGTCTCAGCAGATAAAAAACATAAATAAATTACTTTTGTTTACAGTTGAACATTCGTTTCATAGACCGTCCTATGCAGAATTTTACAAGGAATCTAATGCCGTTTTGCCCGTTTACATAACAGAATCTCCGTCTACCGATCAGAAAATATTTTGTTGGCAAATCAATATGTCATTTGATCTGAGTCAGCAAGCGCGCGCTATAAAGTGACGGTCATATTAAAAAATATAAATAAATTACTTTGTTTACAGTTGAACATTCGTTTCGTAGACTGTCCTATGGAGAAATTTACAAGGAAACTAATGCCCTTTACAGAATCTCCGTCTACCGATCAGAAAATATTTTGTTGGCAAATCAAGGTGTCATTTGATCTGTCACTTAGCGCGCTTGCTGACTCAGATCAAATGACACCTTGATTTGCCAACTAAATATTTTCTGATGGGTAGACGGAGATTCTGTAAACGGCATTAGATTCCTTGTAAATTTCTCCATGTCTACAAAACGAATGTTCAACAGTAAACAAAGTAATTTATTTATATATTTTAATATGACCGTCACTTAGCGCGCGCTTGCCGACTCGGTCATATTAAAAAATGTAAATAAATTACTTTGTTTACAGTTGAACATTCGTTTCCGTGGACCGTCCTATGCCGAATTTTACAAGGAATCTAATGCCGTTTACAGAATATCCGTCTGCCGATCAGAAAATATTTTGTTGGCAAATCAAGGTGTTATTTGATCTGCGTCAACAAGCGCGCGTTACAGTATAGATGTTCAGAAAATTTAGAAAAATAATTGAAATCACATATTTAATATCACTAGACGCAGAATTGAATAAGGAATCGAACGGTATATTTGGATTCGCTATCTACCGAGCAGAAAATTATTTAGATGGAGCGCGGCTTGTTTGTTATTAAGTCTTAATATGGAGGGAATGATATTAAAGTCTAGCATTCTTAAAACATAATTTTACTAGAAGAAATGTAGTTTGTACGAACATAAATCGACTGTGAATGATTATTTTGTGTTAAAGTTGGATTGAACGAGTGGTAGTCTACCCTAAATTGCAAAATAACTGTTTTTGCTCTAGTTTCAAAACAATTTAATCAAACACCACAAAAATTGGCCAAAAGCAAGATCTGATTAGTATACAAGTTTTAATTTTAGTTTAAGTACACTACACTTAGTAGTTGCCATGGTAACAACAGAAAACTACGATACAAGCAAGAATTGTGGAACGAATATTTCAAGAACAAAAATAGCTATCAACTCCAAATTTGGTGAAGTTACTTCTTATGTCCTAAAGTATGGGTTAAGTAGTCAGAATTTCATTTTGCCAAATACTTGTGCCCGAAAGCTAAAAAAACACTGTTTTCATGGTAATCATGGCAAAACAACAAATTTTAAAAAACTGTCTACTTAACCCATAAAGTACCATGAGATACACATGCAGTCCAAAAATGAGGGCAATACATTAAATTACCTGCCATTTAGACTGTCCACAAATTCGATAAACCAAAACAGTATCGTTTTGAGAAAATCAAGGTTAAAAATACACTAATGTTTTGCACCATGCAGCAACACTTTCTGCAAATGTGCAGCACACAGATTTAAGGAAAAGGTTACCTGTAAATGCAATGAGTTACAATAATATACTTATGTTCTATATAATTCAATCTCTTTCTTGCCTAAAACTGTTATTTGGCCTCTACATGTACATACCAAAAGCAAATGTCATTTCCGGCATTTTTTTCTCCCAACTACTGTATTTTCTGGGCGATAACCCGCACGGCGTATAACCCGCACAGCAAGAAAAATGTCACTTTTGGAAAAATAAATCAGCGTATTACCCACACCATCGGATAACCCGCAGCTGCTAATAATAGGTTTGGGCAAGGGAGCACACCAGACTGACTTGTATTTCTTCTTTGTTCGGCGTTCCTTCATTTATATTCAGCCATTACTGGTACTTCAACGGTAGGTGTAACAAATCTTATTAGAGGATCGTCTTCAATCTCTTTTGGTGCTCTCTTTCTTTTCTTTTTGCCAGTGTCACTGTCTACAGGCTTGGCACTTAGGTAAAATCCACCAGCTTGGTATGCAGTTTTATCACCTTTTGACTTTCGCTGTGCACAGAGTTTTTGTCTTCTCTCTCGGTATTTCAAGGTTACTTTTTTAGCCGCATTCTTTATTCTTGTTGCATCCTGTTTTCTCAGGGCTTTCATGGTATGGACTCCGCTTTGCTTGCAGCACCAGTGTTGAAAGCAGCAATTGTCTCACATACCGCTATACGCACTCGCCTTGCACCGCAAAACTTAGTTTTTGGACACTTGGACCATAAAACCCCATTTGCTGACTCATTTTGGTTCTGGGTCATCCCTTTCAAACACCTACTTAGTAGTTCATCTTTTGAAAAGTCTGGTGAAAATTGGATCAAGTTGTTCCATGAAGACTTCAGGCAGCCGATTATCTTCATTATATAAGTTAGTTCCGTCAGCTTTGTCCTTCCAGTATTTGCACCATGCATCTGCTGATTTGGGGCAGTGTTGGTGTTGCTGTTCTAATGATATTTTATCATTTTTTACCATGTGGTGCTGGATGGCTTTTATACTGGTCTTCATGCCTTCCAGATTCCCTTTGTTCCCCCAAATTGCTTTGCCGTAATAATTTTGCATTTTATCAACTACCTTGTCAGTCAACCGTCCCTTTCCTCCAACCGATTTACCATCTGAAAGTTTTTTCCCCTTCATATCATTCTTATACCTTCTCAAACCACTTCCAAGTCTCTTTTGGACATGCCCGACACATTCCTCTTTCTTGATTTCATAAGCAGCATGAAATTTTTTATGCAGTGCCTCCTTCACCCAACCAAAACTGCTGCTGTCACCATCACCAACAAAGATTGTATACTTCAACTTCCTGGTTGCAATACTTCTGCTAAATATATCAACAGCAGCTGCAGCTTCCATTAGGCTGTTGCAGTATATCGATAATTATCGGGTTTTTTTCAAATATCGGTTATTCGGTATTTTAAATTTGAAAATATCGATATACCGAAAATATCGAAATGTTACCGAAAATATTGAAATCTACGATATTATCCGTATTAGACGCGCGAAAACCGATTATCACTGTTTTGACACATGATTTTTTGGTTGAACTTCAGTTGCGGAAGTTTCGGGACTCTCTTTGCGGCAAATCACGCCACCTATATATGACTCATCCTGAATACCTAATGCGTTTCAATTCCCAAAGCGCAATTTCACGGGCTGTCGACTTGACAGTGTCGAGGATAGACCCATCGCAGTCTTTAGAAATTTTTTTCGCATGCGATGAGTCATCGCTAGAATAAATAGAACATGTTTGTGACAGATGCAGTATATACCGACTCAATCTACAATCTCCAGACTTCTTTACTGCCGATGGCAATGGTGAACAGATGAACGACGACACTGTCACTGTACAGCCAAACGAGCTTATTGTCGTCAAAGAAGCTCTTTTAAAAGAATGAAATAAAAGTAGCGTGCTGCGTAGGCAGTGTAGAAATAACAATCAAAATATAGTAACTTAGGTTAGATATACTGCCGAAACAGAGAACGTAGGAATCTAACGTTTCGAGCGAAGGCCCTTCGTCAGAGAGAAACCTCTCTTAAAAGAAGCTGTGTTCACTTCAAGTGACGTTCCTGAAGACGAGCCATGTCAACCACCACCACAGAAACGTCAGAAAGTCAAGAAGACGCTTGGCTCCCTGACCACCATGCAGAAGTCGTTGCAGATATCATCGCCATCACAGTCGCCGCGCGATCAATTGCAGAAGGAGATGGATAAATACATAAAAATCCAAACAATTGATGGTGAAAAATTAGGCTTAAAATATAGTTAATTTCCATTGCGGAGAAATATCGATATTATCGGGTTTTTTCTTTCGATAACCGATATCGGTATTTTTTCAATACCACAACAGCCTAGCTTCCATCTCTTCGGACGATCCTTTATGGTTGATTTCACATTTGGGTTCATGAGCCTTCTTCCATTCTTGGTGCTCGCTGCTTTCATGATCCTGATCGTTATGAACCTTACATTCATGACAGAAGAGGGACTTTACTTCGTAATCAAGGATTTCCCCAGTTGCAACCGAGATTACAAAGATCACTCCCATTTTTGATGAGTGACCTCTTTTTTGCCAGGTACCATCAATTGTCACCGAAACTCGAGCAATCTCATCTTCACCGTCTTTTTCAATATCATCCGGACATTCGAATGTAACTTTCTCTAGCAATCTTTTGGCAGCATCTTTCATTACATCTTCAGCATTTGTTTTGGCAGCTTTTTCAATTTGAATGAGATGCTTATTGTATGCCTTTTTAGCCACTGGAGGAGGGAAGTTCATTCCAGCACAAAACTGTGTCAATCCAGCATGCCCAAATTGATGAGAAGACAAAACTGCTCGACGGTTGACTTCATGAAACCCACCACCCTTGCCACCTACACATGTAACAATCTCACAGCTTGTCAACAGGATGTGTTCGCAACAGGTCCGTAGCAAGGCTGAGAACAAGTTGTAACAATGCTGTTCATTCAAGAAGCTGCTACAACCTTGTTAGCATCAACCTGTTAACAACTTGTTGAGTGCAGAGCGGTAACAGGTTGTTGGAACAACTTGTCATCAGTCTGTTGGAGTCATCAGCCTTGTTACAAGTTGTCAACAACCTGTTACAGACATGTTAACAAGACTGGGACAGCTAGTGCGAACACATGACGGTGACAGCCTGTTGAACAGCCTTGTAACAACTTGCTTGCAGGTCTGTAACAGCTTGTGCGTTTTTACGTGTGTAGTCGATTACTAGTTGACAATGGGGTCACCACCTCACAAGATGAGCACTCAAGAATAAGGACTCCGACAATCCTTCTCTTTCGTTGTTTTTTTGGTAAAGTTTAAGTTTTGATGTGGCTTTACGGCAGGAACTACATACTGCAGCGGTTGATATACGATCACTCAAGAGAACGGCATCTTGTATTTTGAATCCGTTTGCAATTTCAATATCACTTGTCGATCCTAAGCCAACATTTTTCGCTTGTTCTCGAGTCATAGTTCGTTTGCGGCTCTCAAATTTCTCAAAAGAAGTGTTTAGCAGCTTCTTAAACGAGATGTTTTCGCTATCAGTTGTAGTATCCGTCTGTGGAATGTCGCTAACAGCAGACGAACTTCCAATATCCAGGTCAGTAGTGGCAACGCCATTGGAAAATTCATCGGTCTTCTCCTGCGGTCTTTTGCCATAAAAACCCTTTCTTTTTCTCTACTTTACTGATCGCTTCTTTCTCCTATCTTCCCTCGGCATTTTTACGTTAAAAATAACTTAAAAACGCTTTGTAAATAGCTCGATTGAAAGGGATTGTTTAATAACCAAGTATCGCTTCGCAGACAACTTCAGTAGACTCTATGTAAATACAGCGCCTGATTCGTTGTTTCAACCTGCGATCAGGCCTTTTAGTGCAGGCATAAAGGGGGGATGTCTCTCGTCTAGCAAAGGGGTTTTGGGGGGAAAATCATAGAGTTTGGGGGTAGAAAGGCCATAGCAACGCAACCAAAGTAAACAAACAACCGCAAATGGTTGCTGTGCAACATTTTATGAGGTCCTTCCATAAAAATGGATATTTTGAAGAAACTCTTTCAAATATCAGGAAATAAAGTCCAGGGGGTTAAAATAGAATAATTAAAGAAGTCATTAAACCAAAAAAATTTTTTTTATAAAATTTCAACTGTTGATCGAACTTTAGGGTAGACTACCACCTTAAAAGACCAGCGAAACATTAGTCTGCGAAGCAGACTGCTGTTCGACCACCCTCCCTGGAAGCGCCGGGGTTTTAACTTGCAACCTGCAAAACTGCCAGTTATGGGTTGCTACTTCATGTACAGCACAGTGCTTTAGAGTGAATCTAGATTGTAAAGTTTGTCGTTCGCGGGGAAGATGTTTTTACCTGCAAACCTGCCCGTCCGCGCATTTTCCGATCCTTTGATTCGTCTTACCCGCATACTTAGCAAACTTTACAATCTGGGAGTGAATTAGACTGCTTTAGCTGGTGCTTTTATAGCAGATTTTTAAAATTATTTTCTCGGGTAATATAAATTGCGCGAAAATGTATGCTGTGTCGAAGGAACATTCATTGTGTGGACCAAACTTTACATGTAGCATGTAGAAAAATAATGGGAACTAATATATGTAACTTACCTTTAAGATCTGCAAAAAGGTTGATCGACGGTCGATACGTCTAAACTTTACGAGTTGCTTCAAAGTTTCACTGCCAGTTTATTTACAAAATATATAATGTGCAAAGACAGCCGTACATCATCCTGGTAGGATACGTTTTGGAAAGCGCCCATGTTCGTGAATAGCTGATGCCCGGGCCCCGGGTCTGGCTACAGGCTACGCCACTGCCTATAATATTTTGTACCTTTTTAATCGTAACGTGATTTTATCTATTTATTAGTATTGTTGTAATTCTCCTTGCACAGTCGGCTCAAGTACTGGTTATATCTGCACCTGATACTTGATTATAAAACTATAACTGCGCTAAAGAAATATTCTGCTCTGCAACTCATAAACATCTTTTGATTATGTTTGTGCTACAACTGTTCAGAGACATTTTATTCTATAGACTTAGTTTTATCTCATCTAGGATACTGGCATTTTAATTCTTAACTCATTCCTGTCCAAAGGCTTCCCCAGAAGCAGGGCCTTTTTTAAGGATTTGCCAGTGGGGGGGCCATTCGTGGAAAGGGACCTTCATGGTTTCTGTTCTTAATTAAACGGTCATTGCAATCCAATAAAAGTTTTTAGAGAACAGAGTCTTTTAGTGTCTGTGGTATGACGGCATACTTCAGAAGAAAATTTTTAAAATTTTAACATTTTTGGAAAATTATTTTCACTTTTTCAGCATTATAACAATACAAGTTGGGAGCACTCTCGATTTTTTATATATCAGGGGGAAACTTTTAGCACATAATATATATTTCTGACGTTATTTAAATGATTTCAGACCTCAAACATTTGACAGAACTCTAACCTAGTAATGATTTGCCAGATTTGGACTTTATTCTAACAAAGAATACACGTATGAAGAAAAAAGATGAGGCATTAGCCACAAAAATATACATAACCAAAATTACATACGTTGCATGAAAGTCATGCTATATTCACCTTTACATAACGGGATTGATTGTAAAAATTATTTTTAGATAAAAGAACAATAAAACAAAATGGCTGCCACTTAAATTCAGCACTAGTCCCCTAACACGCTCTCTACCCTGCCTCCTCCACAGGCCCTATTGCATCATGGACAGGTCACGCTGTTGAGAGGGCCTGCCAGATCCTGTAAACAAAATGGTGACTGATCCATTATGCACAGCGAGACTAGGCCCTAGAGGCCGGAATGCCGGATAGTTTTGACTTTTGAGAGGGCCTGCAAGTTTCCGGCCGCTGTTCGACAAACGTACATCCGAGTTCTTTAAATTAAACACTGACCCACCAGGAAATTCGGTCTAAACTTTCTTACAGATCATGACAATGAAGAAACCAATATGTTTTAGAATTACCGACCTTCTGCCAATAATATTTTTAGCGACAAAAAGGAATTGAAGGGAAAAATATCTGCCGAACAAAAGCAAATTCGACGGTCAGGAAAGTAACTGAGGTTTTTCGTATTGTGTTTTGGTTTATTTAGCTATCGAAGACTGTCAACTGACCAAGAGTTAATGAGATTTAATTTTGTTAAATTGTAGGCTATAGTGTAGCGTTACTCAAGTTTCAGTTGTTGTGGAAACCGAAAAAGTATAAACCCAAGAGTCTCTGGGTAGACTAAAGTGTATTTTCGTTGATTATTCTGGCCGAAAGTTGACAAAGTTCAACAGTAATTGCTTTCTTCAACAATTCCTTCATTTTAAAGCTAGGATTCGTATGTCATAAGTCTTCAATGGCCTTCAAAATCTTCGGATATAGCCATGGCTATTAACAACGGTAGTTAATTATGCAAATTTATTCCGTGCCAACTTTTGCCAAATTTTTTACAGGATCTTGCAGGCCCTAAATTCGGCGTGTGTGACCTGTCCATGATGCAATAGGGCCTGTGGAGGAGGCAGTTCTCTACCCTGCCTCCTCCACAGGCCCTCGTTGCATCATGAACAGGTCACACTGTTGAGAGGGCCTGCCAGATCCTGTAAACAAAATGGTGACCGATCCCATTATGCACAGCGAGACTAGGCCCTAGAGACGATAGTTTTGAGAGGGCCTGCAAATTTTTTCCGGCCGCTGTTCGACAAACGTACGTCCAAGTTCTTTAAACACTGTGACCCACCAGGAAATTCGGTCTAAACTTTCTTACAGATCATGACAATGAAGAAACCAATATGTTTTAGAATTACCGACCTTCTGCCAATAATATTTTTAGCGACAAAAAGGAATTGAAGGGGGGGAAATATCTGCCGAAGAAAACAAATTCGACGGTCAGGAACAGGTTTTTCGTATTGTTTTTTGGTTTATTTAGCTATCGAAGACTGTCAACTGACCAAGAGTTAATGAGATTTAATTTTGTTAAATTGTAGGCTATAGTGTAGCGTAATTCAAGTTTCAGTTGTTGTGGAAACCGAAAAAGTATAAACCAAAGAGTCTCTGGGTAGACTAAAGTGTATTTTCGTTGATTATTCCGGCCAAAAGTTGACAAAGTTCAACCGTAATTGCTTTCTTCAACAATTCCTGCATTTTAAAGCTAGGATTCGTATGTCATAAGTCTTCAATGTCCTTCAAAATCTTCGGAAATAGCCATGGCTATTAACAATGGTAGTTAATTATGCAAATTTATTCCGTGCCAAGTTTTGCCAAATTTTTTACAGGATCTTGCAGGCCCTAAATTCGGCGTGTGTGACCTGTCCATGATGCAATAGGGCCTGTGGAGGCGGCAGCTCTCTACCCCAGTTTCCCACACAACTGCCATGTCATCACTAATAAGGCAAAACATGTGCTGTCTTCTTTAAAATCATTCACTTCGTTATAAAACAGATTTAAGGCATTTTGAACTCATATTTTTTGAATTTGTAAACTAATTTGCTTTATAGTTCATACAAATAGAAATTTAAAAAGCTATTGTACTGGGGGGGGGGGGACAAAAGTGTCCAGTGGGGGGGCCGTGGGGGTGGCTGGGGGGTTAACTAAATTTTTCATGATTTTCTTACACTGCTGAAGTCAACGTGCACGAGATATTTGCGAGGTTCAGATCACACTTCCACTACCGCTACCGCTACCGTAAATATAATTAAGCATGTCAAATATTGTTTTTACGTTCAGTAATGGTCGCAGCTAGGTCTCGAACGTAGTGGAAAAAGAAAGCGTTTTACGGTACTAGGATTAAAACCAACTACGACTACAGGACGAAAAAACGAACATTGCACCAGCTTAACCACATGCATTTACGGTAGCGGTAGCGATAGTGGAAGTGTGATCTGAACCTCGCTATTCTCGCGACAACTTAACGCTTTTGTAATTAAGTGCAGTGTTTCAATCCCATTACAGAACCATGCATCCTCAGCGAAACATGAGAACATTTTTCATGATTTTCTTACACTGCTAAAACCAACCAAAAAATTCGAAATTTTCTGTGAGGATGATTCTGTAATAGAATTGAATATCTCGTGCACTTAAGTTGGATATAACTCGCCTCCAATCCCTGTGCGGCTCGATAGCTCAACAGGTAGAGCGGTGGACTGGAATCCCGAAGGTGTGAGTTCAAATCCCGCTCGAGTCAGCCGAATTTTTCGGTTGACTTTAGCAGTGTAAGAAAATCATGAATGGTTCTGTAATAGTGTGTACTATAATATTTCGATGTTTCCATTGTAATAGTGTAATTTTATTATTTGTTTAATGTGTAACACCTCCCTGCATTTTGACAAATCATGGCCATTTTTTCAACTTTGAAAAAGTCTAAAATATGAAGATTTAGCACAAATAGAGCCTTGTCCTTGGTACAAAAGCTAAAAAAAAGCTTTATTTGAGCTAAATTGTAATTTTTTTGACCTTTATTTCAAAGATTGAAAAAATAGCAAAAATCGGTCGAAAAGTAAAGGCTAACCCTTAACATTTTGACCATTTTTTCAACTTATGTGAATATTTAGCACAAATGCAGCTGCCTTCGTGTTGGTACAGGAGCTCTAAAAAAGCTTTATTTGACGGGGTTGTTTTTTTACCTTATTTCAAAAGTTCGAAAGATGGCCAAAAAGTAAAGGCTAACCCACGGCAAGAAGGTGCTGAAGCTCCAAAGAGTCCCTGGCGTCTTGCGAAATATTTTGATACATCTACTTTGTTTCTATAAATGCCAACATGTTATATATAAACAAGTATCATTGCAATCCGTTTCAATCTTTTTAATTTTTTGCCATTCGTACTTCTGTGCGGGTTTCTAGTATCATCACTGATCTCTATACAACTGGATTGCTCATCCTTTGTTTATTTATTTATTTATTTATTAAGTTTTGCCACAAGGTTCAACAAGACTAGGAATTAATTAAAATTAAAAAAAAAAGTAAAAAAAAGTACTTAATTACTCATAGTGAAAGTTAAGTTACATGGTAAAATATATAATAATGTGGCAGGGTTGCCGCAACAGCGAACGCCAATTACTGCGGTCCCAAACAAAAAGAAAAGGCCATATTAATTATTTAGGTTGTGTTAATTATTATTTTGTAAGTATTAATTATTAACCATTAATTATTGTCAAGTATTAATTATTAGTTCTTATTTACTAATTATCAAGTATTAATCGTCCGCCGCCAGTCGCCAACTACAAACTATCAACCACCAATTGCCAATAATTTATCCAACAATTATCATTAATTAGCAATTAGCAATCGGTATCCAACAATCAGCAACCAACAGTCAATAATTAACAATTAATTAGTTATTAGATACAACAGCAGATCGCACAAATAAGACTGTGCGCTGTGTTGCATCTCAAGCAGATGGTTTTCCATGACCTCGGGTCTTCAGGGTCGTACAGCTGCTCCACTGCTGCTTGGTAGTAAAGCTGAAGCTGGCTCTTGAACTGTCTAAGAGTGGGGTTCCCTTTCTACGCATTTCGCACGGTAGAGTGTTCCATGTTCTACACATTCTTGTAAAGAAAGATCGTTGGAAGGTGACTGTTCTACATTTGTGAGGACGGAAGTGAAGAATATCGGGGTTTGAGTTGTTTCTTGTTGTTCTGAGTGGCATATATGGAGTAGGTAGGATGTCAGGGAAACCAAAAAAAAATTCGTGCAAGGCAATGTGCTAGCGCTCGGAAAAAAAATTCATACACAAAGAAAGTTTGAGAAAAAAAATTCTCATGGTGAAAACTAGAAGTCAAATACCTTCTCGATACTGAAAACCATAAGTCAAAATGATGTTGATGATGGTCTTTACACCTTCTTTATTAAATGATAACATACATCTATTAGTGTAAATTACACTAAATCTAATAGCTTGTGCAATGGCATACATTCACTGCAAACCAACAACATATTTAATATATTGCAAAGAATAAAGATGCATAAGAGTAGTATATTTTAATTCTACTCAAAACTGTACATATCAATGTAAAACAAAACAAGTACACATCACAATGTTAGGCTAAAGTAACTGTTACAGCCTCATTCCTGACAGCCAAAAGCACCCCAAAACAGTGATAAGTCAACCCAGTAAACACAACATCGAAAAATTGTTGAAATGTGTTGTATTCTAACTAGTTTTTATGACATTTCAGGACCTTCAGTGTTCTTAAAAATCACCCCTCAGAATACAGGAAATGGCATTTCCAAGACTCTAAATTTCAAAAATTTCCAGGGGAGCATGCCCCCGGACCCCCCTAGAAGAGCTCCTTTTTGTAAACACCCCCCACCGGAAAATTCTTAAAAAGGTCCTGTTCTGCACTTCAGCCCCCCTGGACAAAAACAAAACTCTACACCTATGAGTGGAGAGCCTTCCACTCCAAATGGTTTCCTGCTCTCGCATTGTGTATACATTCTTGAGAAGCTGTTGTAAGGTTGGTATGTGTGATAAAAAAAATTCATGCAAGGATTAGACAATAAAAAAAAATTCCTGCACAAGCAAATGAACAAGAAAAAAATTCGTGCAAGGTGAAAAAGTCCCCCCCCCCCCCCCATCACTTTTCTAATGGTCCACCCCTAAATTAGTTTATTAAGCTAGTTTTGCCACTTTTTTAGACTTGAACTCATTCTGAACAAAACAAATGTAAAATAAAGCAGCTTCAATATTTTCACGTACCCATAAAAAGATTCTCATCTATCTCCTCGTGAATATTAAAGGTCAACTCCTCGTCCACCACACTACTGAAAAGCATATGTTGGTCCACTGGCCGCTGCTGCTCCTACGCCGCGAACTTGTATTGAACGTTTGCAGATCCAGACCTCGCTTGTGATCTGCTAATTTTCTTCTTTTTTTGTCACTTTAACAACGTCCTCCTCGTTCTTTTTTTATTTTTTATTTATGTTTGTTGTTTTTGGACGAAAATGTTTTGGAGATACTTGTAAGGCTAAGTAAGATAATCGAACGTAATTTTTCTACCAACGTGAGGGATCGGTGATGATAAATGTTGGTTGATGCATGAGAGCGGGCGATACGATTGTAGATTGGTGATCTCAATCTGGGTTATGTCAGGTCAAGGCAATTAAGTGTGTCGTACCTCTCTCTTTACATTTCGATTGGCGTTTACGCCAGCAAGTAATAAATAAACGTGCGACAGATTTGCTTGCGTAGACGACCTTAGAGAAAACATCTATCTCCTCGTGAATCTTCAAAGTCAACTCTCCTCGTCCATCACGCTACTGGAAACCATATGTTGCGGAGCGCTAGCGTCCCGCTGCTGCTACGCAGCGAACTTGTATTGAACGTTTGCAGATCCAGACCTCGCTAGCTTGTGATCTGCTAATTTTCTTCTTTTTTTTGTCGCTTTAACAACACCTCCTCGTTCTTTTTTTATTTATGTTTGTTGTTTTTGGACGAACATTATTTGGAGATACTTGTAAGGCTAAGTAAGATAATCGAACGTAATTTTTCTACCAACGTGAGGGGTCGGTGATGATAAATGTTGATTGATGAAAGCGAGGCGATGCGATTATAGATTGGTGATCTCAATCCAGGACACCGAGCTATATAGTGACTGTGTACACACCATTGTAGGTTGTGCCGGGTGGCGCCGGGACTGCTTTTTTTTGCTGACGGCCGGCGAGAAGTTGGTCAAACTTGATCACTCAGAGAAGTAAAAGTCGTAACAAGGTTTCCGTACATGGACCTGCGGAAGGATCATCACCGACATTGCTTTCAAAGTAACTACGCAGCGAACTTGTATTGAACGTTTGCAGATTCAGCCGTCGCTTGTGATTTACTAATTTTCTTCTTTTTTTGTCGCTTCAACGTCCTCCTCGTTCTTTTTATTTATTTATGTTTGTTGTTTTTGGACGAAAATGTTTTGGAGATACTTGTAAGGCTAAGTAAGATAATCGAACGTAATTTTTCTGCCAACGTGAGGGGTCGGTGATGATAAATGTTGGTTGATGCATGAGAGCGGGCGATACGATTGTAGATTGGGTGATCTCAATCTGGGTTATGTCAGGTCAAGGCAATTAAGTGTGTCGTACCTCTCTCTTTACATTTCGATTGGCGTTTACGCCAGCAAGTAATAAATAAACGTGCGACAGATTTGCTTGCGTAGACGACCTTAGAGAAAACATCTATCTCCTCGTGAATCTTCAAAGTCAACTCCCCTCGTCCATCACGCTACTAGTACTGGAAACCATCTGTTGCGGAGCGCTAGCGACCCGCTGCTGCTACGCAGCGAACTTGTATTGAACGTTTGCAGATCCAGACCTCGCTAGCTTGTGATCTGCTAATTTTCTTCTTTTTTTTGTCGCTTTAACAACATCCTCCTCGTTCTTTTTTTATTTATGTTTGTTGTTTTTGGACGAACATTATTTGGAGATACTTGTAAGGCTAAGTAAGATAATCGAACGTAATTTTTCTACCAACGTGAGGGGTCGGTGATGATAAATGTTGATTGATGAAAGCGAGGCGATGCGATTATAGATTGGTGATCTCAATCGAGGACACCGAGCTAGTAGTGACTGTGTACACACCATTGTAGATTGTGCCGAGTGGCGCCGGGACTGCTTTTTTTTGCTGACCGCCGGCGAGAAGTTGGTCAAACTTGATCACTCAGAGAAGTAAAAGTCGTAACAAGGTTTCCGTACATGGACCTGCCGAAGGATCATCACCGACATTGCTTTCAAAGTAACTACGCAGCGAACTTGTATTGAACTGAACGTTTGCAGATTCAGCCCTCGCTTGTGATCTACTAATTTTCTTCTTTTTTGTCGCTTTAACAACGTGCTCCTCGTTCTTTTTTTTTATTTATGTTTGTTGTTTTTGGACGAAAGTGTTTTGGAGATACTTGTGAGGCTAAGTAAGATAATCGAACGTAATTTTTCTACCAACGGTGAGGGGTCGGTGATGATAAATGTTGATTGATGATAGCGAGGCGATGCGATTATAGATTGATTGGTGATCTCAATCGAGGACACCGAGCTAGTGACTGTGTACACACCATTGTAGGTTGTGCCGAGTGGCGCCGGGACTGCTTTTTTTTGCTGACGGCCGGCGAGAAGTTGGTCAAACTTGATCACTCAGAGAAGTAAAAGTCGTAACAAGGTTTCCGTACATGGACCTGCGGAAGGATCATCACCGACATTGCTTTCAAAGTAACTACGCAGCGAACTTGTATTGAACGTTTGCAGATTCAGCCCTCGTTTGTGATCTACTAATTTTCTTCTTTTTTGTCGCTTTAACAACGTCCTCCTCGTTCTTTTTTTTTTATTTATGTTTGTTGTTTTTGGACGAAAATGTTTTGGAGATACTTGTGAGGCTAAGTAAGATAATCGAACGTAATTTTTCTACCAACGTGAGGGGTCGGTGATGATAAATGTTGGTTGATGCATGAGAGCGGGCGATACGATTGTAGATTGGGGGTGATCTCAATCTGGGTTATGTCAGGTCAAGGCAATTATAAGTGTGTCTTACCTCTCTCTTTACATTTCGATTGGCGTTTACGCCAGCAAATAATAAATAAACGTGCGACAGATTTGCTTGCGTAGACGACCTTAGAGAAAACATCTATCTCCTCGTCAATCTTCAAAGTCAACTCTCCTCGTCCATCACGCTACTGGAAACCATATGTTGCGGAGCGCTAGCGACCCGCTGCTGCTACGCAGCGAACTTGTATTGAACGTTTGCAGATCCAGAACTCGCTAGCTTGTGATCTGCTAATTTTCTTCTTTTTTTTTGTCGCTTTAACAACATCCTCCTCGTGCTTTTTTTATTTATGTTTGTTGTTTTTGGACGAACATTATTTGGAGATACTTGTAAGGCTAAGTAAGATAATCGAACGTAATTTTTCTACCAACGTGAGGGGTCGGTGATGATAAATGTTGATTGATGAAAGCGAGGCGATGCGATTATAGATTGGTGATCTCAATCGAGGACACCGAGCTAGTGACTGTGTACACACCATTGTAGGTTGTGCCGAGTGGCGCCGGGACTGCTTTTTTTTGCTGACGGCCGGCGAGAAGTTGGTCAAACTTGATCACTCAGAGAAGTAAAAGTCGTAACAAGGTTTCCGTACATGGACCTGCGGAAGGATCATCACCGACATTGCTTTCAAAGTAACTACGCAGCGAACTTGTATTGAACGTTTGCAGATTCAGCCCTCGCTTGTGATCTACTAATTTTCGTCTTTTTTGTCGCTTTAACCACGTCCTCCTCGTTCTTTTTTTTTATTTATGTTTGTTGTTTTTGGACGAAAATGTTTTGGAGATACTTGTAAGGCTAAGTAAGATAATCGAACGTAATTTTTCTACCAACGTGAGGGGTCAGTGATGATAAATGTTGGTTGATGCATGAGAGCGGGCGATACGATTGTAGATTGGTGATCTCAATCTGGGTTATGTCAGGTCAAGGCAATTAAGTGTGTCGTACCTCTCTCTTTACATTTCGATTGGCGTTTACGCCAGCAAGTAATAAATAAACGTGCGACAGATTTGCTTGCGTAGAGACGATCTTAGAGAAAACATCTATCTCCTCGTGAATCTTCAAAGTCAACTCTCCTCGTCCATCACGCTACTGGAAACCATATGTTGCGGAGCGATAGCGACCCGCTGCTGCTACGCAGCGAACTTGTATTGAACATTTGCAGATCCAGACCTCGCTAGCTTGTGATCTGCTAATTTTCTTCTTTTTTTTGTCGCTTTAACAACATCCTCCTCGTTCTTTTTTTCTTTTTTTTGTTGTTTTTGGACGAACATTATTTGGAGATACTTGTAAGGCTAAGTAAGATAATCGAACGTAATTTTTCTACCAACGTGAGGGGTCGGTGATGATAAATGTTGATTGATGAAAGCGAGGCGATGCGATTATAGATTGGTGATCTCAATCGAGGACACCGAGCTAGTGACTGTGTACACACCATTGTAGGTTGTGCCGAGTGGCGCCGGGACTGCTTTTTTTTGCTGACGGCCGGCGAGAAGTTGGTCAAACTTGATCACTCAGAGAAGTAAAAGTCGTAACAAGGTTTCCGTACATGGACCTGCGGAAGGATCATCACCGACATTGCTTTCAAAGTAACTACGCAGCGAACTTGTATTGAACGTTTGCAGATTCAGCCCTCGCTTGTGATCTACTAATTTTCTTCTTTTTTGTCGCTTTAACAACGTCCTCCTCGTTCTTTTTTTTTATTTATGTTTGTTGTTTTTGGACGAAAATGTTTTGGAGATACTTGTAAGGCTAAGTAAGATAATCGAACGTAATTTTTCTACCAACGTGAGGGGTCGGTGATGATAAATGTTGGTTGATGCATGAGAGCGGGCGATACGATTGTAGATTGGTGATCTCAATCTGGGTTATGTCAGGTCAAGGCAATTAAGTGTGTCGTACCTCTCTCTTTACATTTCGATTGGCGTTTACGCTAGCAAGTAATAAATAAACGTGCGACAGATTTGCTTGCGTAGACGACCTTAGAGAAAACATCTATCTCCTCGTCAATCTTCAAAGTCAACTCTCCTCGTCCATCACGCTACTGGAAACCATATGTTGCGGAGCGCTAGCGACCCGCTGCTGCTACGCAGCGAACTTGTATTGAACGTTTGCAGATCCAGACCTCGCTAGCTTGTGATCTGCTAATTTTCTTCTTTTTTTTGTCGCTTTAACCAACATCCTCCTCGTTCTTTTTTTATTTATGTTTGTTGTTTTTGGACGAACATTATTTGGAGATACTTGTAAGGCTAAGTAAGATAATCGAGCGTAATTTTTTCCCGGAGGGTTGTGATTAGGTTTAGGGACACCGGGGGGTTGTGGTTAGGTTTAGGGTTTCCGGGGGGTTGTGGTTCGGGGTTGGGGTATGGGGTATGGGGACGAGTTTTCATTTAAAATTAAGGATTATCCTTAATTTGAGGCGAGTTGACAATTACGGATAATCCTTAATTTTGGAGTGAGGTCGACCTGAATGAATAGAGGGCAAAGCAAACATTGGGCGTAGTTGACCGCGTGTTTGCGTCAAGAAGAATCTCTGTCCATTTAGAGAGTAATCAATTGGGGAGAAAATGAAAGTAACGGAACTTTTCACATTCTCTCCGAGAGTTCACTTCGAGGTAATTTAACTGGTTGATCCTGCCAGTAACATGCATATGCTTGTCTCAACGATTAAGCCATGCACGTCTAAGTACAAAGCAGTTGCACTGTGAAACTGCGAATGGCTCATTAAATTAGTTATCGTCCATAGCAATTCTAGAGCTAATATATGCGAAAAGTCCCGACTAGTGGAAGGGATGCGTTAATAACTACTTAATAACCGAGAGTGAGGTCTTCACGGTAAAACTATTAAACCGAGGTCTTGCTGTATTGACCGAGCGGATAGCGAGGCTAGGTTAATACGTTCAAGACCAAGGTTTAATATTTTACAGTAAAGACCGGTCGGTCGGTCGAGGTTTATTGAGTAGTTTATATTATAAGGCACTTTTTATTTCAAAATCAATCTTGTATTTCTTGGTGTTCGCTTCCTTTAACTTCGTCAAAACAGCGAACTAGCGTTATTTTTTCTTCTGTTTCTTTCTCGTCTGGATAGTAGAATTTACTTTTATAATGTTCATCGACATCTATTTTCGGCAATAAAAGTTTCTTATTAGGGTTTTTTGTTTGTTTCCAATCGCAGGGCATTTATTAATGGGTATCACAGCGCGTGATTTTACGGGAAAGTAATCTGTGCATATAATAATTAGATTTAAAACCAATGCGTGTGGACAGCCTAAATAACTATGCGAAGGGTATGACCTGTTTGCGCCGGCGAAGGCTTGGAAGGCTTGAAGGCTCACTCTAAAAACTACTGTGTAAAATTACACACGTAATGTGCATTTTTACACACCTTAGTGTGTAAAATTGCACAGTATGGCCCATAAAACACACAAATATATTTTAAAAAAAACACCATGTGTGTTTCATTACACACCATATGTGTTTTATTACACACATCGTGTGTTTATATATATAGCTATGTATGGCCTAGCCCTTACGATTATACAAGGACTCAGAGAAAGCACAAGAGGACAAGCAACGACTTAACCTCCAGAAGAATACAAGAGGACTTCTCGAGTGTCAAGGAAGAATCCAGGGCGAATATCCATTTACATTCCTCCTGTGTCCATCTTGGCCGAGAAAATAGTGATGCACGAGCACCAGCGGATGCGTCATGGGGGAATCGGCATGACCATGAGCGCAGTGAGAGAAAATTACTGGATACCGCGTCTCAGACAGTTAACCAGGCAAGTGAGAAAAGGACTGTCATGGTTGTAAGAGATTTCATACGACCATCTTCCCGAAGCCACCAATTGGAAACCTCCCGACAGATCGTACGAAAGGGTCGCGGCCATTTCAGGTGATAGGAGTGGATTACGTTGGTCCTTTTCTCTATAAGAAGCGTTCAAACAAAGAAGCAAAAGCCTACCTCCTGTTTGGATGTAGCTTAACCAGAGCGGGTGCACTTAGAAGTCCTACCCAACCTCACGACCCAAGAGTTCTTGCAAAGTCTTAAAAGATTCATTGCGAGACGAGGAAAACCGGACAAGATCTACTCCGACAATGCCAAGACGGTTTGTTGCAGCAGCCAAGAAAGTGCGGAAGATCTCGAGAGACGAACAATTCAACGATTATCTAGTGAGGCAAAACGTGAAGTGGCAGTTCAATTTGAGCAAGGCACACCGTGGTGGGGAGGACAGTACGAGAGACTCATCGGATTGGTCAAACAAGCGCTCTACAAGGTCATCGGACGATCAAGCCTGAACTGGAAGGAGTTGGTGGAAGACGTTATCCTAGACGTAGAAATTTGCCTCAACAACCGACCACTACCGTACGTTGAAGATGATGTAGAGTTACCAGTTCTAACCCCGAACGTCATGATAACTGGGCAGTCATGTATTTTACCGGGAGAAGATGAAGATTCAACTGAGGGAAGGAGAAATGAGAAAACGAGCAAAACACATCCTACAATGCAAGCGTACAGTCTGGAAAAGGTGGACGGGGGAGTATATGAGGGCATTGAGAGAACGGCATAACCTAAAGCATGACGGTAAGGGAAGAATACCAAAGGTAGGAGAAGTGGTACTTATCAAGGGCGAATCAAAGAACAGGGGTAAGTGGAACATTGGGATTGTGGAAGAACTATATCAGGGACGCGATGAAGTGGTCAGGGGAGCTAAACTGAAGACGCGAAAGACCCACATCGATCGGGCTTTACAGCACCTGTATCCGTTGGAGTTGCACGCTGATAAGGAGGAAGATGGACAGGAAAAGAAGTCAGGGACAGAGAGCATACTCAATGCAGGAGAAGCGGAATTCAGGCCGAAGCGAAGAGCAGCGACGGCGGCAAAAGATGCAATCAAGGCAGTGATGGTCTTTGAAGACTCTTAAAGTAGGCATTGACATTTGTCACATTCTGAGACAAATGGGGGGAATGTGTCGAGAATTGTCCAGACCTTATTTATTTATTTTGTTGGTTTTGTTGACTTATTTCCGGTCACGTCGTGAACACGTGAACTTCGCGTGATTGGAAAATAACTGGGTTCAAGTTTGGGTGAGAGTGTGTTTGTTTTGGGGCGAGAGAGAGTGAGTTTATTAATATATGTGAGAGTCGTGAATAAAAGGATAAAACTTATCGTGATTTTGTGTTGTGGATTAAGCTATTCCCGACACTATTGGAATTCCTATAGGAACATTTTTAATTTTTAATAAGAAAATATACACTAATAGTCGTAATACGTACCCATATGAATTCTTATAGATATAATAACATACCGGTATTCATCGATCATCATCGCGAAAGCGTGCCTAAAAGCCGCCGCGCCGAGCAATTAAGTAGACTATATAGAAAATCAAGCCGAGTTGTCTGATTCTAGTATAAATGTGAGAGTTCTAAAAAAATAAATGTCCACAAGTTGTTTGAAACTCCTTTACTTTCGATCATCGTTTTAGGCTTTTAATAGCAAAATTTAAAAGAGGTTCTTTTTTTGAAAGGTCAGTTACAGTTACATTACTGAAAGTAGAACCACAGGCGCTTGGCAATAAATCATATACTTTACATCATGGAATGTAATCAATTTGGCTTGCCCCTTCCTCGATTGTCACTTGCAACAGAGCACCTCCGTTGATTCCTAAAGTAGATACTGAGTTGATGTTGAACAGATGCCTGACAATAGGTTAATTAGCTGTGTGACGCGCGGTCGAGAGGAACTGGGGAAAGCTTGTGGCGCGGTCACACAGCGGTTGTTGTATTTTCGAGTTTCGAGTTTTTGGTTTTATAATTAACAATTATTCACCGAAGTGGAGGTGAATAGTGTTGGATGATTCACCGAGCCGCTTCGGCGAGGTGAATATCCACACTATTCACCGACACTGAGGTGAATAATTGTTTTAGCATTATACCTCACCTCATAAATGAAATAACAAGTTTAACATTCTTATATTTTTCGGTATGTTTATACAAGAGTATAAACAAGACACGGCCGTCGCCGTCGGCCGCCAGCAACTCGGTGTACTCAATTATTTGTCGACAAAACAGTTTTTACAGCTTTTGAATATATTAATGGCTAGAAAATTGTAAAGAAACATACCTGTGGACATTCTTCTACTTAATTTTATTCTACTACATCACCCTTGTTTATCAACAAAATCTCCTGCCTCGGTAAACAAAGCAAAACTGGTCGCCATCTTGTTTTGCCTGCAGGTGAATAGTGCAGGATATCCCGAGCTAGAGGAACCAATCAGATTGCGCGAAAAGCACTATTCACCTGCGAGGTATATGCTAATAAAAGTTAACCGTGTTTAAACTGGATTAGTTGCTCCCTGAGGGAATTCTAATCTTATCACTGGTGGCAGCGATCGACCCACGTTTCCTGAGAAGTTAAACCGAGGTCAACCATGCCGGTTAACGTAAGTAAAGCCCTGGAAATTTCGACGAAGACGGCCAAGTCGTTGTTAGCTGTGTCCTACAAAGGTCCAATAGATAAGCCTAAAGTCTTTGCAAGTTACAAAGCCCAAGCCAATGGCGCACTTTTGGCCTTCGACGAAGAGATGACCGTCCATAGTGAAGGCTGGCAACAAGCAGAGAAGACTCGTGCAGAGACTTTGAGTAAGCAGAGCAAGCTTCAGTTGATTTTGGCAAGTATGGACAGCTCAGTGCTTCAATTGTGGCCCAATGATATCGCCGAGTGCCAGACAGCCGACGACCTCCTCCGATTCTTAACGAAAAAGTTGGGCGATAAGACACCAACATGGGAAAAGAAAGAGAAATACATGGCAGAACTGAAAGCTGTTCGTCGTCGCCCAGGTGAGCGCTATGTGGATTTGTATGACCGCCTAAACACGGCTGCTGGCCGTGTGTACCTGCTGGCCGTGTGTATGATACAGACCAAGCATATAGGAAATCCTATGTTACAATGGAATTTTATCTGCAACTTGGACAGCCTGCAAAGCAATATGTTAGAGTACATAAAGATGGTAACCAGGAAGACCCAACCACGTTTGCAGTTATCCTGGATGACAAGGGGCTCTACTCCGACAAAGATGATGAGCTAGCTACAGTTGCCAATCTGTCAGCAGTTAAGCAAGAGCAACAAAAAGATCCCTGACAAAAGGTCTGATGACATTGCTACCCTTCAAGCACAGATGACTCAGGTATTGCAAATTTTATCTGAACAACAAGTAAATCAACAAGTACAAGCCAACCACCCTGGGTCTGGCCCACCTCGCCCTGGCCAACGACAAGACATGAGTTGTTGGGCGTGTGGAAAACAAGGTCACATCGCTAGATCATGTCCTAGTGTCCCACCATGCCGTGCCTGTCATCGACGCCACCGAGAGCGACGCTTACCCTGTGAACAAAAACTGTCACAGCAGGGAAACGGGAAAGCACAGTGAGTGGCAGGGACTTGACTGTGCCGACCCTACAAGAACCTGCACATAACAAAGTCACTGGGAATATAGATGTGGAACAACTTCAAGCAACATATGGAAAGGCCATTTACATCAAAGTCTTTATACACAAGTTACACCGACATGAATGGTTTTACCTTGACCCGGGCAGTCAGGTTACATTAATACCTTCCTGGATATTGCGCGATGATGATATTCAGTTACTTTCAAGTGATCTCAAAGCTCAGTCAGCATCAGGACACACGTTGAAACTACTTGGAAGGTTTTATTCAAAACTGCGCCTTGGATCAAACACTACTATTCAGCTGCCAAGCTCATCCATAGAAGTGGTAGAGAATTTAAATGGACGGCCAATCCTGGGCACAGATATTCTTTTCAGAAACCACTCAGATCTTACCGTCTCTATCAACCGCCGCTGTATAGTCATGGATAACCAGACTGCCGGAGATGACATTGTTGATCCCAACCCTCAAGACCTATCCCCACCACAAGCACTACGGGTTTGTGTAATGGAAGACATCGTCATTCCTGCTCGGTCTGAGAGACAGGTAGCAACGCAGATAACGCATAAAGTACTGAGACCAGCCACGTTCTTAGTTAACAGAAGCTTTACCAACACCGAACCTCAACTCTGCATTGGCTCTTCACTTTACCACATGAATACCAATGATACTGAACTACCAGTTCTACTGCTGAATCCACACGATGTCGAAGTGACAGTCAAGGCCAATACAGTCATCGTCAAAATTGAAGAAGTACAACACCATCTGCCCATACCAAACCAATAGCTGCTCAAGTCAAAGTCCATCAAAAACCTTCCGGGACTACTCAAAAGCGCGTGGAACAGATCGCATCTATGATGGGTGTGGACAAGCTTCCAAAAGCCGAACAACCTAAAGCGAAAGATCTCATCTCACGGTTCCAGAATGTGTTTGCATTGGACTCTTCAGAACTGGGATCGACACACCTCACTACATTTGACATACAGACCGGCAATGCCGTCCCCGTGGCCACACCACGTCGGCGAACACCGTACTTTTTGAGGAACGAAGTTAAACGACAACTCAAGGCTGGTCTTGAGTCTGGGCGAATGAAAGAAACTTCCAGTCCATGGTCCGCCCCAATTCTTATGGTTCAGAAGGCAGACGGTACATGGTGGCTGTGCGTCGACTACCGGGGACTCAACAGTATAACGACGTCAGATCCCTACCCTCTTCCCAGCATGAACGACTGCTTGGAAAACCTACGCGACGCTACAATCTTTTCAACACTCGACTTAGTCGCTGGCTACTGGCAGATTCCCGTATCGACCACCGCCTCTGAAAAGCTTGCCTTTTCGACAGACCAAGGACAATTCACATGGACAGTGATGCCCTTTGGTGCCAAAACAGCCCCCGCCGTTTTCCAAAGGCTTATGGATATGGTGTTACGTGGATTGCAATGGGACCGCGTCGTTTGTTACTTCGATGACATCTTGATTGGTACAAGGACCTGGAAAGAACACTGGGTTCAACGTGAAGCTGTCCTCACCCGTTTGCAAACTGCTGGATTGAAGGATAGTAAAGCATCGAAAGTACAGCTAGGCAAACCTGAAGTTGACTTTCTAGGTCACGTCGTGGGAAACGGTTTGATCAAGCCAAACGAGAAGAATCGACAGTCCATTCGGGATGTGCGAGCACCAACGTCCAAGAGGGAAGCAGAACGTGTCTACGGATTGTTCGGCTATTACCGCAAATTCATTGATAACTTTGCACATCGAGTGGAGCCCATAAGAGCGACCATAAGAGAGGCCCGGCCTGGCAAACAGTTTAACTGGACCTCCGATGCCCAAACGGCACTGGACTCCCTTAAGAAAGCTCTACTGTCGCCTCAGTGCATCCTATCCTTGCCGGACACAGGACCCGACGCTCTACCGTTAATTGTCCAGACAGACGCGTCTGATAACCAGTGGGAGCTGTTCTGATGCAAGCTCAAAAGGGATGGATCCGAAAGGCCAATCGCATTTCGCTCACGCACACTATCGGCAAGGCAACGGAACTACCAAACCAGAGAAAAGGAGATGCTTAGCGCTGTAGAAGCTTTTGACGATTGGCGCGTGTACCTATCTGGAAGGCAATTTATCTGGCGTACAGACCACGAGGCACTCAAATGGGCACGCACCTTGCAGTACAAGAGCAGGAAGATTCAACGTTGGCTTGTGGAAATTGCTGACATGGACTTCGTTCCCCAACTGCGCCCTGGAAACCAGCTACTTGTTTCCGATGCCCTCTCACGACTGTCTACCACCAAGGTTAACGCCGTGACGCGTCGATTGACTATGCAACAGTTGAAAGGAGAACAAGAACGCGACATACTTGTATGCTACGCTAGAAACAGCCTTGCATCCGGACGATGGGGAAAAGTAAAACCAGCTGATCCTGCCAAATCCAAATTCTGGAACCATAAGGACAGCGTCTGTTTTGGTGCAGATGGTGAGCTACGTATGAAGAGCGATGACCCAACCAAACCTGAAGGCTTGTTAGTGCTACCCAGCAGTTTGGTACCAGCAATCCTGGAGGCTTTCCATGACAAGACTGCTCATCCCGGAGCAGCGTCAACTTCAGAAAATCTTCGGCGCATATACTGGTGGCCGGATATCAACAAAGATATCACCGACTATGTGCGATCCTGCGAAACTTGTGCCACCACAAAACCCAATCTACACCCACGAGTCCCACCGGTTCAGTTAACCGACACTCCCTCAGCTCCATTTGAGAAACTTGGCGTGGACCTAATTGGACCATTCGACCCTTCTACGCGAGGAAACAGATTCGCCCTAGTGGTCCACTGCCACTTTTCGAAGTTCACTCAAGCCGAACCACTGCCCAACAAAGAAGCACAGACCGTCGCCAACGCACTCGAGCGCTTGTTGTTACTTTTTGGCCTGAGAACTCGCACAATCGTTTCTGACAGAGGCACAGAGTTTGTAAGCACATGCCAACGTCTATCCGATAGAAGCAAGCATCCCGTTCATGCGTTGCTTAACCAGTATCACATCCACCACTCTAAGACTGCAGCCTACCACCCTCAAGCCAATGGCGCAACCGAAAGAGCAAACCAGACGCTGAAAGCCAAACTTCAAGCAACACTAATCGAGCATGGAACGGAATGGGATGATCGCATGGCATCTGCCCTATTTCACATGAATAATGCAGTTCACACCACAACGAAAGTAATACCGTTCAAAGCTGCATTTGGTGACGACGCTCGAAACCCATTTGACCCAGTTGATTCCACACCGAATGATGCTAACCCTCATCAACACACGTTGAACAATCGCGAGCTGCAAGCGACAATTCGAGATCGAATTATCAAAGAGAAAACCAAACGTCATGAAAAATCTACCAATAGGCAAACCAGGGCTTATGCCCCTTACACAGTCGGCCAGTATGTGTACGCCCGAAAACCCCCGCATGAGAAAGGCTACACTGGTCCCTGGGAGATCATCCAAGTTCGTGGGGGAGGATCAAGCTACAAACTGAGACATGTGAAGCAACACCGTTGGATATCTCGACGAGCCGAACATCTCAAAGATGCCTTCATCCGACCACCACGTCTAAGAATTTCCAAGCGCTCTCAAAGAAAGACAAATTACCTGCCGGATACCAATGACAACCCAACGATGCCAGACGTGGCAGAGCACAACATAACAGATACGGATTCTGACGATGAACTACCACCTCCTCCTGAACTACCCCCAACACCCACTAGCACAAGTGATGAACCAGACGATGGTATCATGGAGAACACTCGAAATCCTGATGGACAAAGGCAGGATAATGCTATGGATACAAATGTTCTTAATCGTGATGTGGAGGTCTCCTCGACTGGTTCCACGCAAAGCACAACCGACACAATTCAGCTTACCAGTAGGAATGTGAGCGACGATGCTGGTACCATCCTGAACCCCAATGCTATGGAATACGAGTCTACTACCAATGGAACATCCCACATTGATGACCTCTGTCCGATACATGAAGAAGTCAACAAAAGCGAGAACATACAAAACACCACCAGGCCATCGCGATCAACTCGAAGTAGACAGCCACCAACACGATTTGGAGAATGGCTCATTGGGGATAGCGCAGATGCAGAAATTGATGCCACAGACAACATTTCGTCAGATGATGAACATTAAAGTTTAAAGTAGCTGATAGTGACAATAGGTTAATTAGCTGTGTGACGCGCGGTCGAGAGGAACTGGGGAAAGCTTGTGGCGCGGTCACACAGCGGTTGTTGTATTTTCGAGTTTCGAGTTTTTGGTTTTATAATAAAAGTTAACCGTGTTTAAACTGGATTAGTTGCTCCCTGAGGGAATTCTAATCTTATCATGCCTAAAGGAAAATAATTGTGAAGCATTAATAAATATATTAACCCTTTAATGCTCAGTGTCAAATAAATCGGACATCTAGAAGGGTTAAAAATCCACTCTGAACACCACAGTTAAAGTAAAAGGAGCTTAATTTAAAATTACTTGAAAATCTGAGCTTCAAAGTTGAAATACTTGGGTGCCAAATTTGGAAAAATTATTATGACTGGCAATAATGTCTTAATTTTAGGCTTTAAATAATCCACATATTATTTGTTTCAAGGGATTGTTTGTAAATAATTTCCAAGTATAAAAATAACCATTAATTATTTAGTATATAACCCCCAGGAATGGTTTGTAAATAATATGATTAAATCAGGATAATTTGATCACTTAATAAATAATCCCAATATTTGAATAAACCATAGATTATATAGTAATTAATCCACTCTACCCACTAGCCCATCTCATTCCACCTGCAACTCAGAGAAACAAACTAAACTGAAGCCAAAAATTAAGAAGTAAATTTTAAATCTGGACTACTTATTAATCAAATCATTCTGAAATTATTTATAAACAATCCCTGGATTATTTACTAAGTAATCTATCGATTATTTAAATACTTGGAAATTATTTACCTATACAATCCCTGGATTATTTATTAAAAAATCTATGGATTATTTAAATACTTGGAAATTTTTTATAAACAAACCATACCGGATGAGTAGAGGAAAACTCTACTAACCACGGCTGGGATTCAAACCTGCACCCCTTCGGTTTATTAGTCCGATGCTCTACCAAC